>CM057810.1:2297823-2897823 GCA_030067965.1 Latrodectus elegans
TTTAAAATTCAAAATTAAGGAAATTTAACATTTTAACTAAATTTACTAAAAGAAATGTGTTTTGTTTTATGAACATGTTGAAAAATTATAAGCTATTAAAAATAATTTATTATAGCATAATAAATTATTATTCATAGATATGTTATTTTTGTATACATAACCCATGTTTAATAATTGGTAAAAGTTAGTAATAATTAAAGTCGTACAATAATAATAATAATAGGTAAAATCGGATAGCTCTTGATTTTTTTTAACGTCTCAATGTGACTAACAAGATGGCTGCTTCCGTTGTACAAAAGATTAACCGAGTATTAATTAAGATTTATCACCATACTAAGGGATACTCCCTTCAGTACAGAACCCTGATAATATGTTTCCAAAGGTTAAAAATCTCTATGGAGTAGGATGTACAAGAAAAGATTATTTTTTAAGTTCCAAAAGCTTTTCCTTATTTTCTTCAAGAAGAATTCATCCTACTCTCACGTGATCCCAAGAGTAAACCAACTGCCTTATATCAATCCTTTAATATACTGTCGATTTTTGATACTTCTATTTTTTAATGTTATTTTTAGCTGATTTCTCTTCTTTTGTGAGCTTAAAATTGAAATTAAACTGTGGAATAAAAACTTCATTTAATACAAGATTTTTACTCTCGACTTATATTGATAATTGAGGCAAATTCATATAATTCCGATTTCTCTGTACATCGGAATATTTTAATGTTGAATTTCTTGAACAAAATGCTATCTTAAGGAACAGGATGAATGGAGTTCTTAAAAATAAAAATTAGACTCTTTATAGCGGAAAATAGTAATAATGTTTCGTAACTTCCGATTTCTATGTTGTGGTTGTTATCAATACTTTACACAATTTCTGTATTCAATAACATTACTTTTATACAGCAAATGTTTTACATAAGTAAATAAATAAATGAAAATAATAAAAACAATGAAAAAACTATTAGAAGATAAATCTAATGAGCAATGTGTTTAATATTTTTAAAAAGAACTGTAACCAGTATGCATTAATGTGAGGTAAATATGAAAATGTGCTTATTATTCATGGTTACGAAAAACCTATGAATAATAAATTTTTAATTAAATTTACAAAGAAAAATGAGAAAAAATGCTTTTTGTTCAATGACCATGTAGAAAATTGTAGCACAGTTTCACGCATTTATTATTTTGGAATACATAACCAAAATGTAAGCACATTGTGATGAATATTCATCATGTTGATAACTGTAAATATTATTAAAATTGTTAATCATCTAGGTATTGGTTAATTTTCTGGATACGAGTTTTCCTTTCCTCTGATGTTATAAATAGAAAACATGGATTATTTTAAATACAGAGGTAGAGAAAAGATTACAAATTAATCTATAAAGTGCTTACAATGGTACAAGTTTAAAACATTTGACATCTGTTTTCAAAACAAACTACATCAACACAGCTGATTAAACTTAATATTAACAAGATATTGTTAATCTGAAAAGTGAAAAAGAAATAATAAAAATACTAGAAAAAAAGACTGAAAAAACCTACAAATTTAAATCATACATGCTGATTTAAGCTAATTACAAAATGGATATTTTGTCGTATCTTTTTCATTTTGCCTTTTGCTTCTGCTCTGTTGTCAACGTGTTAATGGCTTGATAATAGAAAACGGCTTCTCAAACTTATATGCTTTGGTCTTTAAATAAAAAGTCCTTTTATTAACAAAATTAACTTCGGAGATATTTTTAATTTTGATTGTAATGAGTTGAAGCCATAGAGTCTGTGCTCGATATGGGTGACATATCCAAATCAATTTGATTATTGTTATGGGCATTTGCCTCAAAGCGATTGGATAGGTCTTCTAGAATCATTGCTTCGGATACCCGTAACAATCAATGTTTTACGCACAAAATGCTCATAAAATTAGAGAAGCTTTGTCCATCTCCAACAGAATACGAAACGACACAAGAGACTTTGGTGAGCCGGAGACCCAGGTAAGAAAACGTAAATCGGTTAAATACACACATTAGAAAACACGTCAATTTCAGAAAATTTTGAAGATAATATCGTTAAAGATTTGAAAATTTGAACACTAATTATTTAGAACAACATGTAATTTTAATGACTATGAAAACTTTTACAAACTGAAAAAATTATAATTAAATATACTTCATTACAAAACGTGAATGATAAAAATAATGAATGGATTTTTTATCATCGCCGCACTCAGATATTCGATGGTGAACTTTGCCTTGTTTGCTGCAGCTCGAAAAATGAGATTTGAAGGTCGGCAGCAAATTCATCAACAAGTCGGATTTACGACGCCTTCTGTATACGATGTCGTAATTAATTATGTGTGACATAGATTTTGACATCATATGATGTCATGGATATTTTAAACCAATGAGAATTTTAAATCATGAACGAAGGAAGCTCCACTGGAACGAAGGAAGCAACTACTTTATGGTTAATAAATCTATAGAAAAAGATGATGTTATAAGAGATTCATAATATTATATAATAAGAATCATCTATTTGTTTTATTCTGAGGGATTTTGTTTTACCCCTGAGATTTAATTAGATAAGACTTATTTAAAATGGGTTCCAAATCATCCAAACCTTCAGTGGAAATCGAGTCCATAAGCTGCAGAACCGATGGCAAAAGCCCTAACCATTCGGTTGCCAGCTAGGTCCCTTTGAATTCAGATAGAAACGTATGCTAATCAAGTTGTTCCACTGTTTGTTTACAGTTTGATACATTCATCAGAGAGATAGCTCTGCACACTTACTAATGGATAGCGTTTTTTGAGATATTAAGGGACTTTTTTTTATTAAGAACAAAAATTCCTACATCATCTGAACATTTCATTCTCAATTTGGCTCCTGATTCAAAACCCCTCAGGGGGTTTACCTTCTTTAGGTAAACACGGGTGTCACAATCCCGAGGTACCCTAGTGATCTGTCCTCTTCTTTACTTTCCTCTCTCCTCTACTCTTCTGCTTTTTCTTCCTTTTCTCCCTCAGTGTGGTTGCCTCGTAAGAGGTTGAGGGCTCCCCTTGAGTAGCTTTTGCCGCTCTGTTGCTATTAGCTACTCTTGAGGACTAAATCACCCACGTGTTTGCTGTGCGTAGAGACCCGTGTCCCTGGAAAGGAGGGTCCTGGTAATTGAGGCCCCCAGAGACCAACACATTACTTTGGCCTCTGCTTCAGGTAAACGGGAGGTGTGTTGTGGTCCTCAGAACATTAATCGGCTTTATGGATCAAGCGATCCGTACATCTACTGGGTGACTCGTTAAGGGTGGAGACCACTTCAGGGATGTACTGTGAGGTATAGGACCTGCCTAGCATTGGTGCAGCTGGTCTGCATCCCCTTGTTGGACTCGGCGGTGGGTGGTGCGGTCAGGTCCCGAAATTTTAAACAAATAATATGGAGAATAAAAAGTTTACTTTTCTCCCACGGGAGCAACAATTTGAAAATCTTATGCCCAAGTTTTTTATAATCAAAAGGAAAGAAGGCAATTTTACAACTGTGTCTCCTTTCCTAATTGAGAAAGGAATATCGGGAATAGTTGGGGAAGTCAAGAAAGTTCAGAAGATGCGCTCTGGTGACTTGCTTGTAGAGGCTGCATCAGACTCTCAAGCAGCCATTCTGGCCAGTATGAAATCTTTGGCTAATATGGAAGTAACTGTCTCACCTCACGGTAACCTTAATTTCTCTTGTGGTGTTATCTCTGCAAGGGATTTGCTGTACTCGCCGACGGAGGAGATTCTGGAGAACTTACAGAATCAGGAGGTCTGCGGCGTTAGACGCCTAACAGTCAGACGGGAAGGCAAAGTTATTGACACGAAGCACCTCGTTCTGACTTTTGCAACGCCAGACCTTCCGCAATATGTTAAAGCTGCGTATATGAATTTGCCCGTCAGGCCATACATCCCAAATCCCTTGCGATGTTTCCAGTGTCAGCGCTTTGGACACTCGAGAAATGCTTGCAGAGGCAAAATCACCTGCGCACGTTGAACGGTGGTTGGCCACGATAGTACGAGCTGCACAGCGAAGGAGAGGTGTGTCAACTGTCATGCTGACCACCCTTCCTATTCTAGAAGTTGTCCTCAGTATTTACTGGAAAAGAAATAACCACGATTAAGGTTAATCAAAAATGCTCATATCCTGAGGCGAGACGATTGGTCTCTTCCCGTACTCCACAGCCTGGAGTTAGTTATGCCACTGCTGCCAGAAAGGTCACCAAATCGAGCAGCACACAAACTGAACCAATTTTGGTTTCTCCAGTGAAATTACCCCAAACAAAAGAAAAGCCTATATTTAAGAAAACTCCTACTTTTTCTAGAAAAGCTACCTTTGCTAAATCAAAAGCAGAGAAAGCATTAAAATTAAAAAAAGCAAAAGCATCAATTTCCACCCGCAATGCTTTCTCATGCCTGGAGACTGACACGGTGTCCCCATTTCCCTCGGACGATGATACATCGCTCGAGGATATGACAGAAGATCCGCCTTCCAGCTCCAGTAAAGGAACTTTTAAAACTAAACAATAACTTCCTTTGTATCTTGGAACTGCCATGGTTTGCGATCACATCTTGATGACATCAAGTCTCTAGTGTCAGATTACGTACAACCCTGCATGTATAGCACTTCAGGAGACATTCCTGAAGTCTTTCAACATCATTTCTATGCGAGGGTTTAAATGCTTTAGAAGAGACCGTGGTGATGATGGTGCAGCATCTGGAGGTGTATGTATATTAACATCGAATACTTTCCCCAGCGCTGTCCATCAGTTAAATACTACTCTACAGGCTGTAGCGGTGAAAATTCAGACCACATGTATGATTACAGTCTGTAGTCTATATTTATCACCACATGATGTCATTCGCCAAGAGGAACTTGATGAATTAGTTGATCAGCTACCGACACCATTCCTATTGTTAGGTGATTTCAACAGCCATAATGTATTGTGGGGAAGTGATGATACTAATTCTCGCGGTCGCCAGATAAAGAAATTTATTTCCGATAATAGTCTCTGTCTCATTAATACTGACGAGAAGACATATTTTCACGTACCCACAAGAACATTTCATTCCCTCGATCTTGCTATTTGTTCACCATCATTGCTGCCATTGTTAAATTTAAATGTAGGAAATGATCTGCACAATAGCGATCATTTTCCTCTCGTCATCTCCCAGACTGGAGGTTGTAGTGTAGTACAACGTCTACCTACTTACGTGTACAGTCGGGCAGATTGGAAGTCATTTACACAATTGGCAGTTATTGATAATGAAATGGTTTTGATCGAGAGTATTGATGAAGCCGTTAGAAAAGTCACCAAAACAATTATAAATGCAGCTGATGTAACAATACCCAAAAATTCCTTTATACCAAAACGGCGTTGCAAACCTTGGTGGAATAAAGAATGCCAAGAAACTTATAGAAAACAAAGGAAATTATGGGGGTTATTTAGGAGATACCCCACAACGGAGAATCTATTAGCATTTAAGATAGCAAAAGCACTAGCTTGCAGAGCTCGTCGTTGAAGTCAGAAGGAATCTTGGTCTCGCTATATATCTTCAATTACATCTTCCACATCTAGTAAACAGTTGTGGAGAAAAGTAAAAGCAGCCAATGGGATTTATAGGGAATTTTCAATTCCTATTTTAAAAACCGGAGCTGCTGTATACTCTTCTCCCGAAGACATTGCTAATATCTTTGGTGAAACTTTTGCTAGCGTCTCAAGCAACGACTCTTATAGTCCTTCGTTCTTAAGGACTAAGAGTCGTGCTGAGCGAACACCAATTCGTTTTAACCATGGTGAAGCCTTGCCTTACAACTGTGAGTTTCGGATGTTGGAATTGAAGAGAGCATTAAAGCAGACCCAGGATACCAGTCCAGGACCAGACGGAATCAGCTATCAAATGCTTCGAAATTTGAGTCCAGACTCCCTATTGAACATATTACTTTTGTTCAATAGGATCTGGAATGAAAAGAAATTTCCATCAGCTTGGAATGAAACGATAGTGATTCCGATTCTTAAGGATGGTAAAGATCCTTCAGACCCTTCACATTATCGACCAATAACTCTGACGAGTTGCTTGTGTAAGATTCTCGAACGTATGGTCAACGCCGTCTTGTATGTCTTAGAAAAAAATAAATGTATACATATTAATCATAGTGGCTTCCGAAAAGGCAGATCCACTCTTGATAATATCACATACTTGGAGAACCAAATCCGCAACGCTTTTGTGCGGAGGAACCATCTGGTCTCCATTTTCTTTGACATCGAGAAGTCATAACCGTACATGGCGATATGGAATCCTCCGTTTACTATATGATTTTGGCTTTCGGGGTAATTTCCCGATATTCCTGCAAAATTTTTTGAGCTCCCGTGCTTTTAAATTTCGTATTGGAACTGTACTTTCCAATACTTTTATTCAAGCCGAGGGTGCTCCCCAAGGCTCCATTTTAAGTGTCACTGTTTTTAGTCTTTTCATCAGTAACACCCTTCATCAATTACCACCTTCCATAAATGGTACACTATATGTTGACGACCTGCAAATATCATGTCAAGGGTCTAATATGCGATTAATTGAGAGACAACTGCAAACAGCAGTTAACAAACTTGCTGCATGGTGTGCTGAGAATGGCCATACTTTGTCACCAAGCAAGAGTAGATGTGTCCACTTCTGTAGAAAGACTAGCCTTCACAATGATCCAGTTATAAATATCAATAACATCCCGATACAAGTAGTCAAGGAAGTAAAATTTCTGGGAATTATCTTTGACCGAAAATTAACCTTTCTACCGCATGTTTTATATCTGCGGAAGAAGTGTGAGCGATCGCTTAATATCCTCAGGGTGTTGTCAAATACATCTTGGGGTGCAGATCGCTCATCACTTCTTCGAATTTATCAGTCATTGATTCTTTCCCGCATTGACTATGGATGTGTTGTTTACGGATCGGCTAGATCTTCCATATTACGAAGACTGGACACAGTTCACCACTCTGCTTTAAGGATATGTTCTCGTGCATTCCGCACATCACCCGTCCAGAGTCTATACGCTGTATATTATCAATACCGTTAGACCTGAGACGTATGCAGCAGTCTCTCGGTTATTATGCTAAGATTATGTCGACCCCTGATCATCCGTGACGTTTTATGGTTCCTGATGCCTCTCTTAAAAGTCTGTATGATGCTCGTCCAATGAGCATCCCTCCTTTTCTCACAAGAGCCAAATCACATCTCTGGCTCACAGACCTATGTGATGTTCGGATAGAGTCTATTGACCAGTTTCTCTATCCTCCTTGGTATGAACCAACAAATACCTTTATAAATACCTTTGCGCAATTCAGAAAATCCGACACAACACCTATTGTTTTTCAGCAGCTATACCATTCTCATCGCTGTCAGTACCAATCTTACAAACCTGTATTCACGGATGGATCTAAATCCGCAGGACATGTGGACAGTGGAGTTTTTATCAATAACACGTCTTTTAGCTACAGCCTATAATCATCCTGCTCCATCTTTACTGCTGAAGCAACCGCTATCTGCTACGCGCTTCAGCACGTGAATACAGATGATTATCATAAACTTTTTATTTATACTGACAGCATGAGTATTATTGAAGCCTTGAAAAACAATAGTGTTACCTGTCATCCTGTTGTGTTGCGAATTTTCAAAGCATTGGATTCACTTGCTGGCAAGGGAAAAGAAATTGTATTTTGTTGGATACCAAGCCACATGCGTCTTGAAGGAAATGAGAGAGCAGATGCAGCTGCAAAGACTGCATCAGCCCTAATTTTATCATCGGTCCCTCTCTCAGATGCGAGAAAAGATGTAAAAAGTTTTATATATAGTCTTTGGCAGGAATCATGGAACTTGCAGGTTGGCAACAAGTTGCATACCATCTTCTTATCTCTCATCTCATTACCAGTTTATACCGTTACGAAGTGCAGATGTAAGATTGATTCGCCTTCGTATCGGACACACACGTTTCACACACAGACATTTGTTTTTAAGCGAATTAAATCCATGGTGTGAAACGTGTGATGAAACATTCAATGTTTATCATATTTTAATTTCATGTTATAATTTTAAACAACAACGTTTACACTTTTTTAACACAGTGATTTTATAACTTTATCTATTATGATCGGGGATCCACCCCATTGAAACCTATTCGCTTTCTTGAGGGCAATAGGTTTTATACATTTTATTTAAATTTTTAATTTAAATTTTAAAATTGTATATATAATTCATATTTTTCTTTTATATTTTAGAATTTGATTTTAAAATAACATGTACACAGATTTTTGTTTTTTAAAAATTTTTTAATGTTGCTTGTGTTTGGGTTTAACAAAAAAATAAATAATTTTTAAATAAATAAATAAAATTAACATAAAATAAAGCTACAAAAAACTTATTCTTGGCGCAGTATGTCCAATTTTGGACCTTGCGCCATAAAACCCAAGCAACCAACCAACCTGATTCAAAATTTTTTGATGATTTAGGGTTACGAAACATTTGAAGGATTTCTCGGGTGTTGTGCAGTTTATTTTCTTTCTGCAGGACACATTTTCTCACCTAATTTTTTTATAAATCCGAATATTGATGCGTTATGATTTCATTTTAATTTCAAAAAATATTTTGAAAAGCTATTTTGATATTTTATTGATGAATTAAAATTAGAATTCGTTGAATGTTAACGATAAATGATTATCACTTAAGAATTTTCATAAATATTTTTAATAAAACAATTAATACTGATTTTAATCTCTCTCTACTTGTCAATTAATAATAGATAAATTGCTGATAATGAGATGATCTCGGTTTGAATAGTTTTCAATTTTTTTTAAATAAATTTAACACTAAGGTTAAAGCTAATTCAGGATAAATTATAAAGAGGAATTTTTGAGTTTACAAC
The DNA here is from genome assembly GCA_030067965.1 of Latrodectus elegans. NCBI lineage: Eukaryota > Metazoa > Arthropoda > Arachnida > Araneae > Theridiidae > Latrodectus > Latrodectus elegans. The sequence continues at coordinate 2,306,752 of CM057810.1, forward strand.
TTAGAAATATAGTCAAAAAATATTGTCTATGGGTTTTGTAACACAAGTATTTTAACAGCTTTGTTAAGAAAATATATACAAAGGAAATAGTATAATTTTTGGACGTATTCGTTAAGGGGCTTAAGTGACAGTTAGTTATTGTAAAATGTAATATATCATATTATATGGTAAATTTCTTATTCATTATTACTTAAATCCTATAGATTTTGATGAAACAAACAGCTTTTTTCCTTGTTATTTGCATATTTGTATACAATTATAATTTCTTTTAAATATCATTTTTTTCCGTTTTAATGAAAGTCTAATGTTTACATTAAATTGTTTGTATATAATGTATGTTTGTCTATTTTAGGAGATTTCTATTGATTCTACATAATTCAGACAAATTTGTGCGTGATGTTAAATTCGACAAAAATCTTTTTATAGTTTTACTGTTACAATTCTTTATATGTTTGGATTTCGGTTTCTTGTTCCTGAGCTTTAACCCTTACAATATGGCTGACTTTTATGATTACAGCTGCTTATCTGCTTAAATCTTGATGTAATTCATTATTCCCTTGTAATAGTTGCATATTTTTTATAACAAAAATTCTGCAAAAATGATGCCTGTATTAATAGACACGTCATATCTTAGTCATATCCATTATAAACGCGTTCCAATCAGTAATTGTTTGAAATATTTTCCTAAAACTAATGTATTGCATTTTTAAAGTACGTAATACGAGCTTAATTTTCAAGTTTATAATATTTTTTATTTTTTCTATGTTATATTTCTCTTCATAAAAAAATAGAAGAACGAGTTAACATTTATAGATTTTCGAAGTCACAATACCATCATCACGATAATAACTTTAATTGCTGGAGTGAAAGCACATTCTGCATTTAAAAATGGAAAAAGTAAAAGAAGTCTCAAAGAATTAAAAAAAAAATAAAGATTTTTCCCAAAACAATCTAATATTTATTTTCTTATTAACAAAAAGAAACGCTGATGTTTCTCAATTGTTTAGTTAAATTTTTTAATTTTAAAGATAAGTTTTCAATAAAACTTGATTCATAAGTTTGATTAAAAATATTGATAAGTATTCTGTAAAACCAAAAATGATTGACTTCTTAAAATTTACCACTCCAGTAAAATTGAGAAATTTAATTTTGTAAACTTAACAGTATATTTTTCTATTTTCACTAATTCCCTGAAAACGATTATTTTTCTTTATGGAAATATAGCACTTTTAAAGCTTATTACTAAACTCTCTAATACAAGCATGGTAATTTGAGTGTTCGTAAGAATCAATCTTTACTTTTAAGCTATAAAAAGATCATTTACATAAAAATGAGATCATTACGACATTGAATGCTTTGCAAATGAAACATTAAAGGATTGTTGGCGAATTTTATATCACGAAAATGAATTAAAAATCAAAAGAAATGCATAAAAAAGACTTCAAACAAAGTGGTGAACATGGAATGCAAATAAGGATTATTTAGTTTTATATTCATATGACTATTATGCGAAACGTTAGTGACAAGTATGTCAGCTTGTTATGGTTTGACAAGCAGTGGGCAAGTATCTCATGCAGTATTCAAGTCAACTCAATTATTTATGGATTCTTATCTGTTTGTTAACATCATTTATAAAATTAGAACAATCAAATAATCACTGTAAGGTAAGCAATTGTATGTAATTTTGTGGTCATTAGTTCAAATAATGAAACGATGGAGGCAAATATTTAGAGAAAATTTCTTATGAGACTTATAAAATTGCATCGAGTTGTTGAAAAATCAGGAAAAGAATGCTTTGTGGAAAAATTGGTATTCTTCACAATTTATGGCTGCAACTTAGAAATATTCAGAAAAGTAGCATTTTATAGTCTGGACCGTTCTTCTAACAGTTTGTCAGTCAGTGAGTGCACTAACTACTAGCTGCTGAAGAGTGAAACAGGAAATTCCTTAATGTAGTGACCAGTAAATGAAAGAGATGAATAACAGCAGAAGTAGAGGAAGATTTATGTATGTAAAGCATTTGATTTTTTTCAGTAAATATTTTGATTTTCATTTCTTAAAGTAAAATTGTCCTTATACTATTTGAAAGATTCTCTCATTTAAAATTATTATGATAAAAATGAACATTCGTTATCGATTTCTATTTCGGAACATGTTAATATGTTAACTCTAGAGACTTTTAAGATTATTCCTCATTATTGATCATTATCAATCATTATCATTATAAATTATTATTATCATTATATATGATTATAGTATATCTTTATTGATCATTATCATTAAAACTTTTCAGATTATTCGTCATTATTGATAACAAAGAAGATAAAAATATCTGAATATTTATAAATTTTGTTATAGAAAGCAAATGTTTCCAAAATATGATCCTTTTCAAACGCTGTTAAAATTAATTTAAAAGCATTTAAATTTCGAAAATGTTTTGTTTTGTGGCCAGTAATTTTTTAAAAAAATACATATTATATTTATTTATGCAGAAAAGGTATTATTAATTGCATTTGTCTTAAGAATAAAAGATGTGTGGGAATATTAATGTATGACAGATTATTGTAATTAGGTTTGCTCTCAAAATAAAGTTAATTCAAAAATAGTTGATGATATGTACGTATCTTTCTAACTTATTTGATCATAATTCTCAAAAATATTGCATTCGGAACTGCGGTTGTTTGTGATAGCAATATGAAATCCATCCAGATATTTATCAATAAATATAATTTCAGTTTTCTTGTTTGATTTTGAATTGAATTCATGGCTTATACTAGTGAAATCTTATGTTTATATACCATCTTGGATCAGAAACAGAATAAGTATTAGGGAAGTAGTATTAATATAATTTATTGATAGTAATACTTATTATATTTACTTGATGTAAAATTTCCGTTTCATATTTGCAATTATTCACATCAAAATTTATATTTGATGAATAATCAAATATTAAATTAAAGAAAGGATCAATTATAGAAATTTCATTTATAATTTTGATTATTTTGATGGCAAAATGAAGGTAAATGATATCTTTTAGCATATTTTTACCACAACAAAATTATTTTAGCTTCCCACTATTTTTCTGAATATTTATATTAAAATGTTTTTAAAAAAATATGATGTTGAAAAAATATATTTCTGAAAACAACTTCTTGGTTAGACTTCAATCAAAGATTTTGAGAAATAATTATTTGTTATTCCCTTGAAACAGGAAAAAAATTTCTCACATTCTTTAGGCAAGAATTCAGAGAATATGAGTGAATGACATGTTACGTTCTCACAAAATTATTAAAACAAATTAACTCTAAATAAAATAAAATATTAAAAAAATTAGTGCTTTTATATCTTTTGTTTTAACAACTGTTTTTATTTAATATCAAATAGACAACTTTTTCTTCTGAGAAAGAGAAATAGGAAATACAAATGGAGAATAAATTTTCTATTTTTCTTCTTATAAGTAAAATTTTTACTTCTTCAACGCAATGAAACTCAATTTAAATGTTTTATACAATAGATTCTTTTTCTGTCTTGTTAATTTTGAAATAAGTTACTTCATGATCGTTAGTCTCAACTGAATTCAAAAGACATATAAAGTATGACAATTTGAAAATTGTCTATAATTTTTATTTCTTTTGTATTCATATCTGATCACAAAATAAAAAATGTTTCCTAGCTTCTTTCTAATGTCCAATCAAATAATTTATTAGAAATAACGGGCCATGGTAGCCTAGTGGTTAGGGTATCTGCCTTCCATCCAGAAGGAAGGGGTTCGATTCCCAATGCCGCCAAAGACCCACCGAGTACATGTGATATACGTGCTCGTCAAAGCTGTGGAATCTAAAGTCCTGTGGTCGGTCTTTAAGCAGTTACCATGAGTGCAATGGTCTGGAGAAAATTTCCTCTCTCTTCAGATCAATGTCAAAATTGAGGGAGTGGGTCCTCTGGTGGTGCAAAGATGTACTTTCACCCTCGTGGTGCTCTGATTAAACGAAAGATCCCTATCGACTTAAATTCGCATAACCCAGGCATAGCGAGCTTGGCTTGTTCAAGTGTCAAAAGTAACAACAGCAATATTAGACTTAACATTTTTTTCAAGCGCTCTTTAGAATTTATTGGAAAACTTAGGGAATTGGAAACAGGAAGAACAACGTATATACTGCTATTTTTGAACGCACTTCTTCTTCATTTATTATTTTCGAATTGTATATCAGTTTTATCTGAATAATAACATTCAAAATTCGGAAGGATTACTGAGTATTTTATTAGTTTGAGCATTACATATGTTTTATTAATTCAGGATTAAAATCAGTAATTTCAATAATTTTGAATTGTATTCATCTTTACCAGCTTTTCCCTACTGGCCTCAAAGATAAAATGAGTTTAATGGCATAACTCTTATAAATAGTTCTTGCCTAATTATTATTTATTTTACTATTTATGTTGTTGCATAGAAGGCTTATATATCTATACATCTATCTATCTATCTATCTATATATATATATATATATATATATATATATATATATATATATATATATATATATGCAGATGTTTACCTTACCCTTGTCTTGAGGTGGCCTTTACTTTAGGGTACCTCTCAGTTTCTCTCCAAATTGGCTCCATATTATTAGTTAAGTTGGTTTATGTATGAAAATGTGTTTTTTGTCATCTTGCTTATTACACAAACATGCATGAAAACTATCTTGGCGCAAACAAGTTTCCGCCAAGAGGCACCCTAAAGTATATTTCTCGCTTTGTTCTTATAAGACTGGAAATTTAGTAATCTTTAAATCGGGAAGTGAAAGGACAGTGTGATTTCCTTCGACATTAACGGTTTGTGTTTTCAAAACAAAATTAGTTAGATCAGATTTTTTTATACATTATGTATTAAATGTTCGTAACGAGAAATCATTTTGAACATTTATATTTATCGGATGTGTAAAATTTACGAAAATATATATCTTAATATAAAGATTTCTTTCAGGAAACGAAAGCTTAGTTGGTATTCAAAAATATTTCATAAGTTAATAGAAATATTTATTATTTACTCTATTATTAATAATTTCAGATATTCAAAAAATAAGTAATTCTTACAACTGTTATATACAAATAAATAAACCTTAAAAAAGAATTCAAGAAAATTATCAACATAAATTACAAATTCATTACAAACTGTTACAAATAGAAAGCAGTTTGTGTCTCTCTGTCTTCTGAATATTGCAAAATTATAAGGTTGGGAAATAAATTCTTAGCGCTTTTACCAGACTTTTATTTAAACAAAAAACAACAATTATATCAATAAGTTAATCAATTATATAACCACCGTTGCTGTTTAGAACCTTTTCGCATCTCTTGACCAATTTGTTAATGCCGTTCACCAAAAATCACCTGGTCTGGTGTCAAAGAAGTTGTTGAGACAGTTTTTAAGGACCTCTTGATGCACTGGGAAATGCTCGAAATGAATGCCACTGTCAATAAGGAACTCTACATTGCCCAGCTACACCGCGTGAATGAGGCTATTCGACTGAAAAGACCTGATAGACATAGTCAAATTATACTCCTTCACAACAACGCATGGTCCCATGTTGTAGAAGTCGTCAAACCGCACTTCAGCAGCTCGAATGGGAGGTCCTGCAGCATCCGCCGCATTAACCGGACCTTGCATCGACAGATTTTCATCTTTTTCGCTCCTTGTCAAACCATGTGAAGAGCATTGTCTTCGATAACGAAGAGCTCCTTAAAAACTGGCTTAACAATTTCTGTGGCACCTGATCAGGTAATTTTTGGCGGAACGACATCAACAAATTGGTCGAGAGGTGGGAAGAGGTTGTGAACAGCAACGGCGAATAAATAATTGATTAACTTATTGATATAAATATTGTTTTTTATTCAAATAAAAGTCTTTGGTATAACGGCTCTACGAATTTATTCCACAACTTAAAGATTACTTGTAAATATTGTTTATTTCTCAAATGCTGTTATGATAGATTTTCTGTTGCTCTTCTTCGAATGTTGTTTTACAATAAGTTTTAATTTAATTAAGTCAAAGGTGTAAAGTGACTGAAATCTAATTTGAAATTCATTTTTTATTGCGTTATAAATTTTGTAAAATATATCACTTACCATTACAGTTTGTAATAATATCAATAAGCCATGCGCAAAACCAAAACAGCGGTACGAAGCCAATTTTCATGATTATAGTGAATTGTTGGCATCCACATTTCATAGCATGAATTGTTTATTCTATGAATACAAAATGCGATTAAAGAATTGAAGATCATAAAGTATTCTTAAATTTCTGAAAAGAAAATTTACTAATTCTTAAGTAAATGTGTTGCTTGAATAGGACTTTTAATTTTTTTACCTTATAATTTTGAAATTTGCATTGAGCTATGGTATTTATGGATTCATAAATATTAATGATTCTAGCTATTTTAAAGTAAAGTACATCATTATAAGTCTATTTATTTTTTCACCTTTTTAATTAATAATTTATTTAAGAACTAAAATATTATGAAATTGCAGAAGTATTTTTTTTGTATAAAGTTTAAAAAAGAGTTTTTGCTATAATAAATAAATTTTAAGAAATGTTTTAAGCCAGTAAGTAAGTACTTGAAGTTTGAACACTTATTTATTCGTGGTTTGTAATTATAGCATTTAAAATGAAGTCAATGTTCCGAAATTATGCACGACAGCGTCACATATATGTATGCATATTTGTCCGTGAGAAAGTTAATGCAGATTGCTAAATTTAAAGAGAGGAAAGCATGTAAACATATTATAATTTTGTAAGCTTACATAAGTATTGAAATGGAACTATCTCTGAACACATGAATATAACAGTTGTAGAAACTAATTCATTATATAAATATAAATTGAATTTAAAGATAAAAAATTTGAGTTTATTATTATTTAAATAAGTTATAATGAAGCACTAAGTAAATTATTTTTAGTACGAAATGAATTAGGAATTGGTTTCTAAAATCTATTTAACTCGAGAGATTAAAATAAATGGCTATAATTCTTTCATTCATATTTTATCTTTTAGTAACTTTTGATATTTCATACAGTAAAAGCATGAGAAATTTATTAAATAAATGATTTTTCTCATTTTAAAACAGTTTATTAGCATTAAACATTTTCATATCATTTATTATTATGTTGTAAAATACATATTGTCTTGAATTTTGTGTTTATTCTAGCAATTGAATGAGTTTTTCTTACTCATTAATTGTAAAAATACGCATTGCATTTCGTCACAAGCATCAGTCTGATTAAATAATGCCAATGAAAAATAAGAAAGAAACGTTAACTTAACAAAAAATATAACTCTATCATCATGATTGTAACAAAATTTTAACAAACAATACATTTTCAGACAATTTGGTGTAGAAACGGGTACCCCTTCGTTTGGCGAAACATATGACGTTAAATATTGGCGATAAAACTTAATTTTTGGTAGTAATGGTATTTTCAACATTTTTAATAACGTAATTTTAGAGTTTCCACTTTGTTATCACATGTTGATGACCATTTTGGCTTCAAAAAATCACCAAAATTATCAAGAGGTACTTTTTTGTAAACTCTAACCAAATATTCATATTTTCTAAGAAATTTACATTGTTTGATTAAATAACACTTAAATCAACGGCCACTTTAATTAATTTTCTTTTATATATGCGAAGGAATTTCGTATAGTTTTTATTTTTAAAATATTTAATCATATTAAAGACCAAAATAAGAAATTGATTGATTCCTTTCAGATGAATCAATTATTTGTTTTTGTATTATGATGAAATCCTGCAGAAAAATATCAAACTCTCTGCTCATAGTTTAGAATTTATTTTGTGAAAGTAAAACAATTTTATTGTAATTATTGTTTATATTATTATTATTATTATTACTGTTGTTATAACTATTATTTAACTATTGTTTTACAATTTATTGCACCATTTGTCTTCTGGCTTTCCGTAACGCAAACCTCATTGAAACTATTAAATTAACAAAAGTAACTGCTTAGATTTTTTCCTTTCGTGTCAAAATCATGATATATAATAGCAGCCATTAAAAAATGGGAATCTGTATTTTAATTTATTTCTTGTCTGCAGTAAAACAGCCATAAAGGAAATAGCTCATGAAATTTGCCAGACGTAATATAAGAAACCTAATATCGGTAAGAAAAATAAGTAAGTGCTTCGTTTGCTATAATAAGTATACTTTTATGAAATAACACAAATAGATGATTTGTATAAAGGGTTATGATTTTTTTTATCTGTCCCACATTATTTGACATTCATTAGCGCTTAAATAAATTGTTAATATTCTTTGAATAAAAGAAATTCAAAATTGAGATTTCCTTTACTGGTTAGTATAATGGCAAAATCTTTTTTGACGAATCTCAACAAGCAATTCCAAAGAATGCAAAAGATGTATAACTCCTATCTTTTTACAACATAGCATTACTAACCGATTTTAAACCTCCATTGGTGTATTGAATAATAGTGATAATATAAGACGAAGAGCTCTTATGAAATTAAAATATCTGCACATTTATTGTACTTTCTCCCACGGATTCGCGAGTCAAATATATTTTTTAGATTTTCTGACGCTATTAAATGCCAGAATTTATTTGCAATAATCGATTACTTCAATTTTCTTTGAATTTTTAATAGTTGTAAAAACAAATATGGTACTAAGCATTACGTAAACATTGTTACTGAGCAAAACTACTTTCAAAGCGGTCAATTCAAAAATTTCTCGAAAAACGTTTTTTACTGACAAATTTTGCATTACTTAAGCATTTTCATACTTGTCTCCCATAAAAATTATACATTCTACACAGAAATTTAGTTTAAAGCTTAAAACTATTCTGTTTGGGAGTAACAAATATTTTGCTTAGGTATTAGTATAAGGTTAAATAATATTTAGTTTTTTCTTTTATCATTTTCTTTCCATAACCCCCCATTTTATCAAAATAACATTAAAACTGATTAGAACATTTAAAATTAGCAAAATGTCTTCTAGGTCGACTTAGAATTTGAGTAAGAAAAAATAGAAACGTTTTGATTGATTTAACTTGCATTCATTCAAAAATAAAAAAAAGATAAAAATTCTTTAAATTTTGCTACTAAATCATTCTTATAGTTAGTGTAATTCATTCTTATTCATAAGATATGAAATAGCCATAAATAATATAAAATAATTTTCTTCGAAGTTAGTTTTAACATTTTCAATAGCTTTATTTAAATAAGAAGTTTATGCATTATGAAATAGGCTTGCTATTAAAAAGAATGTAATTGTTAAGAAAAAAAAAATCTACTGGAAATTAAAAAAATAAAATTGATCTTTCATATAACATTTTTAATTTTTAAACATAACCATAATCTTTACCATTTTATAGTTGATAAATGGGATCTTAATTTGAGAATTTCATGTTAATAAATAATTTAACAAAAAATATATTTATTTTATTATATTTTGATTGACAAAAATTAAATTTACTCAACATGTATTTTGAGCGCAATACTTTTGGTGTGAAAGATGATCACATTTCATTTTGAGTGGTTGCATTTCACAAATTATTACTTAAAAATTATGAGGAGTTCATTTTAAAAAAATATTTTTTACTTTCTTGCTTATCATAACAATGTTCTCAATATTTTCTTGGTCCAAAAATGTTTTAAGCACATGTGAACAATAATTTTTACTTACAAATTATTATTAACATGTTCTTCAAAAAGTTCACAAACTATAAGGCCAGGAGATCTTAAGATACACCGGAAGTAGTTGATGAGTCCTCATTTTTATGCACCATTTTTTAAGTTATTTGCAGATAAGTTATCATTTCATTGGTTGGTTCCCCGATGGGTTGCAGCAAAAGTATGAGTAGTATTTTCTCTTAGCATTGCATATTTCAAGCTATAAGGAGTCGAAATTCGATGTAATATTTAGAATCACCTCAATGATTTTCCTCTCAATAGCAATAGGTTTCCAAATGTTTTTATACTATTTTTGAAATTATAATCTACTGAGACATTGTGTTTATTAAATCATTTTTATCATTGTCAGGAAAAACATTAAATGTTTTGGTTAATATTAAATTTAAACAAAGTTTATTTGGCTTCCTACTGCGTGATGTTTTTTTTAAAGAAGAACAAATTTAACCGAAAATTACGGTTTGATGGATTTCATAAATTGCTTTTTTGGAATGTGTTTGAAATTAAAATCTAACTAAATGTCTTAAAATAATGTTATCGCATTTATGTAATAAAATATTGTAATAAAGGGAATTATTATAATACAGTTAAAATAAAATTATTTAATCATTTTTGAAAAACACAAAGACAATCCATCACAATATAAATAAAATTTATGATCAATGCCTCCTATATTTTATGATTTAGGCCTAAATAATCCTTTATAAGAACAGAGACACTTGAATCATGGAAGAGAGATAAAGGAATAACTCATGTAATTTACTTACCCTTAATATTTGAAATAATATTTTAGAATTCAGTCCATCAAGTACATCTATGAGTTGATAAAATATTTGCAATTTTAAAAGGAGCCATAAAGAGACCATAGATCGTAAAAATATTAGTTGCTGGCGAGTTTTTCTTTAAAAAAGATTTTTGAGAACATCCTTAATAGAAAGGTTAATGTGAGGAGGAGCTCCATCTTATATAAAAATTGTACGTGAAATCATTGGTAAGCTTGTAGATCAGCAATACTTGTATTCAGTAAAAACGATACATGTCGTATGCTGGTGAAGAAACAGTTTTTTGAACCTCCAGCACTTAACTCTTTCAGAGAATAAATGATGCAATAAAACCATACAACGCTGCTACTTTTTGTAACTGTGAAGAAATCTGTAAGACTGGTTCTCAATTCTTCCAACTCGCAATTTTGGCAGTTGTGAATATTTACCAAAACGTCAAATTGAAAATGTACATTGTCTTCCAAGAGATATTCAAAGGTCATCCTGAATCAACATTAAGGAGAGCAGGAAATTGAAGTTGAAATGTTTGCCAAATCTGTATAAATCATACAATCCCTTGACAATTTGAAGTTTGCTAGAGTAACAACAGAGAATGTTATTCTGGACAGTTGAATGGTATGTACCTAATTCTACTGCACCCTATCGGTACTGGTATCAACATGAATATTGAAACCTTTGTCTTTTTTCATTTGAAACTTAACATTCTTCATTATTTCTACCAAAATAAGTTTTCTTCCAACTAAAAAATGTACATTAATGGAAATTTTTTTTTTCAAATTTGGCTGATAGTTGATGGATTTGATTTTTGACAATCAGCATGTGTTTCACCTCCTTTTCAAAAACTAAAACCATTTTTTGAGCAATTAAACTATTTCTTAAACAACAATTTAAACAAAAAACTTTGGTTTTCATGGAATAATGAACGGAAAATCAGTAGAAAACACATTGAAAACAAAATCTCTGAGAAAATTTGGTAAGTTTCATTAATAGTTGTTGCTATGTAGTAAAGAAATTCTGCCCCCCCCCCCCGCAGTTGATCGTGCTTTTGAAGATTCAATTTTTGGAGGAACTCCAGACCCACTTTGAAAGAATTTTAACTTCTTAAATGCTTTTCTTTCTTTGGTTAGTTGACAAATCGACCGTTTTTCAGTTTCTATTCTGAGGAGTTTGCTGAAAAAAATTGATAGTTGTCGTAAAAAGTTAATTGAGAGGTTTTTTTTTATATTTTAGTGCCCAATTAGTTTTAGAAATTTTGTAATTTAATAGGAAATATTTATTGCGTTAGAGTGATTATATATAGTTAAAAAGATGTAGAGATCTACGTAAAAATCTAACATAGATATGTAATTTATTAAAAACGTCTCCTGGTGGTGAACTTTTTAATTATTTTCATTTACTCATTCACAAACAAATTAACATTCATTTTTATTTCCATAAAATATTTCATAATTTTCTAAACAATAGTTATATTTTTAGGTATTGAATTTTTATTTTTAGGTATTTCAGATTTAAAAAAAGGTAAGTTTGAATTGCGTATATTTATTTTGTCTTTCTTCTTCAAATTTACTTCTAAGAACTTCTAAAAAGCTTTCTTTGTTTTTGTAAATAATATCATACTTTATGAAATTAAATTCGGTTGTATTAATTTTTTGAATTAATTACATTTTCTTAAACCATATTTAATTTATAATTTTATAAATATCTGCTTGAATGAAAAATCAATATTTATAAAAAGTATAATATTCACTAACATTTTATTTATTTATTTTACTTTTTTGTTTTGATTTTTGTTTTTTCTACACTATTTCTTAATGTCAGGAATTCATATGAGACACTAATTTTTACTATCTCTGATCAAGTGGTCCATTTTGAAATTGGAACTTTCATTTTCTTTTCTGGTTGTTTGGAAGACTCCACTTGTCTTCAGTTCTTATATTTACAACTTAATGACGTGGTCAACATTTTACGAAACTAGCAAAATTTTACTTAACTGCAATATAAATTTTTACATTAGCTTTTTCCATTCAATACTATAATGGCTTTTTTAGCTTTCCTATTATTTTTATATTTTTATCTGCTAATGATTTCTCATTTGTAAATAATTTTTCTATTTAAATTTAATAATTTATAATTTTTTTAACATGTTTACATTTATTATAAGATTTTAGATTTTATGTTTTCGTTTTAACTTCGTCTCATCAATAATTTTCTTCATTTACATTTAAGATTTTGTTTTTAATTCTATGTATTTTACCATTTTTTACTTTATTGCTTATAGTAATTTTCATTTAGAATTTGATGAGAGATAAGCGAATTATATGTGACTTTTGTTTTATCTTTTTTTATCTTCACGCCAATATTTTTGGCTAATTTTCTGTCTTTTCACATGATGAGGAAAAGTATGTTTCTGGTCTCTTCTATTTTTTATGCTTTTAAGATGTTTCCTTTTTTATTTTTGCTTTAAATATTTTTCGAGTTTATAGTCAAATTTAAAGTTATTTACATTTGAATATTTCTTTATTAATTAGTCATATTAATGATAAAAACGTTTTTTAAATTTTTCTTTAAGTAATGTATTTGCTTATATTATTAACTATTTATAATTATTTTGCCTTTTTTAATCTTGTTGATATTTTTATTTTCAAAATATTTATTTTTTTAATTTCTTAATTTATTTATAGTGTTTATTTACACTCACATTAAAAAAATTAGAAAAATTTCTATTGCTTTTAATAACATTGTTATTTGTGCCTGTCTACCTATCCCTATATATATATATATATATATATATATATATATATATATATATATATATATATATATATATATATATATATATATGGAAGAAAAATATTAATAGATAATAACAACATAAATGCAGCAACATTCCAAACATAATTGAAAGTATCGGTTAATGTGTGAAAAGCACGGAAAAATTAAAGAAAAAAAACCGAAAATCATTATTCCTTTCAGTTTGAAAACTATGTATTTCATACGTTATAATTCCTAATGAGGCTCTCCCGAAAGCAGAAATGATATAAGATTAATCAAACATGTATTAACCAATGATTATATCTCCGAAAATATTTGGAAAGCGAGTCTAGCTCAGACCAACCATGAAGCGCAAAAGCATTTTTTTAATTGTAATTAATATAATTAAAAAATAAATGCACTAACTTGTAGCAACAATGTGTACTCGAAATTTGATATCAAGGTATAAAACATGATTTTTCAACTTGGAAGTGGTTTTTAGTTCAGAGAAGTGAACTTAGGAATATTTTGAAATGCATCATAACTTAAAAAAAAGATCTACTGGTATATTTGTTCATTACGAGTATAAAATAAACTTCAAACGTTTAGCAAAAATTGTAAAATGTAGATTTTTGAAATAATTCTTTCGTACCAAACAGAGGAAATTGTAGTCCTGTTAACTTAAGTCACCGAAATGTCCCATTACAGTTATTACTTCTAATAATTATACATGAAAATGCATAATAATTAGGAAATGGTTATTAAATGAAATAGCAATAAAGTGTTTACAGATAATACTTATATTATATATTTACCTTCTGAAATACATGTGATATTTGATTGTAGAACATCAAAATGATTTTGCAAAATTTATATATTTTGTCAAATTAAAAAGCTCAAGATCCATTAAATTTACTATATTAAAAATGATTATTTTTCTTAGGAGATTTCTGAGATACCCAAGACTAATTTTTAAGTCTTAATAATTTGACTTAAAAATTAGTCTTGAAAATATAATAATTATTTTAGTATGAATGAAAATGAAATCTATTCAAAGTATAACAGAATATGCTTTTTTTTTGTAAACGTAATGAAAAATAAGTATTTCGTTATAGAGATCATATTGTGTTAAGTAAAAATACTTATGTTGTCGATAATCCTTATAAAATAAATAAAAAAGAGCATTTTAATAATAAAAATGAAAATTTTAATAATTAAATCACAAAACTAAGCAAATTTAAGGTAATAAAGTTGTTCACTGAATCATTTTGGTGACATTAAGCAAATAAAACTAATAAATATCGCTTCTACAATTCAATTACAAATTTGTAAGCTTAAAATATTGGCATCGATTTTATTAGACGAAAGTTGTAAGAAATTTCTTATTCAAAATTTAAAAATTTGACGAAAGAGTACTAACTGTGTATTTGACACATTCTGATATTTGCAACTTAATAGAAGTTAGAGGTGTAAGCTTTAAAAGGTTTTATTTTACTGTTTTTATTTTTTACATTTGCTGAATATATTTTAATAAAATTTTCTCTTTAAAATAAGATATTTCTTGCACAATAAACTCAGGAAAACGACGATAATTCCCCTAAACAGTGATGAAAAATAATAAAATCTCGCAATGTTTTGAAAATACTGTAGAAAAAATTAAAGATGTAAAAGAATTTGTAAGTAATAACAAGGGGTATTTTTCATGAATTAACAATAACATATTAAAAGCAACAAAGCAATTTTCGTGAGTAGAAAATGAAAAATTTATCAGAGACACAAGATACTTTGCTGAAACGGTTATTCTCAGATTATCTGAACGGAATCAGTAATAACATATTTCTAGAATATTATTTAATACTATGAATGAAAATAAATAAAAATTATTATTTTATTAATGAGCTTGTCACAAGTTTGAATTATTCAACATCAATACTTACGTATACAAAAATTTGTTTTGGACAGCAAAAGTCCAATCACTGAACTCCGTCTAATCGAATCTTTGATTATCCGAATCACTTTTAGAATTTCAGAAACATAAGTTAGACTGAATAAGAGACTAAAAATGAAAGAAAGGAGAAATCTCTTGAAAAGAAAGGGTAAGAGAAAGGAGAATATAAGAATGATTGTGTCATTGGAGTAATTCACACATATTCTTTTGGAAATTCTTGGTTGTTCAAATATTAGTGGTAAAAAGACATAGGGTAATGGATTATGAGTCAGACACTGGGGGAGAGACAAATTTCAAATTGCAAATTATGGTAAACTTATAGAAAGTGTAGAGAAAAAAGAGAATATTAATGCCCAAGTTGATGAAGAAACGAAACCTTCATCTATTGAAGCATTCAGCATATTTGAAACTGCTTTGAAGTGGATAGAACATTAGCCTAAGTGGAACCACTTGAAAGTTCTCACTGTCAAGAGGATGCGTGACTTGCTTGCCCGAAATCGGTTGAAGCCAGCGAAGCAGCTTTCCATGAACAGAGATGTTCAGCAATTCAATGGATTACATTTACAGCACTGTACATGCATACTGCATAAATGTTCAGCACTTGTGTGTGTGTGTGTAAATACTTTAACATAAAAAAGTGTTGCATTTTCATTAAATTCTTTTTCCTTAAAAATATTGAGCTTGCAAGAAAATAATTTCGGGTTTTTAATGTGAAATAAAACTTAATTTTTATATATAATTAATGAACATTTTATTAGTCAAATATCTTCTATTATGTTGAATTACCATTTGGCACCTTTTTGGTAACTTCCTGATTCTGGGCACATAGAGAATTTCTGGTATTTTACAGCAAAAAATTCAAGCAAGGTGGATTCGAGGTAATCGTTATTAATGAAATTATTACCAATAAAGAAATTTTGCAAACTTCTAAATAGATTAATCTGAGGGTGCAAAGTCGAGACTGTATAGATGATGCGACATCACTTCTTAACCAAGATCTAATAGTTTCGTACGTGTTGCTAAAGATGTGTGAGGCCTCGCACTTTCATGGTAGAACATGATTCCTTCGCGATTTGACAATTCTGGGGTTTTCTTTTTCATTGCTTCTTCAAATTTCACAAGCTGTTAGCAATGAACATCTAAGTTTATTGTTCGATTGCTTTGAAGCAACTGAAAAGAAACATTTTTATAATCCCATCAAGTTGGCAGCATAATCTTTCTTCTGAGGAAACTCAGCTTTTGATATAGTTTGTGCTGTTTCATCATACCTGGACCATGATCATTTTGAATTAAGCTTATTGTAGACGATTCATTTTTTGTAGCCTGTAGTAATTCGTTTAAGAAATAATAGATTGCATTACATTTAAAATGTGTCTCACAAATATTGGTTCATTGTGTTAGGGTAATTTCTTTTAATACGTGCTCAACCTAAATATCGAGCTTCTTTACAAGTCCAAGACATTTTTTATGATTTTCATTTATAGGCTATGATATAGTTAGCAGTTTTACAATCTCTCTCACTGTTATATGACGTTTCAATTCAATTATTGCTTTCATTTTGTCATCATCAACTTCAAAATGTCGACCAGTACATAAATAATCTCCAGAGCAAAAATTTTTTAAACTAATTCTCTGATACCTGCGTTCTGTTAAACAATTGACACCATAAACTTCGCATGTCTCTTTGTCATTTTAACTGCTTTCTTGCCTTAATATAATAAAAAAATGAAATGGGACAAAAATATTTATTTTTGCATCCCATGTTAAAACTGACTATTAACTGACAGTTATAGACAAAATTACACGGAATTGGTTTCTATAGCAGCGTAAAGGTATTGACTACCAAATCTAAAAAGAAAACAATTCTAAAAATATCAAAAAGATAAATGAATCAAAAAAATGTGATGTATTAATATATAAGATCTCATAGATAAATATAAAAAATTAAAAAATAGCAAGAAACAAACAATACGCTAACAACTGGCGCTAACAAAAATTACTTTCTTGCCAACCCAATATTATTTTGATTATTGATTATTTAAGAATGGGTGATTTAAAAGTTATTCTCCCATTTTTCAACATGCAATAACTAATGAAAAAGGGCCCTTTTGCCGAAAGAATATAATTAACCGAATGTCTGTTTTCAAAATAGGGTCTAGACCAAATTGATTTGAATAAATAAAGTTATACCGTATAAAATTTGTTAATGAATGCAAATTAAAGGAGAAAGCAGTAAAAAAATTATGGTCGGATGTTTCCGCTGAAGCAAAGACTGCAAGCCCCTGTACTTTTCGAAATAAACTGTAAAGTCTGATAATGAAATTGCATAGTTGTAAAATTCATTAAAAATACCGGGAGAATAATTTATCATTCTTCTTAAAAAAATAATAATAATCAAATAATGGGAGGTCATGTGAAGTAGATGAATACTTTTCCAACTTAGCGGCTTTTAGTAGACACAAATGGCACCAAGCCCCATCTAGTCCTGTAGGCTGCCTCAAAGTGACAAGGGGTGTTACTGGGTAGAATAGGTAAAATCATAACTTCTGGTATAGCCACTCCCGGTGTGAAGGTTATTTCATTTTATCCAGCTAAAGCCTACAGACATCAGAGATTAGTCAGTCCCCGTCCTTTGGCGTTCGGGTCTCACGACTTACAGAGGCTGCCCTTTTCCTCCATCCATGAGTCATAAATTTGGCTCGTTCCCCCGAGTCATCCCTGGTATCAAGCAGATTGTCCTGGAAAATCCCTTGATTTTGATTGCGATATATATGTTTAGACAACACTTTCCAGATTCTTCAAAGGACACCTGAAAGGACTTACATTCGATAGAGGTCTCAAGGTACACCTGAACTGTCCTGAAAGTCAAAATGAGCCATCATCACCGGCACATATCCTTAAGTGCCTGGGGCTGTTTCTTGAGGACCTATATAGCTCTCTTATGATTGTTTTCGACTTTCTGAAAGTAAATGGACTCGTGAACCTCGTCTAATATATTCCTAGACATGGAGATTAGAAAGAAGAAGAAGATGCTACCAGGGAAATTGCTCTAGGGGTCACCGAGTGACCAGCACCATGCTTATCAGTGGACATTTGAGGTGTCCTATTCTAATGAAAAGATGTTTTCCCAACTTTTTTGAAGTGTGCTGATTATCGGGCCACTCCTAATCATATTCGAAACTGTCTTAGGCTTTCCAGAAGTGATTTTTTCAGAAACTCAATTTCAGTATTAGATTTTCTTAGAAGGACAAACTTCATAGACTGGATTTAGATTTACTTAAAAAAAATATCTGAAATATGCAACAACAACCATCAAATCTGAAGAAGGAATATGACGAACCACTTCTCACAATTCAAAACGATGCTCAGACTATGTAGATGATAAAGCAACAAGAAAAATGAATTTAAAGTTAAAATTACTTCAATTATTTATCGGTAAAATTTGCCGCCGTTTGTTTTTTTCAAAACAACAAAGCTTTAATTTTTAAGCAACAGATTTTCATTTGTCAAACGGAATATATGTTTTGGACTCCTGTGGGCTTTGACAGTAGACAAGATTATAGAAGTCCTTAACTAATTTGTAGATTAAGAAAATGTATCCACCAAACTCCTTGAAAACTATAAAACCCTCTATTATATTGTTAGAAACAAAAAATAATGTTCTAAAACTAATTTTACAGTTTAAGTATCTTTGAAAACACACACACACACACACACACACACACACACACACACACACACACACACACACACACACACACACACACACACACACACACACACACACACACACACACACACACACACACACACACACACACATATATATATATATATATATATATTGGAACCCAATTTTATTTTAATTGACAATTATAATACTAAAGAAATAATTGTGAACATTTTAAAGAAGACCTTCTCGTAATATTGAAAAAAAGAAGCTTCGAAGGGAAAAAAACAGCCTATAAGTTTAAATTGTAAATAAAATCTGATTTGATATTTATTAAAAACTAAGAATGCTTCAAAGTTATAGAAGACATAATTTTTTTAATTATGTATTATTTAACTGAAGTGTAATTCACTGAGGCATCCAAATGCTTACTATTCAATATCCTTATTTGCTACCACATTTCACAATCCAAATAAAAGACTTTGTTACATATATATCTAAATTTTGCTTACATTTCTCCACTATCTTTGCGAATCCTAATACTTTTTCATCCGTCTTCTCTCTATCACATATTTATATATAGATTCATTAAAGAGTATTCATATTTATTTAATATTTTTTATCAAAAATTTATTTAAATTTTTCTTTATGTTGTACTAAAATTATTTGATGAAATAAAGTTAGACGCAGGCATTTTGCAGTCCACTCAAGATCTGGGACTTCCCAGAAAGGATATATGTTTGTCTTCCCTTCTTGTCCTTGACTTCCTTAGGTTCAGATTAAAGATATGGAAAAGATCATTTGTTTTTGTAGGATTATTATAGACTTCTATACTTTTGCAAAATATTCATGGAAGATTAATTTTGAAATAAAGTTGAGATTTAATGGATTATAAAAATAAAATTATTGAAATCAATAAATCTTTCCTTCATTTATGTCACTGCCTTAATATTAAAGTAAAGTCTTGATAAATGTTTCACACAATATTATAAGAACATTGCTCAATCTGTACGCTGTTTTAATTAGTTTTGTAAAAAGATTTTAATTTATATAAGCTATGTTTAGTTGCTTCTAATTTTATTTCAGTGATAAAATTTTATGTATCCAATAAGAGAACAAGTTTTACATAAATATTTATAAATATTTTTACTATTATTTATCAAATATTTTAGAATAGGAAAAAGTAGCTATTATTAACATTGTTCAACACATTGCTGTATATTTGACTGTTTTTATTTCTGGTATTTAATAAAATTTATTAATAAGAATTGTTTTACTGATAATGGGAAGAGTTATTAAGAGTATAATAATATTTATATTATTTTATAATAAATTATTTGTTTAAACTTTGTTTTAACTAGTTTATTAATTTTGATGTTCTCTTAAATTTTTTTATATTTTTAGTTATATATTCAAAAGCTAACTTTCTAATTTTACTGTAAAATGAAATCAAAGTCAACGTGACCTTAATTTATATTAATTTTGGAAACAGATTCAATTAAGTAACATTTTGTGTAATTTTAAAACACTTAACAGTTAATTAGACAATTTAAAAGAGCGCTGCATCATTTCTTTCCATTAGCGCTCATCCATTTCTTTCGTTGTTTCTTCAAAAGTGTACACCAAATTGTTTCGGTAAGGAAAAATTTATTCTAATTAAATGAAATGAAAATTACCTAAATTATGTGTGAAAATTGTAATGATAGCCCTCATATTATCTTTAAAATATCTCCTAACCCATATAGGAATGATTTTTTTTTCCTTGAGATGAGGTGAAACTTAAACATGTAATTTGCATTTTAGAAGAGTAAATTATTTAATTTATCTAATTAATTGTTTATTTCTTGCATAGCTCAGATCTTCTCCTATTTTTACTTCTAATATTTTATGCTTTCCAGTTTAATTTTGATTTGATGTACTGTAAATGTATCCTGATATTGAAATAAACATTGCAAGATTTTATATATATATATATATATATATATATATATATATATATATATATATATATATATATATATATATATATATATATATATATATAATCTTGCAATGTTTATTTCAATATCAGGATACATTTACAGTATCCTGTAAATGTACATTTACAGTAAATATATATATATATATTTGCTTTCATTATTGTTATCAGTATAAATGAAAAATCAAGATGAATTATTGAGATTTTCTGAGAAATATTATGGTTAAATTGTTAGTTGGTAATATTTTATAGCTTTATTTGTGACAGAGAATTCAATTGTTTGTATTTTTAATATATAAATCAGTATGAAAGGAAATGGTGTAATGTTTTGTTTAAGAATTTAATTCACAAAAGTGTTTTGATAAATATTCAAGAACAATATTCTATAATACATTGTAAATATATAACATAAAAATGAAACAAGTTTATATACATTATATAAACCATCATAGTTTTAAATGTAAGAAGTTTTAAGATTTGAACAAGTGTTAATGTATGTAATATTGGATACTGTAAATTTTACTTATGAATTTCATAAAGATATATATATATGTGCATTAAGCAACTATGTGTAGACTAAAATCCATTATATTTAGGAATGAAATTTGCAATTGATATGAATACATCTTTATGTACAAATATATTTGTTTCTTAGCAATATGTTTAATTTTTTATACAGTAATTATTTTCATAAAATGCATTGAAATGTGGTGAATCTTATCCAAATGCTAATACCTTATTCAAAAGTTAACATGAAATAGTTTAAATATATGTTTTGCAATTGAAATAAATTATTAGTTTTTAAAGATAATAAACAGTATCATATCTTTTAATGGTCTAAAATTTGCATTAAACCATGATAGAATATATGTTTTATCTTCATTGGATTTTGTATACGTTTAAAATGAAAATTTGTTAACATATTAATGCAGAGATAAAAAGAATTTAAATGCTAATAAGAATTACAACATTTTATGTCTTAAAAAGTATGTGATGAAAATATTTTAGCTAATGTGCTTATATTACATTATTTTCATAACAAAATGCATAGAATAAATGTCATTTGTAATTTAAATAACCTATATATAAGTATATATATACATTATTTTTATGGTTACAAAAATTTTAATTCATTTTATTACAGAAAAATAGAAAATACATACGTTATATTTTTTTTACTATAACATTCATTACTTCAAAACATTTAATTGTTTTCCTTATCGGAACTTTATAGTTAATTTAAGTACATTTTTTCTTGTAATGTAATAAATCGGTAGAAATTTATTTACGGGTACCGTTTGATTTGGCAGAAAATACAGTGATAAAATTTAATTTCTGGTAAACCTGTTTTAATTTAGCTTTTGCATATTGGCAGTGACCATTTTGTTTGTCACATCTTGACGTCTATCTTAATAACAAAAAATTGCCTGATAATTAAGGGGTAAAATTAAAGGAAGTGAGCTTTTACCAATAAATATTTATGAACAATAATAAAAATATTTTTCTTTGAAATTCGACATGAAACATTTTAAATGTACATTGGAATTATTAAATAGTTACAAACATCAAATTATTTATTGACATATGTAATAAACTTTAAGCATAATCATGTCTTAAATATGATGTATTGAGGTATAGAACATTGTTATTGCAAATACATAAATTGATAAACATGGAAACATATAAGGAAGTATGATAAAATCTAAAAATTTCATTTCAGCTGTAACACAGAAATAATAGCAATTTAAAAAATTAACTGGTAGCATACCAAAAAAAGTAGAAATTATTTAAAATAATTTTGAATAATACATTTAAACATAACAAAGTTTACATAAAATTGAGAACAAACTATTTTTACTCTCGACATATTTTTTCTTACGGAGTTGTAATTTGAAATATCAATGCTTATGATTAAATTTGAAGTCAAGAAGGAAATTATGAAGTGAATATTTTTAAAACATATTGTATGTTCCGAGTGGCATTTACATTTAAGGTTTTAAAAGCATATGGAAGAAAGCATATAGAAGCAAAAAGAAAATTAAATTTTAACTTGTTCAATTGTGAAACTCATATGTAATTTATGTATCGTACTTGAGTTCAATGGTTTTCTCTATATGCTCTGCTATTAATTATTTTATATATGATTGTTACAGTTAAAAAGTATTCACTGAATATCATTTTTTACTTAGTAAAGAAGATGCTATTTTTTTAAAACTGCGTGGATATACAATATATTTATCTGTATGCCTTTAACAATAAAATCTATTGGAAGATCATGTAATGCTAATCTATGCTAAGAAGAGGAGGTTGCTTTAAGGAAAACAATGTACTAAAGCAGCATGAAATTTAGCGAATGAAGTGATGAGAAGAAGAAATTAAACCAACAATATTGGATTAAATATTCGCATGCACTTATTTTTGTATTTAATGGGATCACATAATAATTTTAAATTCATAAAAAAGAAATAAATATTTTAAGTAAAATATATCAGTTCTCACTAATAATGTGGTGATTTTAATTTATAAATAATTGACTAACTCAAAAAGATTCTGGTATTTTTTGGTTATGGAATAAAAATATTAAATTTGTTAAATGGATATTTCAGCATTGGATAAGAATTAAAAACTCTTATAAATTCTATTTTTCAAATTTCATTCCTAGTTTTCCACAATAACCTATCTAATTTGATTTCTGCATCAATAACTACAAACCCGCAAACATGGAGAAGCTAATAAATAGGAGAATTTGTCTAACATAGTGTAGTAAATTCCACTCCATAAAAATCAGTAAAATTATTAGTATTTCATTTCATATTTTCTCCAAAAAATCGATTTGATTTTAAAAGAATGAAATGAATATGTTTATGGGCATTGCATCTGATGTATTAAATGGTTATTATTTTTTTAAATTTTTTTCATTTAAAGTACTTTTTGCCTATTCTGTTGTTTCTGTATTGTCTTGTATCATAAAATAATATAAAATAGCTTAAAAACATAATGGGGAATTTTTTAGTCAGAACATTTTTACTTTGCATACTTGCATTTTGTGTGTAGCCGATCAGTTTACAAATCATAAGGAAAATGATTTAGGTAAAAAAATATTCATTTTTTTAAAAGAATTATTTTCGGGTAGATGAAACTTAAGGAACGATTTTCTTATAACTATTAGGAATTTACTTGAGTCATTGCTATTTTTAAATAATTGTAAACGATAAATATTTCATTAAAGTCATATGGCAACAAAGATAAGATAATTTAGAGGTACTATATATGTGTAGAGATTTCTCACTGGGTACAAAATTCAAAACTTAATTACAGAACTTAAAATATTGAAACTATGTTATCTTTCCAGTATCATTTAAATGATTTCAATGACGCTCACCTGAAAAACTTATAAAAATTACACCCATATGAAATGTCCCAATATTAAATCAACAATATAAGAATTTCATTTTTAAATTATGAAAAATAATTAATAATTAAATTAATTATAGATAAACATATCCCAAACTTATATCTTCCAAAATACAATAAATTGTTCTCACAATAGGGAATTAATCTGTCAACTAAGCATCACAAAGAAACTGAAATAAAATCACCTATTGCAAGACTTTTATGTACGAATAGATTTTGAATTCAATGTTCTGCGACAAATGTTCACCTCTTATGACGTCATCGGAGTACTTATTGCATTCATTGCATAGTTATACAAATGACGCAGAATAGTCGATATCTTCTTTTAAATAAAGAGCAGATTCAACCTAATAAACAAAATTTAATACCAACTAATGTAGTACAGTTTTATAAAGCTTCAAGTAAAGGAGTGCTGTTGTTCTCGCGTTCAACAAAAAAAGAAAACTAAAAATCACTAGATGCCACTGGAACAAATACGGCTGGCAAATCTCACCGTCTTGCTTTTAGAGGATATCTTGCAGAAGGTCCATCAGTGGTACCAAATCAAGCTTTAGGGCTCCAGGAGAGGAAGATGGGCACTCAAAAATACGTGTGAGCTGTGTTTCTCTCTGGGGTGCCTGTAATCCTTAGAGACGTGACCTTCGAGACTACAGGCCTGCTCACTGAAGAATGTTGGTTACACGAATCATCATATTTGGGAGACGCTCAGAGTGGCAGGTGAGTGTTTACACCTTGATGAAAGTGGAATATTAATAAGAGTTTCAGATTTGATTACAAAAACGTACATTGAAATAGTAGTCCCAAACAAAGAATTCAATTGAAGGTGAGTGTAAAAGTGCTTATTACTTATACTTTAACTTTTAAAACTTATATTCGTATTTAAAACTAATACTATTTATCGTAATTGCTAAGCCTTGAGAATACTAATTTCAAAAAGTAGATTTTCGTGTACTCAATACACATTCCTATATTAATTGGTTGGATATTTAGTTTGGCCATTATTAAGATCATAAATACTAAAGATTTCATTTAATGAATTATTTCTTCTTGTTAAGAAAGTAATATTAAGGTAATGATAATTTGAAAACTACTTATATTGTAATAATCTTATGTTTTGAAGCTAAATATTTCATGTTGACAAATTAAGACTTGTATAAAGCTATTGTTCTATATAATGCATCAAGTTTTTTCTCGAATTAGGTAAAAATATTCAGACTTGCTAATTTCATTCATTCTTTTCATTTACAGTTTATGAATTTATAAATTTTCAGTTGAAACTATTTTATTACATATCTTTCAAAATATAATGAAAGATGATTAGTTAATCGCATCTTACCACAAAACTAGTGTTGTTTATTATAAGAATATATTTTAAATTATATATAATGTGTTTTGATGCCTTAAATTATTTCATAACTATAGCAACTATAAAAACAAAGCTAAAATTAAAACTGAATATTAAATAATTCTTTCCTAAATTTAAATGTGTGAGTAGAGCATTATTTGAAGAGTTTTATCTTAAAATTCATTTAATATTCATTAAGAAGGGAACATTTAATAACGCAACTGAGAGATATTGTTTGATAATAAATTTTAATGATGCAATTGGATATGGTATCACTTGAAAGGGAAACAAGATTATTGAATATTCATATAAACATATTTATAATGTCTCCAGTTAAGAAGTATCAGAGCCAATTATAAAATCATGAATGAGTGTCTGATGTGTGTGATTCTTGAAAAATATAATGCTTTTTAAATGTAATGTAAATGTTGAAATTTATTGAAGGCTATGAAAAAATCTTAGGAAATTAAAAATAAATTTACAATTTACAATAACTACTCCATAATTAAAAAAATGTATGGGAAAGAATATGGAAAGGATATTATAATTTAGTTGGATGGAAAAAATATTAACCTGAATTTTAAGACTATTTTCATTAAAACAAGTATTTTTCAATTATATTTTTTGGTTTATATTAATATTTTTCTAACATTTTTTTCAACTGCTGAACTTTTGTTATGTTACTAAATGCAATAGCAACTGCAACGAAGTAAATAAAATCCATGTATTTGGATTTCTAAAAGATGAACAGCTGAAACAAAAATGGATGAAAGCAATCCCTAGAAAGGACCTTAATTTAACTGAAACTGAAAAGTTATTATTGATAATTTGGAAATATTTCTATTAACATTGCTTAACCAAGTGATGTTTAAGCTGTTGTATTGATTACTCATGCTTACTGTTATAGGTAAGAGTAGCATGTGCGAACAATTAAACTTGAATGTTATTAATTCATAAACTATTGAATAATGTACTACCCAGTGAACTCTCTCTCTTACTTTGTAATATACTACTCTCTTACTTTGTAATGTAATTATTGTACAATATCAATTTATTGGGTGGAATATTGCTATGACATTTTAAATATAATCCACAGAAAAGTAATTTGGTACAAAAAAGGTATATAAATACCTTTTTTCTTAAATTTTAATTCCCATTCATGTTTTTTGAAATAAATAAACTTTGCTTTTTTGTACATTAAAATCATAGTTGTTTTTTTTATTACTGTTCGAAATCCTCTATATTTCATAAAGTTTTCTTTTTCATACATCTTTAACTAATTATTTTATTGAAATTTCCTTTACGATGAATTTTCATTAAATTTGATGCATAATGTATTTTATCTATAGTAAATTTATTACATGCTATGTATAATGTATCAGATTGTTTCTTAATTAATAAAATGAAATGTTTACTTGATGTTAGAAAAGTAAAGTTGCATAAAGGGAACTCTTTTCTTATCAAATAAGTTTTAAAAATGTAAATAACATTTAGCTATTTAAAGAGTAACATACGTTATAAGAAGTAACATTGTAATATAAAAAGCAATTGCTATTATTCTTTTATAATTACATATATTTAGATAATACAATATTTAAATGCTTTTCCACGAAGTTAAGATATCTAAAGCTACTTGAAATTAAATTTGTGTTTTATTGAAGTAATTTTACTTTTTAAACATTATAGTATTTTAACTCAGAAAAAATTAATTTTGCTTTCTTTAAAGAAATAAAAAAAAGATCAAAATTCTTGAGATGTAGAACATTTTAAATATTTAACAATCATGAATATATTAAAAAATATTCTAAACTCATAGTAAATGAGGGCTCAAAAGCAAAACTTCTATATTTCCAATACAGTTCTCCCCCCTCTCGTGCTGACTCACGATCCCAGTGAGCAGAGCTTCCATATTCTTGAAGCCCTTAGTGGAGAATGTGTTTCCAGGGGAATACCTTCATTTGTTTCTCGGTTGGGTGGTAGAAGGGAAATAAAATACTTCCCACTGACCAACACAGAAATCCAGACACTTCGGAGGTAATGTCACCGAACTAATCCATGGATTGCACAAAGTAAATAATTAGGAAAGGATCATTTTATCATGATACACACACGCACACACATATAATTCGAAATCATATAGCAATGTGGGGTCAGAAATACTTTCCTAAAGTGATATTCTAAACAAAAAGTAGATAAAGAAAAGAGACCGTAAGTGAGAAATCGTTTTAATAATACATGAAAAGAATCAAAAGGTGCATCAATTAAAATAAGTGTTCGAAGTTTCTTCCAAGGGCTACAATGTATGCCTCACATCTCGGGCGCATGAACATCCGAACATTCTGGAATACTCCAGGCGAATTTCTCTGGCAGTTACTGTGATTCATGCAACCAGATCGTCAGTATTGTCAACAGGAGTGTCATAAACTAGTGATTTCGTATGAACCCAGAAATAAAAATCAAGACATGATAGGTCGGATTACTGAGCAGGCAAATGACGGGACTACCACGCCCGATCCACTGTTGACCAAATGTGTCATCCAAGTAGTTATGAACAGCTCTGTTATAATGTTTAGGGGCTCCATCGTGTTGGAAATACATTGTCTGTTACGTCGATGCAGAAATTATGTTCATCTCTCAAAATTTGTGGCAATACTTGTTTCATGAAGAGCAAGTAGTTATCTCCGGTTAGACGACTCGGTAACAGGTAAGGTCCAATGAGGGGATCTCCCAAAATACCGGCCCATACAGTAACCGAAAATCGAATCTGTGGTGCACGACGTCGTATTGACCGCCCAGATAGGGTCGTTACGCGAGTTGAAAATTCCTTTCCTTTTTCCATCGGAAAACAACACTTCAGCAGGAAAAGAGGAATTTGTAGCACATTTTCAAAGTTCCTCTGTGCGAAAGCAATACGAGTTGCAGAATTCTCCGGTTGCTGTGCCTGGACACGCTGCACTTGAAACGGATGCATGTCTTATTCTCGGAGAATCCTCCAGATGCTGTAATGGGAAACCCCGACTGCGTTTGTCAGATTTCGTGTGCTTGGATTCCGCTGTGCATGTTTGTTGGGCGGCTGGAGTCTGTGCTGTCCTCATAAGTTCTTTCAAGTGAATTGGTTTCAGCTAACCTGTGGTGCAGTCTTGAAATAAATTATGACTGGGAAAACGCCTCGTCCGATATCGTTCAGCGTATAAACGCTGTGCGGTTGCTTCAATACAATTTGCAGACGTCAAATGTATATCGGCTAACACTGCTTTCAAGTAATCATCTGACCTTCTTGTGAGAAATAAAGATTCTCTGCACGAAAGCTCAGAATTTTCACACAACGCTATCTACCGCGCCAGGAAACCATTTCTGAGTCAGGAAGTTCTGAAAATCCCTGGATATATATATATTTATGTGTGTGTGTGTGTGTATATATATATATATATATGTGTGTGTATATATATATATATAATGACAATATTGTCTACTGATACGAATAACTCAAATTCAAAATTGACAGTCTAATGATATTCTGAATAAGTATTTCACACGATGTAGATATTTCCCGTGTTACCCATGATGGACACATCGTTGACTGATGTATACTGCTCAATCTGACGTGAATTATTTGTCCTGATAATTTTCGATGTTTTCTTAGTAATATTTTGAACACCATAAATTTTCTACAGTGAAAAATTATGACACGAAATGCGTTAAATGTCAATAAAAATTTCAATTTAAATCTTCTTAAATGCACTGAAAAATTATTGTCTTTTGATCAATAATGATGTGCAGATTTTAGTTACACATATATTAATTTATATTTTAAATAGCAAAAATTTTACGCGTTTATAACAGCCATTGTTTACAGTTTAAAATTTAAAATTTTAATCGAGATTACTAAAGACGTAATTTATATACATAGCTTTATTTTCCTTTGTAAATAAATTCTTAAATAATCCATACTTCCTCTACAATATTCTTTCTTTTTCTTTAATTTGCTCCATGCTATTATATAATTTCTTCCCACAGTAAATGTAAATTTGCGTAACTACTAATTGTAAACAACTAATTAATTTTATTCTTTCTCTAGTGATCATAAAGATCCCTCTGTATGAAATTAATTTTAGCAAATCTCTCACGAATATTTTGAGGATAGTTTTTTTCATAAGCATACTGCATCCATAATAATTTTTCTTATTGTGTTAAAAGTGTCGTCCTTATGCAGAGTTCATAACTTATGTAACACCTTTTCATTGCTAGAAATATTGGATACATGGCACTTTTAAGGAGAACAGAATATTGCTCACACATTAAAATATTATCTGTAACTCTGTATGCAAATTATGTAGAAATTAAATGATAGCCTTTTCTTATTTCGTTATTTTGATTTATCCTACAGTGTGGATATAGAAAACACTTTGTACACATATACATTGCCAAACTATATATTTATTTTATTATTCTATTTTTTGAACTGGAAATATATATATATATATATATATATATATATATATATATATATATATATATATATATATATATATATATATATATATATATATATATATATATATATAATATAGATTAGGGAATTTCTATATGAATAATTTTTAAAAATTCAACATTTTTGTGATTTGGAAGGCGGTAATATTTTTACCTCATTGAGTTTACTATCATTTATTTATTAATTTCTAATAATTCAAATATATTTAGAATTATTTATGAAAAAAGTAATCTTAAAGCGATGTTTTTTTTTTTAAATTATTTTTTGAAATGAATTCAAACTGAGACTGAAAATAGTCGTTTAATATATATAAGATAGTAATGTAGATAGTTGAATTTGGATTTTTATCTTTCGTAAATATTTTACAGATGTTTTCTTAATAAACTAAGCAAATTTTATCTGTGCTTTTAAGTAAAAAAAAAATCAAATTTTTTTAATGACTTCAGTTTGATCTAATGAGTAAAATTCTTTGAATTTGATGTCAACCACCGTTGGGCAATGGATGATGTGTTTGCTCTTAATGTATCTAATTTTCCAGATTTTCTCAGATATTGCAACTAAGTCTGCTGTCTCTAGAATGTTCTCATGAGAGGTAATTGATGAAGACTGTGTTGAAATGTTTCATGAACTTTCAGGATTCAATGCCCATTACATGAGGAATTCTTTTGATTATGGAAAAATTATTAATACACAGTTAATATTTAGGATTTATTCATTATGTTAGATAATAACGGTATTTTTTTAATATTATTCCCATGTAATAACTAAATGTATTTCAAATTCTAAACATAAAATTTGCTTTTTGTTAAAAAGAACAAGATTGATATTTGGTACGTGAAATGTTCCAGAGTTAAGTGTTTGCAATATTTATTTCATGGCTCTTCAAAATATGTTTGCCTAATTGAATAAATGTTATATAACATTAGCAAAAATAATGGAAATTACCGTTTTGAAGTTTACTGTCGAGACTTTAAATGCTTGCTATATCGATGAATTTCTGACAGTTTAAGCATTTTCGACTGATAAAACTTTCCATTGTTTATTTCTGCCTTGGAACTTAGAATTGCAAACATTTTGCAACTTAATCTGCTGTGAATATACAGGATGAAACGAACGGTATAGCGCTACATAGAACTCTTTTAAACACAAGCCATATTTAGATAATATGACGCTGTATTAAGCAACTTTAATGCAGAAAAAATCTAATAAAAAAAACATAAATCCTTTCTCAACTAAAGAAAAGCTTAATAAGCCTGTGACAGCGCCTCTCGAAAATAATCTTACTCATTCCCCATTAGAACTTATATCTAACCTTAGATCATAAATTAGAATTTTTTTTTATATATTACTTTCAATATTACTCTTATCTTATACACTAGTCTTAAATACTTAAATTGACATTTGAAAGTACATGAAACTTAAACTGATCTTTAGCTTCTTTCTATTTCACTATTAATAATTATACAACTAAAACATCTAGGAAAGCTTTTAACACATAATTCTTTCGTTGTTTGTGTTCCACAACTTGCAAACCTTTTTACAGAATTACAACCACTGCTAAGCTTGCTGTTTAGGTCTAGAGAACCTAGAAGGAAAGAAAAATTATATATATATATATATATATATATATATATATATATATATATATATATATATATATATATATATATATATATATATATATATATATATATATATATATATATATATATATATATATATATATATATATATATATATTCATATAGAAATTTAAAGTATTTTTATTTAAGGAGCCTATTACTTAAGCTTTACTTATAAGTTTAGAAGCTTAGCGTTTTTTTTTCGTAAACTGTAATGACTTTCTACTATGTACAATATTTGTGATGAAGTTTTTTTTCGCATATTTATATTTTCCTTGTTACTTAGAATCTTATTTTAGTTAATTTTTAAGAATTCATGTTTAAGCATATGAAAAAGTTATGTGTTTGTAATTATATATATTTTTCAAGGAATTATGTAATGCCTATGCATAAAATGCATGTTAAAGGAATTTGTGAAAATTATTTGAATAATGACCTGTTGACATTTATTGAAGGATGAAAATAAATTTTAGTAAATAGTATTTTTTTATTTATTATATAGAAGATTAATTGATTTTATAATTGATGCAACTTTGGCTTTTAAGATCCCAGTTCCTGTAGCAATATTTCTCCCTGTTTACATTAGGCAGTGTTTTCGTGGGTCTTAAGTCATTACATTAGGGTTGATTAAATTTGAGCGAAAATGAAGCAGCTCATTATTTGATCAACTGAAATTAATACAGTGGACAATCTTTGAAATAAAAAAATAAATATGCAAAAATAACTAAAAAAATTGACGTAAATTTTCGAAAATATCTGGAAGAATTTTTTTTTTGAGATTTTGTAAAGTTGCTTGTAAAAATGTCTATTTTATTGAAATTCATCAAAGAATGTTAAACATTTTCCTTATCAAGATCAATGATTATTTAAAAACATTTATACTAAAGCCCTTTATCATACATCATTGGTCCCCACACATCAAATATGCATGAGTCTGGGGCATAAAATAAGTATAAAATGGAAACAAAAATACAAAATTGTAAACTCAGTAACAACATAAAAGCTGAAAAACTGGGACGCATGCGCGTCACACTGTTATACTTAGAAGGAATTCAATAACCAGATGTCACCGATGTTTTCTCTTGTCTCTCAAAATAAACTTTATAGACAAAAAATGTTACGTGTAACAAAATGTTTCTAAAATAATAAAATATCTTATGAGTTTTTTTATCCTACGTTTTTTCAAATAAATTATCTATCTTCATTGCAAATTCTGTTATATTTAAGCCATTTCTCTCTCTCTCTCTTAAATAAAATACTTATAATTGATAGAACATTTAGAATATTTAATTTACAACTAAAGTTCCACCAACTTTTAGAATATTTTAGCATCTTTTGATAGATTTAGATATGTAGTAGAAAATATTAAATAGTTATTAACATATTTTTTACTATTATATATATATATTAGGGGCGTTCAAAAAATTAAGTTACACTTGAATAATAGTCAAAAAACACGTTACTGAGAAGTGCGCCATAATACATTATGACACATACAAGGCATTTTTTCTCTACACAATCTCTCTGTCGCAGATATTTGTTGGAACGCAACACTAATTAAGCGATATCCTGACTACAAAAAATTATTCCTTGGTTCTAATTGAAGATAGCTCAGAACAACTGTCTGAATCTGTTCATCATTAGAAAAAATGTTCTTTGAGCTTGCAGAACACGTGAATGTGGAAAGGTGATAGATCAGGAGTGTACAGTAGTGTTTCCCTATAATAACGGTAGGGTTCAACATTAATGGCTGTGCCCTTCCGCATAAACTTTGTAAAAGCAACTGCTTTACAATCGAAGAAAACAGTAGTCTTAACTTCACCAGCTGAAGGGGAAATTTCAGATATCATTCTCACAGCCGATGACGTGTGTCTCCCTTCCATTGACACTTGATTCGTTTATTGAGTGCAGTGATGCACCCATGTCTCATCACCTGTAATGATGTGGCATAAAAATAATTGACTTCCGCAGAATAACGTTAAATGAATTTAAGAATCTGCAAAATTTCTCTATTGTGTTCGGAACTCAAAGAATAATTTATCATCGGAATCACAATTTGCGATGATCCAATCGGAAACAGATGATAGAACAAACAATGCCATGCTTCAGTGAGCAGATATTTCCAACTATGCTCAATCTGAGATTAGTGAAAACAATTTTTTCCACCCTCTGTACCCTCTCTGGTGTGCTCACCGTTGTGGGCAATCCTTGCCTTTTGCATTGGTTAAGTATATGGGATCCCTTTGAACTGACGACAACATTTCCCAGTGGCTGAACGAGACATTGCATGTGGCACATGTACTGATGATATTTCATAATGATTCTTTGTTAAATGTTTTGCAAAAAAAAAAAAAGAAAAAAAAAAAGAAAACGCATTGTTCTGCGGACTGCATCGTTGTCACAAATTTCTAGCTAACGTGCCATATTTTTCTCATACTAAGCAAAAATAATTCAAAACATCCGAAGGACATTGTTACAGATGGAAGCCATGGAACACAAGTATAGTCTAAGCAAACTTCATTCTTTATTCGCAATGATGCCATCTCTTGCGGAACAAGTGTAACTTACTTTCTGAACGTAATATGTATGTATGTATGTATGTATGTATGTATGTATGTATGTATGTATGTATATATATATATATATATATATATATATATACATATATATATATATATATATATATATATATATATATATATATATATATATATATATATATATATATATATATATATATATATATATATTTATATATCTATATCTATATCTATATCTATATATATCTATATATATATATATATATATATATATATATATATATATATTTAGAGAGAGGGAGAGATAGTATTGATAGAATTGGAAATGAAAAAAATATGTTAGTATTTACGAACTGGATCAAATTCAGCTGAAAAGAGAAAAAATCATTTTTCTGAAATCACAGATATTTTAGCAATCATAGAAAAAAATAATTGCTCTTTACTCTTCTGCTGCTGAACCCGAGATTTCCACTGACAACTCAAATGTAGGTAATTTGTTTATCCATTGATTTTTGCAGGCGTGTGTTCTTCTGACTTTATTCAGGAGCAAATCTCTTCTTTTTAGCTTTTAGTCATTTTAATAAATTATATATATGAGGCAATTAATTTAGAATTTGTCCCCCCCCCACAAATTAAATTGCAGCATTTGAAGTATTTGGTGTTTTTGGCTTTACTACGTTTGCCTACTCAACAAGAAATGGCAGCTGGAAAATGTTTAATAATTTTAATGTTTGTTTGACCGAACATACAATCATGGTGTGTGATTTATCATATTCTTAAAATGATTTTAATTTTAATATTAATATAGATTTTTTTCGGCTAGAGTGATATCTTTTTTCTCAATCATTGTATGTTTTAAAATTTCATTTTATTTTGTTTGCTATGTAATATTTAATAATTGACTGAAATTCAATTATTAAATTTATTTTTCTGATATTTTTTGAAATTGATATTTCTGTAGTTTAGTTTCTCATGCTAAAATCTATATAAAAAATCTTTTCTTGAAAATAAAGCATATTTTTGTTGACCGCGGTTGTTCTTAATTGTTTTTACAAATTAAGAGAGAAGAGACTATCCATCCAAACGGGCATTAATTACATAGAAGCATAGGGTCACTTACAGAAGCAGAAAAAAGGAATTATATATAACTGAAACCTGAGTTGACAACAGTGTTTGGAAAGCGAATGTACAGTACTAAAAATTGCACAGTCAGATTGTTCTATGTAGTTTAAAATTCAAATAGTGCTTAAAATGTGGATTACTTATGTCACTGCACAACTGACACCAGAGGATGAACAACTGACGAACTCTCTCAAATATTCTTCGAGTGGTGATAATTTTGTCCGTGACAATAATGATTCTCCGATCCGAGATCTGCAGCTGAGTCAACAGCCGTCTTGTACTATAAAAATTTTATTTACCCCCAGAAAAAATATCATTGCGTGTTGAGGTTTGGTGAGAGAGCAGGGCAAGAAATAAGTCCACAACGTTTAATTTTTTGTTTAGAATATGTGACATTGAAGAATTCATGGATAATGATAGGAAAAGTGAGGGGCTTCATCGCATAGCTTTTAAGCCATGTATATTTCAGCATGGAGAGTGTAACAGACTGAAATAAAATGAGCAGCACTTGTTTCCATGTTCAGTATGCTCTATAATCAAGTGATATAGCATCATGTAAAGGAGTATCAGCTTACCACCAAGGATACCTGATAAGGCAACCACAGAAAATTTATTTTCCTGTTTATGAGGGGTAATGCTAGGGTACTACTGCAGATCAGACTTGTTGATTGCGCATGTTAAAATGTCTTCTTGGATGAAGGCTACCTAATAACGAAATAATATTAATGCACGTAATTGTGGAAGACTGTTTTTCTCTTCAGCAATCCCTGCACAATTTCCAACCGACAGGGACAATCATTTGCGTGTGAAGGTTGCATATTTTGAAATTGTAGTGGTGTAGGTATTTCTCGTGTAAAATACGCCAAACTACTGGTTGAGAAAAACCATGCTACCCATATTTTAGGAAAGGATCTACTTCAAATCTAGTCAAAACACACTCTTTCATGTCTGGTGTTTGAGCATTCGTGAAACTTTTGTTCATACAATCTTCGTGCTTCACGTGTTCTTCCTTTTGCTTCAGCATATGTGAAATACTTATCTGCCAATTTCTCCAATTTCGCGCATGTGAACTTCACTATTGCATTCAAGAAAAGTTAAGTGCAATGTTATCAAGATAATTTTTGAAGAAGCAATGACGTTGTAACGTTTTTAAAAGACAACATTTATTGTGATTGGCTTTCTATGGTACTAGATATGAGCAAAATGGTGTTTGCTTCTTCTCAGTGAAAATTTCCATTTGGTAAATTTTCATGATGAAACCAGGAAATATGTTATGCAAGCTTGAACAAAGTTCGTAAAGACGACTTGCATTATTAGGACACTCAAAAAACGTTCACAACACAGTAAAATATTGAAAATGACAAAGAACATTGAGGATCCAGTCTGATGCATAGGAATAGAATCTGTCCCCTTGTAGACCATAGGTCGGTGTCAACAAAGAGTGTGCCTTGACCACTGAGATTTCTTGTTAATGTTTGATGAGTTTCTATTTTCCTCTTTTCTGCCCTTCTGAACGAAATGCCATCCAGGTAGGATATGCTAAGTCTCGGTGTCTGCCAGTCTGGAGGAGTGCTATCACCTTCCTTAATTTGTAAAAACAATTTAGAATCACCCTGCAAGTACTTTAAAATATGTAAAAAATATTTTGAAGCGATTTTATTCAATAAATTGTTACAGATTCTTATAGTTGGATCCCATCAGTAGAATGTTTGTTTATTAAGAAAATTGGGTGGAAAAGTTTTATAAATTTCTTAAAACATGTTTAGAAAAATTATAAACATTTCTGTATTATAAACCCTTATATTATACGCTTAAAATTTATTTGATACATTGCTAAAGCGTATGTGCATTGCACATTTGCTTTTCTTATGTTTTTGCTGCTTTTGTGGAAAATTTCTGATATTATGTGCATGATAATTAATGTGTTCTTCATAATGTTGACAAGAAGAGTTAATTTTTGACAGTTCACATTAATCAAGAAAATAATTTTTTTTCGCTTTAATTATTATAAACTATTAAATTATTAAGGTAGTATAAAATTTTATTTGGATGATATTAATTAGAAGAAAAAAATATTCTTAATGCTTATTACAAAACACTTACCTTCTGATATATCCGTGCATTCTTTTCTGTTAGGCGATAAAATGTTACAGTTGTTTGCGATGTATTTGTTCTGATTCATTAGTGGTTTTCTTACATTTTTTTCTGGATGCATTAATATGATGTAAAGTTTTGGCGTAAAAAGGCAAAATAAGGTCACTGTAGCACTCAAACTAACTGTCACTGACATTGTAAAAACATTAATTTCATCATGATCAGTAGTTGTGAAGTATAATGGTATAAAAGCTAACCATACAATACATGTAGTATACATAGTGAAGCCAATAAATTTGGACTCATTGAAAGCCTCAGGAATTTTTCTTGTTAGAATGGCGTAAGCTGTGCAGATAATAATTAGAACCATGGGATATGCAAAAGCAACCATGTATGTTGCGTCAATAGAAGCAGCGCATACCAGATGACTCTCGTCAGGCGTAGGATGGTAGTGAATAGCTTTTGGTGGACTAAAGCCCATCCACATAGCAGAAAAAATTATTTGTACACTAATAATTCCCCCACAGATAATTAGTTGAGATGCTGGGCTTATAAAGCTAGGTCTCTTTTTGCTTTTTGCACCTGATCGGAAAATTCTGTCTATTCTGTTGGTTTTGGTTAATACAGCACTATAGATAATAGTGAAGCATAAGCCTATGCCCATTTTTTGAGCACCACATTTCAGGTCTGACGGTCTTTGTACCAAGAGGAAAGTTATAGCGTAGCACAAAAATATGCCAGACAAAAGTACATAACTTAATTCCCTTCCTGAGGCTTTCACAACTGGTGTATCATGGTTCTTGAAAAATACCACACCTACGAACAAAGTTAAAAAGATACCAACCGATGAAAAGGACATAATGCTGATTGCCCAATAGCTGTCCAGGTGCATGTATTGGAGAAGTATTTCAACGCAGCTATTCCGCTGTGCATTTGGGAGAAAGCCGAGTGAGCAATCGTAGCATGATGTTTCTTGTAAGAGTATTTGATACTTGCTGCAATTGAAACAATGCCAACAGCATTTGCCGCCTTCCACGTATTTCTTGGCTTGACCGATTCCACAAGGTAAGCTGCATACGGATATTGGCATCATCGGCTCTTCTTGTCTGAAGCGGACGATTGAGAGATTAAGTTGCAGTTCACCATCCTTATATTCTCCCACTCGGATCCATTTATAAATTCCAGGGTTAACTTGTTTAAAATGTATTATATTATAACGTGCTGGACCATCACCGTTTTCAGAAAAATGGAAATAGTTACCGCTTAAACCTAAAAACAAAATAGAATATGTTATTCAAGAAGCAAACAAGCAGAACACATAAAATCCAGTAGAAAAAGCAAAATACATATATTATTTCTTTATTGAAAGATTATAATGATTTCGTTTTACATTTTATAAAAAAACATTAATATTGGCAATTAATTTGAGTAGAATTTTAAATTTAAAGTTACTTTTTGTTCTATTAGAAAGAGCCTACTTCCTCAACTGTTTCTAAAAAATGACGCTCTGTAATTCAATTTACATTCAATATTATACTCTCATGGTAAGAATGAACGAGAATGGTCTGTAAATTTAAGTTAAACAACAAAGTCGTCTTCATCTTGAAAAAATTTTGGGGTCACAAGAAACAAAAAGATGGATTTTTAATATGTTTCTAAAAATGATAAAGAAATATTCTGTCCATCATACAACTCTGGGCAATGAAATTAAAATTCATTTACATTCCTGGAGTACCCTACACAAACAGATGTTTTGCAAGATTAAAACAGTATATGTGTGTACAAATATATACACACACATTTAAGTTAATCTAAAAAAATTGTTCAAATGCCCTTAGTAAAGCAGATGCATTTTAATTCCTCGTATTATCATACATGTTTGTATTACAGAGAAAAGTGTTTATCAAATGTAAAATGCATTCATATAAATTCCGATACACATATATGTGTATAAAATAAAAAAAGCTGTAAAATATCTGTTGCTTTTACCGTAACCGCAAAATGTCACTATTCGAAACTAAACTTAATAGTTTTTCAAATTTAACAGATCAAGGTTTTACTTTCTTAAAGATGTAAAACTTACTCTTTACTTTCATAGGATAATTTTCAATAGTAATTTTCATAAGATTTAATAGCTGATATACACGTGTAATGTACAAATGATTTGTGCGCTTTCTATATAAATGTACTCAATATATTTCAAGGGACTAAGGAAAATTGAGAAGTCTTTCTGGAAGTATTACCTCTCTATTTGAAATATTCAGTAAAAAATCAATGCATTTGTAATTCAGCAATACATAATCGAAGAGATAGAGATTTTCATAAGATATCTGAATATACAGATTTCCTCAGCAAGGCTTATTCAGGAAAAAAGTTCTGAAAATTGCTCCCTCACAGTTGTGCATATTGGAACTGAAGTCATGACACTGGCTTTTCGAGCTTAAAGACTGATATTGAATATGAAACCATCAAGGTAAAATTTGGAAATGACAGAATAGGTCATGTTGTTTTTCATTAATATCGCGTCTTCTTAAACGTTACAATGCTTTTTTTTTATTCATTTTAGTGTTATATAAAACTAAAATATTGTATTTTTATACAAAAATATATTAAATAAAAATGATGGATAATGTAATGATGGGTAAAATAATAATGGATAAAAGAAACGTGTTTTGACATCTTTCTGTTTCTTTAATTATCTTAAATTTACATTCTTTCTACAATTCGCAACAATGCTAACATTTTAACTCAATACTTAAGTGCTCTGAATTTCATATAATCAGTAAATTCCATTTTAAAATCTACAATATATTTAAATTTATTCTTATTTATTGCCAATTATTTACTTAAAAGCTATAAATATGATTATTTAAAATCTGTAAATACTTGACTTTTAATTTTTTGAAATTTTTAGAAAATTTGTTAAAAATCACAATTTTTACAAAATTTGATTGATAGAAATATTTTTGTACTCTTCTTGATTTTGATTGTATATCTATCAGCCTGTTTCTCTCTGTGTATATATATATATATATATATATATATATATATATATATATATATATATATATATATATATATATATATATATATATATATATATATATATATATATATATATATATATATATATATATATATATATACATATATATGCATATATATATATATATATATATATATATATATATATATATACA
Organism: Latrodectus elegans; assembly: GCA_030067965.1. NCBI lineage: Eukaryota > Metazoa > Arthropoda > Arachnida > Araneae > Theridiidae > Latrodectus > Latrodectus elegans. Next base: position 2,347,426 of record CM057810.1, read on the forward strand.
TATATATATACATATATATATATACATATATATATATACATATATATATACATATATATATACATCTATATCTATATATATATATATATATATATATATATATATATATATATATATATATATATATGTGTGTGTGTGTGTGTGTGTGTATATTAGTTTTTCTTGGATGAAAATTTTAAAGTTAAATACGAAGCAAATGATTTATTAATACTGGTTAACTATTCAAAACTGGAAACTGAAAAAATGGAAAAAAGATCCTAAATAATTACCTTGAAACGATACGTTCTTGAGGTAACTGAGCAATATCGCTCCATTTATCGGCTCTATTTTAGGACACAGACCAGGTTGACCACCACATATATCTTCATGCATCTTCTTTAAGGCATATGCAAAAGCCAGAACTGAATCACTTACAAATTGCAGCTGTCTTTCAGCCTCATATCCGTTTTCGGACGACATTGTCTCATTACCCGTGCAGTATTTGGTGAAATTGTAGTTGTAAGGTGTCTGAATGCTACCATGCCATTTGCAGCTGAAAAAGTGTTCCCAGAACTCGGTAAACCAAGGATTTCTAGTATTAGTAGAAACTTTTAGCTTTTGAAAGTACTGGTCAAAACCCCAAACTGGGTAGGCTTGAGGCTGGACAGAGATAGTACCTTCTACTACATGTTCGTTGCCATCAAATACCAGAGCCCTAGCGCTCCATCCGTCGCTTCCAATCCAGGAAAATAGTCCAGAGCCGTTGTTTCGATCAACTGCTCTCATGACTCCAGCAACTTCCTGATCTGAACCAAAAATGATGACACCTAAATAAAGGAAGTAATTTTAGTCAACATTTTCACAGGAGTAAAATACAGCTTTTGATTTCTGATGACTGGAACATCAAAAGTTAGAAGACTTTTATAGGTCTACGTCTTTTAACGTTAGAAAGGAATGTTGGTGTGACAATCTTGCGTGACCCTACCAGATTGTAATACACCAGACATAAATCGCTCATCCCTCCCAAGAAGCCACGAGCAGAACTAAGTTTTGTCTTTGTCTCAAATGCCGTCAGATACGGGCATCATCTCAGCACATCTTGGACTGATGTGGACTGGACTGGAAGGACATTCACAACTGTCCACTTCTTGTATCAGGCTTCATTAATGTCAATAGTTTCATTGATCTGGTCTGATTCCGTCAGAGCAGAAGAGAGATTAGAAATAACTGAAACAGTAATTTTAGTTGATTCGTGATATGTAAACCAATGAAAATAAAGTATTTGCAATCATTTGTGTGTATTTCTCATGAAATAAAGGTATGCACAGATAAATGATGAATATCTTAATTTTATGATTATTTTTATTTGTTGGTGTAGAGAATAAATAAATTACTCTGTTTTTAAATAATAATCCCGTAACTGTTTTATTTATATAACTATTAATATTGATTTTATAACCAAATAACATTTTTAAAAAATTCACGGAGATTTAGAACGTTTCAGACAGTAAATTTTATTATATTTTCCAATATTTAAAAACGTTTTAGAAGGAAATTCAGTTATATTTTATTTTCAATTAAATGTAATGCAGTGTCCTCCAATTCAAGTTGCTTAATATGAACATTATTATTTTTTATACTAGCAAAATATTCAACTAACATACTTTTGCCAGTATAAGAAATACCTACAGTTTCCATTTTAAGATTTTTATAGGTATCTGAAGTTTTGATTTAATAGTCTTAAGGTACCCGTACACTTTAAAAACGTCAATTTCAACCAAACAGGATAAATTAATTTTGTTCTTTATGTAAATTATAAATTTAAATAGCTTTCCAAAACAGGTTTGTTTTTGTCTCTACGTTAATTAGGTTCCGAGATATGAAGGATTTCGTAAAGATTAGGAAACCAAAAGTGGACATTTAAGGCACCGGAGGAGGGTGTTTAAAGAGCCAGAATGATGTTAAAAATTAGTTTAAAGAGTGTTTAATTTTCAAATATAAAAATTTACTAAACTTTTAAAAGATACATAATTACTTAAGCATATTTTAATTACTTTTCCGGAAATCAATCTGCAAATTAAATTAAAAAATTAATCATCAAATTTGAGAATTTCTTATAAAGACACAATCCATTAATCTTCAAATGCGATTTTCTTAGAACAGGTTTTTGCCTATATAATTTGCACGCTTCAAAAATTATAACTCGAAATATTTTCCTAATATCTCTATGAAATTTGATAAGCTTATTTTGTATATTGTTTTCTAGAGAATATACTAAAAGAACTTTAATAACTTAAATATTTCCCAAATTATGGCTTGTTATTCTAATAATAGCATAGAAAATTTGGCTAAAATTTCAGTGAAAATATTCAACTGGCCCTAATTTTCTTATTTTTTTAAAAAAAAACTCAAAATTTTAGTACATGCTCTAGATAACAACATATAGATTATTTGGTGAAAATTTTCAAATATGTTTAATAGTTTTTAATGTAGCATTTTTTAAAAAATGCATAACATTATATGCATATTCAACATTTCTGAAAAATAATATTGGCATAAATCAAATGTTAGTAGCTCAATATTAATATTTTCTGAAACGAAATAAGAAAAAATGGTTACAATAAATATATGCAGTATTTTTCAAAGAAAGTGCTCCGAACATGTTCGAGTACCTTAAAGTTTCCTTGGTTTGTACACTTTACAAACTAATGTCATTTTTCTATAGTTATTCTTTTAAAGTTACTTGTATGTTTAAAGTATTAAAAGTCATTTTTCTTCATACAAATATCTGGTATCTATCTACGAATTGCAATAAAATTCACTATTTTCTTCTTCAACAAATTTTAAAATTTTATTAGTATGTATGCTTTGCTTTTTGTTTTCAATTCCTTGACTCATGCAAGATGCTTTGGATATTACTGGGAAAGAAAGAAGCGCAGTTTTGAGAGATTGTTTTCTTTATTAGGCAGTTTTCAGTGAATATAATTTACTTTGATGTATTTTTTATTTTGGTTACCATATTTGTTAATGAAAAATGGTTTTATTGAATTTTACATTTATCAAAAGAGTTGTCATTGTTACTTATCTCAGGTTGTCTAGCTAAGCTAAGCAACCCCCATAAAATATCAAAAATGTCTATAAAATGTGATGGGTCCCGAAGGACATCGTGTTTTTTAAAATTTAGGCAGGTTAAGATGTATTCAGGGGACGTCATATTGACGGAACACCATGGACAGTCTTGTAATATCTTCTGCCTCTGCTGAAAGGTGATTTCTTTCGTGTGCCTCATAGCGGGAAAAGGCAATTTGACAAGATCTTGGTTTAAGATGGAAGGTTCTCACCCGGTCTTTCGGCATGGATGGTTGGGAGGAATTTTCATAAGCTTTTTGAATTGAAAAGAGTGATTGGTGGAAGGGTATTAAGTGTATTTCCTGTTTCAAATTACAATTTTTTTGTTTTTTACATGGGTAAAAGGAAGATATCTTATTTTTATCCCTTAAAAAGTATCATGAAAATTTACTGGGCTTAAAATAATGTTTTTAATAATGCTACACTTTGAATTTAGTTAACATAAAATAAATAATAAAAGGATAACACAACTTTTTTCTGTAATAACGAAAATGCATGGGGACAAAGGTAGATCATAACAATTTCATTTTATAAACATACAGCTGTGTTTGCACAAAGAATATTCCAAACAACTAAACGCTTTAAAAGTTTTTAATTGTGAATTGAATTACTCAGTTGAAAGTAAAATAAATTTGTGAATATTAAATTATAAGATATCAAGAAGTCATTCATTAGATTAAATGAGTCACTTCACTTATTCTTATTTAAATAAAAATAATATTTTAGTACAAAACGCCTTTTAGTAAATTTTATTATAAATGATTTTTATTTTGAAATAATTTTTAGGATTACGGTTTATGAGAAATATTTAGTTGGGAAAAATGTGAGTTTATTTCAATTAGTTAAGACACAAGCTAATAATGGCTGAAACATATTTCATTTTGTTCTTACTGCAGAAAAGTTCATCTACGCATAAAAGTGAATAAAAATATTCAACATTTCATGTTTTTTAAAGCATAGTTATTATTAACAAACAAACCAACAATACTGTGGTAATCATACAGAATTAACCTATTTAAATATTTTCTAAACTGTATATTTATCATTTATTTTGAAGATCATTTGCTTACACAAGTGAAAACCTTTACTCATTTCTGTATTTAAGAAGGATTATTAAAAAACATTCATGGAGATCAATAGCTTAGGGCCTCACGCAGTTTAGTCTGTTTTATGGTAACTTCTAATTTTAGTTAATTATAATGAAAACAGTTTGCATATACTTTTCATAATTAATAATATTTTAAATGTAATTAAATATTATATATATATGATTAAATAATATTTTTAATTAGGAAAATATGCAAACTTTTATTACTTTATATATATTATTAAATAATATTCTCCTAGTAACTAAAAAATTAATTTGTTGCAAAACATATATTTAGAAAAAAATTTCAAGTATTTTTCTGCTCAAATGAATAAATCAAAAATTAAGAATATAATATTTTATAAAAGTATGAATTATACTTGAATTATTATTTTTGACTTTGGAGCCCCCTAAATGTTAAATATCTTATTTATAATTAACTCAGGCATGCTTAGATACATATTTGTTAACTTTATTGATAATCGAATAATGACATTTCAATTAATACATTACACATTAAATTCATATTAAATTGAATTTGAAGAAAACTTATTTATTTATAGGCATCTAAAAGTATTCGAAATACTATATCATTGTTTATTCAAGTCATTGAAGTATATAAATTAGAAATTATTGTAACATGAGATGGGTAATTCTTAGAAATTGCTGGAAGATTCTGAGTAGCTTTATTAATTCTTATGAAATGTGAATAGTTCTCGAAATAATATATAAAATAGATAAAAATTATCAATTAATAAGAAATCTTTTTCGTGAATATGTTTTGAACGATAACATGATAATAAAAGTAATGAATTATAGAATTGAGACCTCTCGAATGAATGATTAAATTATCTAACTTTTCTGAAGAAGGTAATTAAAGTTCTCGTGGGGGATAAAAGACAGAACCAGTTTTCTAGATGACATTTGAAAAAAAGTCTTCTTAAATGAATATCATGAATTTCGGAAGAAAGCCTTCTTCAATCACGGGAACACAAACTCTGTGTTTTACTGAAAGAAAAAGCTAATTTACACAAATTCAGAAAGCTATACGTTTATATGTATTGTTTTTAAATTTGGATCAATACATCAGTGTAGTAAAACAATTTCATCAATTAGAGCTGCATTGATAATATTGAAAAAAGCAATTAAATGAGAGAAAAATGACTATATTTAAGTTTTCATCTGAGTTTCACATTATGATACATATGTGTGTGTGTGTTTTAGTGGTTTAGGAAACAAATAATACTAAATTGCTGAAATACTTATGAATTAGAGAAAATATTTTAAAGCAAGCTGTATGTAAAATTTCTCTGAAAGTAAGAAAGCATCAAGTTAGGAGTTGTATGAAAGGAAACATTGAATGCTTATTAAATTAAATGCAAAGATGTAAGTTAGTAAATCATATATATATATATATATATATATATATATATATATATATATATATATATATATATATATATATATATATTATATATATATATATATGTATATATATATATATATATATATATATATATATATATATATATATATATATATATATATATATATATATATATATATATATATATATATATATATATATATATATATATATATATATATATATATATATATATATATATATATATATATATATATATATATATATATATATATATATATATATATATATATATATATATATATATATATATATATATATATATATATATATATATATATATATATATATATATATATATATATATACTATTATGCATGCAGATATCACTTTAAAATATTTAAAAATATTCTAAATTAAAGTGAACTTTAACTAATAAAAAATAATGATTAAAATTACAAATTTAGAGGGCAATTTTAACATGAGAAAAAACTCCATAAGATAAGAGAAGGCAGTATAAATGTAAGTCTTAAGTATTTAATTTCAAATATTTAATAATTAAGACAGCACTAATTATTCACATCAACTATAGTAAAAAGAGACATATTTACTGAATGTAAAAGTATAATTAGTTAATTTAAAACAGTATTCGATTGTGTAAAAGGAAACAGTTTAATGAAACCAGAGTTAAAAAAACCGAGTGCAATATGGAAACTGCGTTCTTAGAAAGACTTATGAAGTACTAATTAACTAGGATATGAATGACTTGAATATAAATATGTAATAAACTTTTACCCACTACAATCTAAAATAGAGAACCAGCATATTACTTTATAAATGTTATCTTAATTTAAACTCAAAGAACTTTTTTTCATAAAATTTTATAAGAGTTTCTGATAACTAATTAAAGAATGACTTACTTGTTTTACAGGAAGAATGTTTGAAATAGTTCCTTTGTTGTTCAGTTCGCCATTTCTACAGTTTATGTACCTTGTCGGTTTTAGAAGTTTGTAGTGGTTCGAAATATTGTTTGAAATGTAAATCTATGTTAAATAGTTATCAAAAGAAAGAAATGGCTATTTAGTGGCAGTGTAAATCAAATTTTAGGTTAGTTATTTCAAAAGCTAATGGGATAAATTAACTGTTTTATTCAATATTTTCTGTATATTTAATATGTTAAAATTAGGAAAAAATAAAGCGCAGTGATAACATAAATTTTAATGTAACTTTAGAAATACGTATTTAAGATGATAATTTTAAAAATGGATATTAGTAATCTATCTATTTAGAAATCTATGTAGATAGTTATCTATCTATTTCGATACAAAGTATCTAATTATTATTTCATTTTAAAATAAATTTCATATATATATATATATATATATATATATATATATATATATAAGATATCTCTTTCTAATTATTATTTAAACTAGTACTTTAAGGATAATTGCTTAAATAATAATAACTCTTCGACTGCAATTGAAAGAAAACAGTTATTCTAAAAATAAATACTTTAATTTACTTGCATGTTTTTATTTATAGCCTTACAGTTCATGGGTTATAAAGTTAGTCTCTAAATTTTAAATATATAAATATATATCTTAAAACTTATAATTGATTTAAAATAAATAAATTTTAAACAATGAATTACATCTTTTAAGCAATGTAACCAATAAAAGCAAATTAAAAAATTAGCATTTATGGTACATGATGAAATATATATATGCTACATTTTGTATGTATAATTTAATTAACTTATTTCAATATCCGCTGTGAGTATAAAAAACTCTTGAAAATAAAACATTTATATAAATGAAATGAAGTGCCAACTATGCATAGAAAAGTATTTTCCCAATTTCCTTTCAAATTAATGCCGTTTTACAATCTTATTTTAACTGATTTTTTTTCTCAATTGTTAGGAAAAAGTTGTTCGCTATTTAGCTGGGTTTTAAGGAAAATATTTGTGTTTTTAAATAAATATTTATCTTTTTATTGCGTTACAAGATGACGTCCTGATGAAAAGAAATGTATAAATGTGTTATGAACTTTTTCAGAAGAATAATAAGATGTTTGGCATTTTAATTCCTAAACAGATTACATAATTCGTTCATGACGAAAATAAATTAAACAAATTGCTTACTTGAATAAAGAAGGATGCAAATAAATAAGGAACTTCTTTTATCAAAGAAAAAAAGCTAACAATTTTTATGGGAACATTTATAAGGAAATATACAAATACATTTACTTCAAAAAGATTATTGTATTATTTAATATACAATCTGTAAAAACAGTATTCATTAAGGGTTTGGCAAGATGTTTGATAATATAATTTAAACTTTATGTGATTTATATTTTAACACAAAACATAAGATATTTGCATTTATTACATGCATTAAGCGTAGAAACAAGTTCTGAGCCTGGAAATGAAATAAATATTACAGAGCAATCCATTACATTACATATGTCAATAAATTATCTACTGGTGAAATTTATATATCCATCCTCAGAAGCCGACTGTACTCTCATTTTTGAAAATGACGTGAAAAATTGAATTGCAAAATTAAAAAATCACGCATTGAAATATAAGAATAACGCTTCCCTTACATGCCTTAAAAAACTCTTCGTCACCGACAGGAGAGACCAAACTGTTTTGGCACTGGACATTTAAAAATCCTTCGATTTTACAATGGCAATTCCGAGTTGGCATCTTTTAGACTGTGCTGATCTACTTCGTGAGGATCTCCTAAAGAAGCTCGGTTTGGCTGTGTTGAAATTAAAAGCAGACGACCTCATTGATCTGATCTGATTTCAGATCAGAGGAATTGGTAAGAAAAAGAAGACTCTTTATTCACTCTCTACTGCACCACTCAAAATAAAATACTAAACTTATCATAATCTATTGTCTTCCCAGAGTGCCGCCGGTGTATAAGTATGATGCATCCCCCAAAAGATTTCTCACCAAATCTGGGCATTCTTTGTTTTTATTATAGTATTTCCGGTTTTCCCTTTTGTGTTGCAAATAGAATTTTTGTTGCTTTTCAGATTTTTTGTCGTTCCCAGGTTTGTTTTTCCTCGTGTTTTAAGTCATTTTTGTGTTCTATATACGGTGTTTTAAGTGGCAATAGCGTTAGAATTGCTTGGGGACGAAAATAAGTTACAAAGTTTACCAGCGAATGGGTAAATCCTAGCTCCACTACCAGTATATGAAGTAACACCGTGAAGACGCTTCAGGGCATCATTAGTAGCGAATATGTTAAATACTTCATTGTACCCTAACAAATGTTCCACAATCCGTGTGCGCATTTGCAAAGGTGGGTGCTTGAATTTTTTTCAGATTACTCTCCTGTTATCACATGAATGTATCCTAAAACAAAGAAATCTCTAGAAGGCCTTACCTATTGGATTTTCAAATGCTTTTCAATCACATTGAACTTTTGTACTAGTATACAACAGTGTGAAAGCCATATTCACAATTGCTTCACAGGATTAGGTAATCTTAATCAAAGGAAACAAATAATTTCATAAAATAGCTTGCACCCTGTCAGTAAGTATACACGTAAGCGATACACAAAGGACACTTCCAATATCTGAAATACATCATTAGCAATACTTTTTTCATGTATCATATTTTGATGTTTATAGCCAATGAATTAAAATTATTTTTCTTAGGCTGATGTGATTAAACTGTGTTTTTAAAATTTAGAAGTATAAAACATGGATTGCTGTAGTTTAAATTTGCTTAAATGATTGAAAGACTAAAAAAAATGTACTTATATATTTTATACAAAATGGTACATTTAACAGAGTTATCAGAGAACAGAGGACATTTAACAGAGAAATATCTATAAATTATTATCGATTAAATATTTTCCTTTCTGTTTAGTTTTACTCATAAAGAATTAACTTGATTTCCTCAAGCAAAACGTTATATTTTCAACGAACTGATTCGATATGAAGAAAAACATTGACTCCATCACTCGTGGCTACGCATGATCATGAAGCCCGTTAACAAGTATATAACTTACAGCATGATCAGTGAGAAAGGGACGAAAGAAAAGAATGCCGATCAAACAAATCTATTCATTTACTGAAGCCATTCACAGCGCGACGTGAGGATACAATAATTGCTCGAATATATTTAAGCACAACTACAAAATTGGCTGAACCGTAGGTAAAACAACTTACATTACTTAAAGGCCAGGTGTTACATTGACAGGAGCCTCGTCTGTTGCCCAATCTATGAAGTTTGTTGTGGTGCTAGTATAACAACCAACGTTATAAGATTGCATATAATATTCCCCGAGCATGATCATTATCTATCTAAATAAAAATAAAATTCTTTAAAAAAATACTAAATGTGATTTGACTATCCAGTGGAAGTAAAGTAGGTGCTGAGTCAAATGAACATCCCTTTATCTAACCGTTTAAGAAATCCAAATGTATTGTTAGCACATTCTCCTGCACTTTATGAAGGTTGATATTTTAGGAAACAGATGCCCATTTGATAATGGTAAATAATTTCGAATATAAATTGTTGATGTGAAAAGATCTCTGTGAAATCCTCATTGACTTTGCTTATCTATGGGATCTGATTTGTACTTTTATGGTGCATTACTCCTGTTTCACATTTTCAGATAGCTTAATACCATGATGCCAAATAAACCTCAATTATGCTGAGATTCAATTCAACATGGCTGTTCATTGCCTAATTTCACATTTCTTGCGTACATATTTGATTCTCAAATGATATGTGATTTTCTACACTCTTTATATAGTTCTGATACATGCATATGCAGAAAATGACAGCTGTTGGATTTTATAGACAACAAGGTATCACGTGATCAGATGACCAAGCGAATATAATTATTTGCATATACTTCCGACTTCTATTAATCCTGCTATCTTTACATCTATGCACATCAATTCCTCGACTTAACATTTCATATTTAAATAACAATTTCACATTTTCTAGAGAACCCTAGTTACTTTTGCTTATTATTAGTTTATCGTTAAATGCTACCGAGCTTTTATTGACTGATAATATATTTGTATTAGTAAATGTTTCGGGCAAGTATCTTATTTTTCTGGCATTTGTGTTTGTAAAAATAGCGCAGATTTAATGGTTTTATATAGCATGGTAGGTAATTAAACATTATTAAAAAAGGAATCTATTTACCTATATTAAGAGTGATATAAGTACAATTCTATTATCGAAATTATCCATGATTTGAGAATGACGCGGGATATTTTTTATATAAATTTCTTTTTCGCAGTTCTTGAAAAATACCTAATATTAAGCGTGTCATCATAAAAAAATATTATAGAAACATATTAGTACTTTTAGTGATCACTCAAAAAATAAAAAAATTAAAAATTAAAAAAGCAAAATGGTGAACTGATGAACAGTATTATCGTGTATAGGCAAAGAAGAATCTTGATTTCTTATAAAGTTATTAGCATGCTTTATTGGTGTTGATGAGTATTTATAATTTGTTTCTTAAAAGTTCTCTTAACGCATAAATTCAACAGTAAAAATTTTCTTTATTATATACTCACTTCCATATGTTAAGCATGGCGCGGAAAATGCTGATTTCCGGAAGCCAATCAGAATTGAAGAGGATGTAAATCCCTGCAGAGATAGTTGGAAGTATGCAAATATTTAGGTAACTGCCAATCGCGTTTCCATGTCAAAAAATATGCAAAAAGGTCAGTCTTATAAGATGCCAGCTTTACGAAGGGTTACAAAAGTTGATTGCAAGTACTGATAAAAGGTATTTAAAACCTTCGTACAATTTCTTTTCAAGGCATATGTGTTTCTATGACTTCCAGAAGATGAATGGAAGATTCTGAGCTCTGGCGTGCTGTGGGACGCATTGAAGCAAGGCAGACGATCTCAGATGTTGCTCTTTTCTTTGGCGTTCATCATTCAGTAATTTCAAGTTTGTGGAAACAATTCCAAATCACACAGACAGTTGTCCAAAGGCCCGTAGCCTGTCGCCCAAGGGTTACAAATTCCGCGGAAGATCGATATATTGCGATTTTAGCCAAGCGGAACAGCAGAGCGATCTCCACACCTGAGACATCTTTGGTTTCAGCGTCCATTAATAAGGTGATGTCTGCAGTTACTGTACGCCGAAGATTATATATGTGTGGACTGTACGACCAAGTACCTTGAGTTTGTGTTTGTCTGTTCGTTCAATCAAGAGGTGCACGATTAAAGTGTTGCCGGGAGCATGTCAATGGACTGAGTCTGACTGGGGCAATGTCATGTTTACTGATGAGTCAAGATTTGCTCTGGAGCCAGATGACAAGCTTATAAAGATATGGCGTGAACAAAGAACATGCAATCAGACCCAAAACATCACGCACTCCGAGGAGGATGCATTATGGTGTGGGCAGGGATTTCATTAGGATACCACACCGACCTGACATTTTTAAACGGGGTTGCGTGACGGCTGTCCGGTATCGAGATGCAGTGTTAGAACACATTGAGAGATTGTACGCTGCAGCAGTTTGTTCTAATTTTGTTTTAATGGACGATAACGAACGTCCTCATAGATCTGACATCGTCGATGACTTGAAGAGTGAAGGGATTGCGCGTATGGCGTGGGCAGCATATTCACCCGACCTGAATGCCTTGGAAAATTTTATGGATGCTTTCGGCCGTACTGTATCTTCACGTTTCCCCCCTCCAGCCATTTTTATTGAGCTTAAAAAAGCTCTACAAGAAGAATGGCTATTGCTTAGTTCTTCGATGGTTAACCACCTAATTGAAAGTATGGTCATAAGGTGTAAACTTTGCATACAGATGAGGGGAATCACATACCCTATTAATATAATTTTTTCATTTAACTGTTTATTTTCACTTTATAGATAATTCTGTTTAAATCTCCAGTATGTCATTATCTGATCACTTAGAAAAAATTAATATTGTTTTCATTTCTGTATATTATTATTGACTTTATTGTATGCATAAGTATATATGCTACTTTCTTGCCGAATTTTGTCTTAATCAAAGTATTAGTATTTGTTGATTTTTTTCATTTCTTACCTTTGTGCTTAACTTTTGGAAGTGAGTGTATGAATGATATCTAATTTAAATGCGTTATATATACATAATATATAGTTTGGAAAATGGTATATAATATCTTTCTAGAAATGCTGTTTTTATTTATAAATATATCATGTTTCTTCTAAAATTGCTGAATTACAAAAGAATTTAATTATTTATTTAAATTTTTGTTAGGATTATATTTATCAAATGATGTTATATTGTCTTCACAAATTCTTCGATGCAGTTCAAAAATAAACTAGAATTTATTTTCTTTTATATTATATTTAAAATATCTTGTCGTCATATTTAAACATGATAGAGTTTAAATATGACGACAAGATATTTTAAGAGACAAGTAGAATTATTTTTGTGACAGTTTGATCTCAATTTTTTTTTTTATAAAGATATTTTTGCCATTTAAGGAATTGCAATAACCTTTCTCTCTTTTTGTTAGAATGATCCCATTTTGAGCCACATATTTAAAAAGAAAGAAAAACAGTTATTAAATTGAATAAAATTAAATCTTAATATTGTATTAATATATAATTAAATAAAAGAAATTTTCTATGTTGTTTTTAAAAAATGCATTCATTAAATCAAATGATTGTATTTACTCCATAATATTTGAAGTTTTTACAAAATAAAATCTGCTTTTCAAGCTATTTACGAGTTGATCAGGCATGCTTAATTATTGCTATTAGTATTTTAACATTAAGGATATTAATTTAATAATTTAAAAATTAGATTCCTTAAATGAGAACTAAATATTGAGCTAAAATTTGTGCTATTTTTTATTTGCTAAATTAGTTTATTAAGCAATTAAAATTTTGCTTTATAACAGTTTTTGCTTTTATATTAACTAAATGACTGGATATCTTCAAAATGGTTCTATTTATAGCCATTGTCTTCAAAAAAAAAAAAAAAAAAAAAAAGAAAAAAAAAGATAGATTTAAAATTTAGATATTTTATGTGTTAAAGGTTTCCATATTGTTGTAATATTGAATGTGGAAAATGACTTCCTTTACAAATTAAATACTTGAAAGAGGGCTCAACAAATCCTGTTATTTATAGTAATCATAAGAATTCTGCTGCCATACTGAATATTAAAGATTCTTTGATATTATGAAATTGTATTTTTAAGTTACCCGGAATTTGCTTATTGTGTTACGTATCTTTAAAAATTTCTTTAATTCAAAGGTTTTACGGGAAAAGATAGCAAGGGAACAAAAGGAGCAGCGATCCTTCTACGATATAGATTGAATTATGAGTTTTGTATGCGTCTTAAATACTTTTAAACTAAGATGATGTAGTTTTCGAATTTCATTCAATTTCTTGCATTCCACCCTATTTTTTCTAGTGCAAACAATTATTTGCACAGAGTGCTCTTTACATTATTGACAGTATTTTTGTTCAAATTACTCTGGGTAGTAATTTCTAAATATTTACAAGTTTTTTACTCATTATTATATATAAATAATATTCAAGATAACCAACAATATTGGTTTGTGTAAATTCAAAGAAATTTGTAATAATATAAATACAATTAGTATCATTCTAGAGCAATATGTATTTATACATACTATAAAATGGTAAATATTTGTGAATTAAATGGTAAATATTTGTTCTTATGTTATATCCCTTTTACAAGATTTAAATATGGCATACTGTAGAATTATTTTATAATTAAATGAATCCAATTTATAATTAGTTTTGTGAAAATTAAGATACAAATAATTAGCTTCATGCTTAAAGAAAAAGTCGGCTGATGGGTGAGTGTTTAGCTTTCCCAACTCCAAGACTGTTGGTTCTGGGTTCGAATAACGGATAGGGCATGATGTTTCTTTCTCGATGTCTGTTGGTTTTTTTCTGAGATGAAGAAATCATGCATCTCACCCTATAAATGATTTTATGGTGATATGATGTGGGTAATGCTATTCATCTCCGTGACTTGGTTCACAGGTACCCAACAAGTTATGATGAATGTGTTTCCAGTCTTGTTCAAGAGATTGTTCACTCAATGCCCACAATTGTTAAAAAATTATTTCGCTAACATTAATAATGCAATGTGTGATTAGTGAGTTTAAATTTATAGGAAAACAAAGTATTTTTGAAAGATTCAAGAATATTTGAAATGTGTGACTAAGTTGAATATAAAACAGATGATTTACCCAAGAATTTGATCAAAGTTCTTGTGATCAGAACTCTAATCAAGTTCTTGTGATCTAATCAACCATCATCAATTATGATTCTAGAAATCACAATTGATAAGGGAACATTGATTCACATGCATGAGTTGCCCGATGTTAAAATTGCGTAAAGGAACCAAATGATGTTGAAAATATAAACTTTTAACATCAAATTTTTACGTTTAATAACTTAAAATTATATTAAATATTAATTTCGATTCAAATTATGCATTTTTAGAATTAATTTAATTATCATAATCGAAAAATATCATTTTGAATTATGTCGCAATCAATTTTTATACATACAATACTTTTATCTTTGACATGAATGATAAAAATATAGCTTTAATTGAGTGTTAGGTCTTAGTGATAGTGATTTGAGTTACAATAATTATTTTAAACATCATTCATAATATTTCAGTTACTATAAGACGAAATAAAAATTTTAGGGTTTACTTGAATTAGAATGATAGAACTTTTATTCACATTCTTTAAAAATACATTTTTTCTAGTTTTTTGAATTAATTTGTACAATTTGTAGCGTCTTAATTAAATCTGAGTTTTTATGAACATAATCAGTGAGGTTTTTGAATTTTTGAAAACGAAATAATACTTAAAAAGATGACATTTATTCAGATTATTATAAATATAACTATAAACGTGAATATTTTTAAGATAAATGAAGCACTTTACTAATAATTAAAATGTTTATCTAGAATATATACAGCAAAGATAATTATTTCATGTATCGTATAGCATTTACATGAAGATGAGGGAATAACTTGTAGGTTGATTTTTAAGTGGTCACTCAAACACTATGCTTTTTTCTTTGGTGATATGTGAAAGATGATGCTTATGAAACTATTCCATTATTTATAACTTCGCCTACATCAATAATTATCGCAAGAATTCGAAACTGGTATTCAGAGAACATTTCACTACATGATATAAAAATTGCACAGAAACTTAACCGTAGAATCAATGTTTTGCGTATAAGATTTAAAGCACATGAAGCACCTGGACATGTGTGTGTAAAAGATTTAAAACACATGAAACACCTGGACATGTGTGTAAATATCTTTCCTTTCATACTATGCGGCTTTTCCTAATTTTTTCATTCTCTGTAGAATTTATTGATCTAAAACCTGAAGAACAATTTGTAATTAATATTTTTACATGATATTAAATATATTAAATAATGTTGAATTATAGCTAATGAGTTCCTGTTTTCAATACTCTAAAACAAAATATATGAATCAAAATATAATTTTGCACAATTTGCTTATGCTTTCAATTTTATAAAGTTTTATCTTATTATTTTAATATAATAACAATTAGTTTACAATGTAATAATAAAAAG
This sequence comes from Latrodectus elegans, assembly GCA_030067965.1. Lineage (NCBI taxonomy): Eukaryota > Metazoa > Arthropoda > Arachnida > Araneae > Theridiidae > Latrodectus > Latrodectus elegans. The sequence continues at coordinate 2,363,611 of CM057810.1, forward strand.
TTATGAGATTTAACTGACACATGTGGAACATTTCAGTCGAATCACCCACAACAGTGAAATATTATACATAACTGTTTTATGCAGTGCGATTACATGAAATTTTTATAAAAGTTACACATGACAATGAAGCATTCCAATACAAAATTATATTATTGTAAATGTTTCCTATATTTCCCAGATTCTGAATAATACACCGGTTCACAGTCTCAGATTATGATTTCATTCAGAAGCAATTACTTTCTCTTAAAAATCAACAGTGAATTTGAAATAGAAATTGTTACAAAATATTTTTTCAGAAAAAGTTTTGAATACATATAAGCTTTAAATCTTTTATTTAATTTTAACTTTATGCAGATGAAAGGCATATTTATTGAATTGAATTTGCATTTAAATTTAATCAGAAACAAGAATATATCAATGTTTTCGTTAGAAGTTTGAATAATAATTGGAATAAAATGACTATTTTTAAATTGGTCAGACATTGCAAAACAAAATGTTTTTTCATTTGTAATCTAAGAAACTGCACGAAAATCTTTCAGCATTACATAGTTTTCTAATATTGCTTTCCAGCTGTATAATTTAATTATAGAATAAGGAAACAATTTTTAATAACGTATGAAGTAAGTGATTTAGTCTGTGTTATTCTAGAAACTATTTTTATACTTTATTTTGGTGGCTTGGAAACGGATGGATAATAATAATAATATTTTTAAAAGCTTCGGAATTGTGACTTCTAATTTAGCTGAAGCTTCCTTATTAATGAGCCTTATTTTGACATAACAGTCTTATTTAGTTATGTGACGCGATTGATAAAAATAAAATGTTTATCCTAAAATATTGTGTGATTTTTTAGCTGCTATTACATATGGTGCAATCTTACTTTTTTCTATTTCCCACTTTCCAGCTATAATAATTTTACAAAATTTTTAATGAATTTTTTTTATTTGGATATATTAAAACTAATACCATTATTAATTGTATAACGCCTATTGTTACTATTTTATTATTGAATTGACATTAACGAAAATATTTATTTCAATTTGTTAATTTTGCATCAAGTATTGTAAGCAAAAATTTCAGTTACATTGTTTTGAATAATTTTAACATTAAACAATTAATTAAAAGGTATGTGAGATAAAATAATAAATACTGAGAAAATACTATAAACACTACATTTGAAATAGACCCTAAATAATTAAATTAGACTTATTTTAACGGTAGGATTCTTTTAAATATATTTGATAACACATAGTAGAGTTGTCAATTTATAAAATCTCTAATACTTATTTTACAATACATAGATATTTGATATGTATTAGAAATTATATAAGCAGATTAATTTCCTTTAATATGTTTGTATATGATATTTTTCATGTAAAATACAGATATATTTGATTATTAAATTAATTTTATGGTAATATATAAAATATTGAATTATCATTTTAGTAAAACATATTATCATTTACAGAAAGTGGCACACTCTGTATATATATAATTCTTTTAATGTAATTTACTCTTCTTATTAAAAACAAAATTTTAATATTTTTTATTTAACATTTAGTTCATTTTTATTTTATAAGAATGATAATTTCAAACATGATAAAATTACTTACGGATATAATGTTCTTTATTTAACAAAAAGAATTATAAATGTTGTATTAATTGGTTGCTTCTTTTATGAATTTTGTGTCTGTATGAATTTTTAATTTATGAATGAATAGCATATTAAAGTTATTTCAGCTTCTTATTGTACAGAACCAGGGCTTTCAGATTATTATACTTAATATAAAAGGAAAATATAAGAAACAAGAGTTTTCATTCTTTTTTCTAATATATATGGAAATTGAGGTAATGGTTTTTAATAAAAATAATACTATGAAAATTTCTTTAAGACTATTAAAGAACATGTAGAACAATAAGATTTAAATTTAAAAAAAATGAGAAAAGTTTTCTTATCATACAGAGGTTTTTTTCTAATTCAATTATAAATACACCCTCTAAAATAATGCTATTTATTTTGTGTAAACCAGATTTGATACCCAAATCAGAAAAACGTTATCTTTAAATATATTTTATCGCAAGAAAATTAATTAAAAAATAATCGTTGTTAATTTTTTAAAATGTATTTTTGTCCAAAATAATTACATTTCGCTTTTACACCTAAAATCCAAAAAATAATTGAATAATTTGCAAAATCATGAGATATAATAATTTGAAACACCAACGACTCTTATGTCAAAAACAATATAAAAAAGTTTAATGTTACTTAATAGAATAATAATATATATTTAGGTAGACGAAAAAATCATTTTCTTTACATACTAATTTTTATTGATCTTTTGTATTTTATATTGCACTAATGAATGTTATCATACTTCAAATGTACATCATTTTATTAAATTCCTTTCTATAAATATCTTTGAATGTGTACATTCTTATCGCATATAATGAACTTTAGAATTATTTATCTGATTATGGTTTGAAATTGAAATGATCTATTTTGAAAATGAAAACGCTTAATTTGTGAAATTATTTTTAGTATATCATATTCATTTATGTTGATATGTTACAGGAGGTAAAGAATTGTATGGAATGAGTCCTACAAAATGAAAATAATATGCGACTCTGTTATCGACATAGAAATATTAATTTAGTAAAAATGCATTTCACAGAATCCTAATGTTTTTAACAATGATAGCTCATAACATAAGCATGTCTCCGAATTCCACTTTATTTTTTAAAAGAGTATTTACTACGTTGTTTATCTTTTAGTGAATTATCTTAAATGTCAAGGATGAGTTCTGTGTACAAGGAAATAAAAAATATGCTTTTTATCACAAAATTATGTATCTATTTATAAAACAGGTAAGCCTTACAAGAAATTTAATACATCACGTAATTAAATAAAAAATTATGTACTTAGTAGCCATGATTACAAACATATAATTGAATGTATAAAAATTTTTACCTCTGGCGCTGGGTTTTGCCATCAGCTTTTGTACAATATTATTGTAATAAGAATCCCCAGCAACCCCAGAATCCTTTGTGAGTCTCTCCTTAACGGCTATGCAAATTTCATTTTTTGATAACAATTCCTCTAAGACTGTAAAAGCCTGAAATAAATAAAAAATTGGGAAGAATAAATTATGAGAAAACTCTGTGTTAAATTTTGTTCACAATAAATAAAGATTGGGAGTATTAGATAATCTGATGTTTTTAAGTGTAGTGTTTAGATTGTACGAAATGTGAAGTATTTTTCAACATTAAAGCGTATTTACTTTATAGAAACAATTGAAATAAGTTTATTTTAACATACTATATACATATCATAGTATTTCTTCGTGCTAGGTTCCGTCACACGTCGACATTAAGGGAAACGAGATTGCTGATTCGCTGGCAAATGCTGACTCTTTGGAACCTTTACAATCTGATTTGCCATCTAACTTAAATGAAGTTTTCACTGAGAGTAAAAAAAAAAAAAAAAAAAAAAAAAAACGATTATGGATGTTTGAAGTGTTTTACCAACTCTGTCTGGAGAAAGTGGCACTAGGCGAAAGGGGCAAAGTACGGCGGTAACGTAGCTCTTAGCAGGATCACCCAAGGCAAGAAGGTTATTCTATTGCCTTCACGCCTAGGGTGTTAAAGCTAACAAGCGTTCCTCGGAGAAAAATCGGACTTCTACCATTACCTTCTCCATGGTGCTCTAGGTCTCTGTGGACTACAAAAGCTGTAAGTCTTTTCTTTTATCATGAGTCCAGTAAAAAAACGCTTATGAATGTCTCTAGGATTCCAGCTACCCATAATTGGTATCTTAGAAAACCCTCTGCTGGCGCCTTGCTTTTTGAGGGAACTAGAGGCCAATAAACTTGTATTTCACGCTTCGCCAGTAGTCACCTAAGGGGATTCAAATATGTGTTGGGTCAAAAGATTTTTAGTCTGTGCAATGAAAAAATGAACAATCATCACCTGAGCATATCTTGAGCTGTTAGAATTTTGACTTGGAAGAAGCTTCTTCAAAGTCCCTTATGTTTTTGGATTTCCTGGCTGTTGATGGACTTGTGGAGTTGATCCAGTATTGGAATAGGACCATCTGGGTTTAGTAACAACTATATTTTTCATGCTACTGTATTAAAAACATTAGTACAGAATTTAAATAATTAGAGCTGTGTAATTAATACTCGTATTGTCTACTGGAAAGTTCTGTGTCCGTTTTTAGAATGAAACAAAATAGTAAATGTTTCATACCTTGAATGATTAATATAATTATTTATTGGATAACTTTATTTATGATATAATTATTACTAATGATCATGATGATCACTAATGATTACCTGATCACTTAATGATAATTTTTATAGCCTAGTTCTTAAAACTTCTTACCCTTAAAGGCAAAAAATTTAATCAATACTTATCTAATATAGTCTCATTATTGAATTTTTAATCGTGTAAATATTTTGCTAGAAAAAAATAATAACCATAGCATGGTAACCCTTAAGAGTACAATGATTGGAAAAGAATTTTAGGGCTTATCTTTATGAATCTTTAAGAAGTTCCCAAAAATCATGTGGTCTAGTATTGTGAAGAAGTAGTTTGGTTTCTTCTTATTGAATTCCTTCAGATTCTTTTATGGATAACTACGCATTTATAAATTAATCAATGGCTAACAGTATTGATCTGAATTAAACTTTCTACCCGGTTTAAACATCTGATGCTCTATTGGTGTTTAAATGGCATACGATCTGCATAACATCCTTTCATCCAGGCTATACTTCAAATTAGAATTGAAGGAAGAAAGTTTTCTGGATATTCAATATACTCCTTTCCTTATCATGTTTTTATTGCTTGTTTCACCTAAGCAAATATGATGAAGAATATAGCTTATATTTGTATGGAAATAAGTGATTTTAATACTTAGTAATCAATCGGTTGAAAAAGTGTTACATTTTATAGCATGCAAGTAGAATATGTATATGATGTCACAATGGCATAAGTGTAATATTCTGTCATCCTTTGTTTTGATTATAGTGTTGCCAAATTGAGTTTTTGTTGCTTTTCAGATTTTTTGTTACAGGTTTGGTTTCTTCTCGTATTTTACGTCATTTTATCGTCATAAGTGACAACAGCGTTTAAATTGCTCGGCGAGAAAAGTTGCAGCGATGGCTAATTGGGAGAATATACCCTACTAGTATAGCCCCAACCAATCAAATTCATGAAACGTAACCCATATTGAGTAATTTCACACCAAACATGGCTCCAGATAATGTAGAGAGATGAATAAAGAATTTAAACAGTTTCTAATGTGTTGTTAAAAAAGATTTTATTCTCACAAGATCTTTTTGGTATCACCATTGATCAAAGTTAATCTTAAGAAACTCGGAGTCTCTCCTAAAATTAACTTTGCATATCGGAGTTGTTAAAAGCACTTTTCTGAAAACTTTCAAACCGCTTTCAACATTTGCTTTGAGAAACAGTACATTCCCCAAATATTTTTAGCAAACCTATTCCCTCTGCTGTTGCATTCCTTCCTCGTTGCTATTTATAAAAATACATTTCTGAAAATAAATTTTATCAGTGTTTTACTAAATATAAATCAATAATAATAATTTAATTTTTTATTGATATAGTTTATTTTTGACAGAGCACATCAGCATGTGGTAAAGTACTTTGGATGAGACTACTATTTAAACAAAAATAGCTTTACTTTTGGACACTGTTTTATTCATGTTTTTTACTTACAACATCAGTGAAATCTATAGTAATGCTATCAATAGAAAATCATATTATCAAAACTTTGATTATTTTAAAAATTATGTTCTAATTACTTATAAAATTTGATATTTTTATAATGAAAATTCACGAAGGTAAATTTACCATTCAAGCATAAAACTTAAAATATAATATAAATTAATAAATTTATGAAATCCAAAATGTGTGTGTGTTTAAATGTAACTGTGTATAGAATTTTACTCCCAAGATTCATGTATTGGTCATTAAAAGAATATTTTAGTTTATTCATAAATCTGGCTCTCAACAGAGACAATCAGATTTCTTTTTCCATTTAAAATATTTTTCAATCGTAGCGTATAATTAAACTCTAAAGTTATTTATTCCAATGACATTTCTCTGATATTAAAAAAGTATAATTTTTCAATAATATATCATGTTATTTGCTGGAATATATATCTAAATCCATTAGTTATGAGGAACATTAATTTTAATCTTTAGTTGCCATCCGTTTTTTAGAGAATATCATATTCACGTATTTTTTCTAAATGATTATATTTTATCTTGTGCGTAGATCCTTTTCTTTCCATGAAAGACACAGAAGAATTGAAATGAGTTCAGCAAGAAATGTTTGCCTCAACGGAGAGTGGAATGTTTCTAACTTAGATTCCTCTGCTGTTCGTGCTAAAGAAGAAGTAACTATTAAAATGCTTAGAAACAAATGAAAATGTATGGATGCTTCTTCTACTTTAAACTCATTTGCTGAAATGAAGATTTTGAGAAACAAATATATGAGACAAAAACTTTTCAAACTTAAAATCTTTAAAATTTTTGAGCTGTAAAAACTGGCAAATGAAATTTTTTATTGACTTTTTTCAATTTTCAGCGTGTCTATTTCATAAACCAAATAACTAATAAATAGAATATTCTTTCATTTTATATTTATTTCTGCTAAATTATTTATACTCCATACATGTTTAAAAACAAAATATTTTATGAATGCGACTTCATTTTAGAAAAATATTAATTATATAAAATATAAGTCTTCTTTTATTCACAAACAATTATAGTTTAGCAAATGACCAGATGAGGGATGCAAATTAAATTGAAAAAATATGATCTATGATACTAGATAGCTCATTATCATTAACTTATGCTTTCAAAATACTTTCTCCCTCTCTTATGAAATGAAATAATACTCGATAGGAAATTCTTTTATGAATATTAATTTTTAAAGTTAGAGGGAAAAAGATGGATGGCTAACAATATACTTTAGGTAGTTGAGGGACTTTTTCTGTTAAATGCTTTAGAAATGTAGTTTTGAAAGCAAAAAGTATTTAACTTATTTTTCCTCAATAAAAGGAAACTAAGAATTGTTTTTAATTAATTATGAAATTTATTTTGCATATGTCTTTTTATAATGCATACAGAATGTTTTTTTCTAACAACACTTCAGAACAGTTCTATAAAAAAGCATTTAAAATCCTTATATTTTTCTGCCTGACGAACTTTCTCTTTAAAGGATTATTTCACCGTTCATGAGAGGGAGCACCTGCTATATAAGGAGAATTCATGCTCTTTAATAGAAATCTTGAAACTGGTGTGAAATTTTCGTGTTACAGCTACAAAGTCATTTGAGCCTGAAAATATTCATTTGAATTTATAAAGGAAACAAAACGTACAGAAATTCTTTAAAGTGAAACTCGCCATTTATATATCTTTTAATGAGAAAATATATTGACAAGAACTAAAAAAGTAATAATATAGATATTGAAAAATATATTCAGCTTTATAATATTTATATAAGAGGTACACTATATCTATGTTATTTAAAAATAATTTGTAAATACTATTCATAATAAATGAAAAATATTAAATGCATTATAACTTTTAGAGAATGAAAAATAAGACTTTCTTTAATTTTACATTTTTAAATAAATACTCTATATACTTAGAATGATTTATTCTTTCGCATCTTTAACACGTGCATAGCTTATAATATAACTATAATATTTGAAATGTATTTAGAGAGTTCTTGATTTAATTAAAAAATGTCGTAATTTCCAAATGAAAATATCGAATGATACAAAATAACTGCACTTTATTTCTCATTACTAAACATTTAATTAAATTCAAAATTAAATGTATTTCAACTATCGTAATTATTGTTAACATTAAATGTATTAAATATTTATTAATAAGACCTAAAATGTTTTTACAATGTAAAACTTCCTTGTTGATTCTTAATCTCTTTTCTTTACTAAACATTTAGGATTAAGATCAGAATTGTAGTTACAAAAGGAAAAAATTGAAAAATATCTAATTAGCTTACTACATAAAACTTTCTTTTGGGAAGAATAAAGCTGAATCACTGCACAAAATTTGTTAACGATGAAATTTCACGGCATGAAATTTTAAGCCCCGATTACCTCTAAAAATCATTGGAATTGAAATTTAAAAAGACATTTATCTGAAGGATTCGTGAACTTACTTGTAACTCGAGAGAAAAAAACCTCTTAGTGAGCAGCTTTAACCTTGCTTCGAAAACCAGAAGTAAATAACAATGAACTGAAGAAGATCTAAACTTAATATTCAAGAATTGTTCTAAGAAATCAACAAAAATATTGAATGTGCTAAATTATTTTAAATTCAAAACTAATAAAATGTTATAACATCTGTTTTTATAAAAACTGAAGTAAAAAATTTTATTTTAATGTTCCTTTAATGTCACAATATTTAATATGGTTAAATTTAACTACACATCTATAAGGTTATAACTATTCTAGTTAAAATACAATATCTTTCTAATTTCATTATGTTTATGAATTATTTATAATTATTCTTTCCCATACACACAACTTTTTATATATACATACATACATACATACATACATATATATATATATATATATATATATATATATATATATATATATATATATATATATATATATATATATATATATATATATATATATATATATATATATATATATATATATATATATATATATATATATATAATTTGTCTTATGAAATTTAATTTGATACTTTAACTTAATATGAGAACAAGATTCTTCTAATTTTTTTAGTTTATAATGATTTTATTCAAATAAATTAATTTTTATATATATTGCTTACAACGTTATAAATTTTTGGTTAAAATGTTTTTTAAGAAGGTTTCATTAAAATCGAAAGCTTTAGATAGCAACTTACTTGTATACCATAGTTAGATTCTTCATATAGTATTGATATGTAAGTCCAATTCAATTTCCTTATAATTTGGACCATAGCATCCACCTGATTAGTGTCAGAGGGCACAGTTCGTAAGAAATATTCAAATCTTTGTTTGTTGCTAAGCTCTGGACTTGTAGAAAAGAAACTAACCTGCACAAATTACGAACATGTGGATTACGTGTATGCAAATTACAATAAACGCATTATTTAGAAATATATTCATGTAAATATTGAAGACAACTTATCTTAATGCAGTTACATTGTGTAGTTCATCTTAAATCTAATTTACTGTTTAGATAACATAATTGTTATGATCGTTGGAGAGCATTTACAGAGATGGGTAATATGAAATTTCTGCATTCAAAATATTATTTAAGTTAAAATTTACTGTTAAGAGTTTCACATTATAAATTTATTTTTTGATTCATATTTTAAAATATTTCTCAGATATTGTTTTATAGATCATGATTTATTGTTTAAAGTTCTATGATTTTTGATAAAAAGAATTACTTTTGCAATTGAAAAAAATAATATAAGTTAGTTGGCGCTAGTTAGAAAGCCTTATTAATTTTAAAAGTAATGAAATAAATGTGAACAATATTAATTAACTGATTGTATAAGACGTAATAAAATTATAAAGCTTTAAAATAATTGAGAAATTAACAAACTTTATAGATAAAAAAACAGAGCATCAACAAATGTGAGGGATTTATTCTCTCCTCCCCCATTTCGGGGAATTCAAGTAGCGTTTAAATTAAAATAATATTTTAAAAATGTTTCTGATCTAAAACTGTTAGAATATCTTAGGATAAGCCAAATTTTATTATTACCTGAGATACAAACGTATTATATCATATAATTATTACAAAATACGAGATCTGAAATTCTCCAAATACACGAACATATAAATCATTCATAATAATTGAAGTAAAAGTGTTTGAGATATTTAGTATTGCTTGTTTTCAATTTAGGAAAAACTAATTCTAAAATTGTTTACAATGTTTTATGTATGTAATGTTAGGAGAATGAATTTATTAATGTACCTGCGGTATCTTAAACAGACGCAACAGGTTAGCCACTTGAATCGAGGTGACACTGGACGCTGCTCCAAGTACTCCTGATATCTTTTTGTGGCGAATGGAGGGTGACGTTCCATCCGGGCATCGGTAAGTACCTTCTCCTATGTTACTGATAGATCCTAAATAGAGACATAATTCTGTATTAACAGGTAAGTAAATACTTCTGATTACATTACAAAATAATTGATTGCTCTTGCACAAGCTCAAATGTAATACAAATCCAATATTCTAATAGAGATAATTCAATATTCTAGAATAAATACACAGCTTCATTTAATAATCAAGAGACTATGGTAGTCTAGCATTTAGGGAATCAGCCTTCCGTCCGGAAGGGTTGGATTCAATAAGCGATATACGTGCTCTTTAAATTCGTGTAATCGAAAGTACTGTGGTCTCTTGTTCAGCAATTATCATGGGTATAATGATCTGGAGACAATTTCCTGCCCCTCAGGATCAATGAAAAAGTAAGGAAGTGGTTCCTCTGGTGGTGTCATATATCGGATGAATCTTAGAGCAAAGACGTACTTTCACCCTCGTGGTGACCTGTCTAAACGAAAGACACACCACTCGGACTTAATTTCTTGTAGCCGTTGGCTAACGAGCTTGGCATGTTCAAGTGTCACAAATAACAACAACAACAACAATTCAATAATCATAAAGATGAATGATTTTATCTATAATTTTATGATTATAATCATGCTTTTTTATTGAATATGATTATATATTTTTAAAATTCAATAAAAATCCTGGATTATATTTCTAGAAATAGTAAAAAAGATAATGTTTAAAAGCTAAATAATTTCTTATTTAAATCTATAAAATACACACACAAGTATAAATTTTCTTATGTATTTATAAATTTAAAAACTTCCATTGTTATGTAAACATAATTACAATATTTTATTAAGTAAATAATTAAAGAATTCTATTTAGTAAATGCAATCCACCTGTACTGTATCAAGCAATAAACTTTACTTATAAGTAAAATGCATATCCTGTAATATAAATAATCAAAAATTAAAAGGGAACCTAAGAAACAGATATCATGTGGAAATACGATATCTGTAGCAAAGCAACAAGCATATTTATGAAATACTTTTTTTTCATTAAATTCAAGAGACCGAACACCGGAAATGAATTTCTTTTAGCTTACTTCTAATTTCCGTTATGACGGAAGTAAAAAATCAATAACATTCCAAGGAATTTACTTTTCAGTGGAGAATACTGTGCAACAAATATCGTCTTTAAACACTTTAATCCAAATTAAAACTTCACTAACTAAGTACAAGTTACGAAATCTCACTTTTTTAATTAATATTTTTATGTTTTCTCTCTTACAGGATCGATTTCAATTTCCTTTTCTTTTTTAATTAACTTAAGTTTTATTCGACATACATATATATATATTATATATGAAAGAAATATCATATCACTATTGGTAAAATAATCTTAGCATTTTACCGAAATGGTTTGATATAAATTAAATGTCTCTAATATCTTTCTTTTGTTTGTATGATTCTGGAACGGACACATTTAATGTGTACTTACGTAATATTGCAAAATGTTATTTTAAATGTGGAGCCCGAACTCTCTTTGTAAAATTGAGAGATTAAATCATATTAAAATAAAATTCTTAGAGATTCCGTTTTCTATCTTCCTTCTTCATTTTATCATAAATTTTTGTAATATTTCTATCAAAACAAAAAGTAACAAAGTTTTAAATTAATTTATTTGATCTGAAGCAATTATCAAAACGAATTAATCATTAGATTGTCAGTGTCTGAAAACTGATCCATGAATGAATTAGTTGAAATTATAATTTTATTTTAAATGTAATTCATTTTGAACTTTAACTATTCTAAGGATGTTGAAAATTTGGTTCTGAAATGCTCAGAAAAGCTTAATCTTTTAATTTATCTATGCATAAATCCTATTAAATGCTTTATTTTTAAGATTTATTTCCTGTTTGTTTCACAAAGATCTGTTTTGGGCATTTTAGAGTTGATTGCACAAAATTTAATAGAGCTACAATTTCAGGTAGAAATTTATTGAAACATCCTCTATTGTGCAGTAATAGAATTTTGTATATGCCTACAAAAATTAATAAAGCTATTCAATGTGCATTAAAAATTCTGTTCACTAACTGTTTTGTCATTTTTATATTTTTAAACATATTTTACATTATGTTCCCGTTTTCGGAAATCTTTTGAATACATAGAATTTTAAAATATTAACATTAATAACAAAATGTACTGTGAAATATATATTTTTACTATAATTTCTCTCTTAAAGCTTTTAAAAGTATGTACTAATGTATATCTAAACATCAATGTGACGGAATTACTTTCAGTAACTTCTGATAATTTTTTACACCTGCGAATAAATTTGTGAGAAGTACTATGAGAGTGAGATATCATTCTTAGTAATAAAACATTCTATTTCTTAATGTACAAGAAAAAAGATATTGAATTTTTTTTGTCGTGTATATAATGCTTAGCTTGCTGAAATAATTTGGGCTATTCATTATGTGGCTTAGAGTCAAGTTCAAATAGCACTGATATATAAGAAAAAATACCTTAAATGTAAAGTTTGACATTAATCTCATCTCAAATGTAAATGTATATTTGAAATTATCAGTCATAATATATGCACTACAGGCAATGAACAAGACTATAAGTTGTCCAAAGAGGTTTCAATGATACATCTACTTTGTCTCCTGATTCCTCTTCGAAAAGCCAAGTGATTTCTCATTAACAAAATTTGACACGAAAGAATTTGTATTCTTCCAGGTTTGGCAATTGTAAATCTTGGGAACTCTCTACTTGATAGCCGGAAATTTATTTAGCTTTCTTTCCTCCCAAAGCTGAAAGGAATGTCTTTTTTTAGAATTACCACAGGACATAAATTTCTACAAGCTCATCTGTTCAAAATTGGCCTGCCTGACTTTCCTCTCTGTGATACTATGCAAATGACTGGGGAACATCTTTTTAGTTCCCCCTCCCTACTTCATGTTCTCTCCTCTCTCATGATAACTTCGGAATCCTTCCTCTTGAAAGTTCTGCTTCTAAATTATACTAGATTGCAACTCATCTTATTCCGAAAAAACATTTGCTGGAATAGTTTAAGAAAACGTTAGTAATTCTAGTTCTACATATTTTTAATTGTAACTGTTCCTTATCCTCTTTGTTATAAAAATGTCTGCAGTGCTAGTCCGATTAAATTTGAATTTAAATGTCATTTAGAAATGTGACGCACCCGAAGGAGCCAAAAAATAATTGAATTGATATTCTTATCGTTATTATCTTTTATTTTTATTCGCATATTTTCTAATTATAAATTTAAACATCATTTTTCTCAACTTTTAGTTCGTCAGATGCACTATATCCTTTAAATTATGACATAAAATTGTCAGAAAATCAATGAAATGGACTGAGCGATATTTCCTCTAACCGTTGGAGGTTATTTATAGCTATTTTAGAGAGGTCCTTCTCAATTTTCATGTTGCACATCTACCAGGAGATGAAAAATTTAAATACCTCCATAAAGTTCGTTTCTTCATTATTAAAGCAGTAAAGCCGAGAGGGATCCCAAAATATATTTTTCCACCAAATCCAAATCAGGTAACGTCAGATTCTGGGTACAGAGTAATGACTCATTAGCCAGTTATATTGCTCTATATTTATTCTCCGCTTCATTGATTTGTTAGCTGAAGTTGAATGAAGCTTATCATAAAGGCCTGTGATTTTGAATAGATATTTTTCACAAAATTTCCATCATGATTGTTGAAAGAAAGGGCTTTTTGCCTCTAAGAGACAGTCATTTTTGCTGTGTTGGTATATAAGTATGACCGGCAAATAATATATTTATAAAAATTGATAAGAATATAAAAAAAAATTGCACAAGGATTCAGTATAAAGTGAAATTACTAAATGTATTCTGGAATAGACATAACAGCTAAGGTTGACCCTTGATTATATATTTTGTAAAATATTAAAGAATGAGTATACACTGTTATGTGAATTACATGAGCATTTGTCTGTATTCCCCACATTTTAAAGATAGCTTAGCACATATTTTTTAAGTAATGGATATCTGATTCCATTTGGAAAGCAATTTTTAATTCTTAAAGTAATACTATGCTGAATTTTTCAAGTTAACAAAAATTAATGTTTCAAGCGGAAAGCTGATATTTATCTTTGATACCAATATTGAACATTTATAATTCGAATCTTATTCGTTTTGTTTTGAAAGCTTAAATATTATTTATTTTTCTGTTTTTTAACCTCGAGTAATTTTATAGTAAAAAATAAATATTAGAGTTCAATTCAGTGAAGAATATTTTTTTTAATTTTAAAATATGGTGTATACTTACTAGTGTATGTTATTTATCTTAAAGATAATTTTCCGCTATTGGTTTTAGAAGTATATTAAATTTTATTCCAAGAAATTTAGATTACTTTATAATTTCAATTAATCAATGCTAGTAATAATGAAATATTTTTTCAAAAATATTTTATATTCTTTATTTTTATCTTATGATGTTTGAAATTTCTTTAGATATTTTAATGGTCGGTATTAAATGAATTCATTTATATATATTTTGTCAAATTAAAAGCCTTAAACATGTAGTGTATTCTGATTTTTTATTTTGCTTTTAATTTTGAATACAGTAATTGAGAAAAATTTTAAGTCAGCTCTCTAAAACTTAATGCAGTAATGATAAGAGATGATAAATAAAATTCTGTCCTTTAAGGAAACGAAGGATCTATTTTTCAAAGAAAGAAATATTCAAAAGGATGTAATTTAAATTTTTCAACATTAATATTTAAGATCACAATATTTTGCTATATATACTCCCGTTTTTGTAATCTCGGTCTTATGACTTTACTACAAAAGAAATTTTCTTTAATCTAAAACTGACTGTTGGATACTTCAGTTATGAGAACATTATATCAAATAAACGTAATTGATTTCATACATTTCGTTTTTTCTCTAGTTCTGAAAAGATAACGATCAAACAAACTTAATTTACGTCATATCTTTTAAACACAAGCAAACCCTGGTATAAAACTCTTTCTGAAAAATGAGAAGGAATTGATGAATGTTTGATTTAGAATAAGTAGAAATTACTTAATGAAAAAAGCATGTTTTTTAAAAAAGAATTTCTGAATTTATTGGAAATATTAAAATTTCTTTAAAAATAATTAAGGTATGTTTATAAAAAAAACGATCATTTAAAAAATTGAATAAACTGGGTATTAAAGTTTCTCAATTACTTAAATGTCATAATCTCTTTCATAATTGACATTTAAGTAACCCAATTATAAAAAATGGCGCAATCCATAAATTGCATTGTAATTATCCAAAAATATGAAATAGTCATTAAAATTCTTTATTCAACTTTAGAATTGAAATGGGAACTGTTTTTAACAACCATCCTTTAATATTATTTTTTTAGAGAATAATATTTCTCATACAAGAATTACTGCCTTAAAATGTTTTTAATACTCTTAGTTGTAACAATAATTCCATGAACAATGATTAATATTTGAAGACTGAAAACATGAGTACATTGAGTATCAATAAGAGAGTAAAGAGATAATTTTCTTACGAAAATTGAAAAATGAAAATATTTATTGGGAAAAAATACTCTTGCATGCATGAAGCTTCTTTCCTTTATGCACATAATCATTACTTGTAGTTATATTTAGAGTAACTCTATTATATTTTTTGTCTCTAATTCATTAGGTGGAATGGTCATTGCATTTTCCAACTCTTAATTACTTTCAAATGTTTTATCTCTTGAAAATTTCTAACTTTGGTACAAGATAGAAATTGCTTGAAGCAATGTCAGGAATATTGAAACTTCCCTTTGAAATAAATCTAGCAAGTCTTGAATAACTGGAAAATGAGGAGAAAAAAGTCATAAATATCCGGTTTTTTCAGAAAGCACTCCTCGCTTATTGCTAAAGTGATAGGATGTCATGAAATGCACTTTGATTTTCTTTACCTAACCCTAAAATTCCATCCTTGAATCCTCTTTGAAATTCTCCTTAAAAATTTGTCTTTATGGTAATGCCTTTTTTATGAAATGCTGTGATTATCAGAAATAATGAATGGTGGAAGAAGAATTAAACATTTGAAATTTGAATCTAGTGTGTGACTATGTATTAAATTACTTGAATGTAATTAATAAAGAGAAGAAGTGAAAAAAGTTTTTTTATGTGTGACAACTTGTTTTTATCTAATAACTATTGGATTTTTCATTTTTATAACGAAACTATCTCTTTACCTACTGGATCCTCATACATTGTTTTTAGTTTAGTTTTAAATTTAGACTTCTCTGCATTCTCATAATCATCATGTAAAATATCCTTTTCACAACACACGCAATTATGGAAACTTATCACTCGGAGTTATAATACAGATTGCTTATGGAATCAAATCTTAATTACATATTTTTCAACTTCTGCTTCTTTCTTATTTTCGAGTGTCTTCAATGGATACTTTTCCACTCTGTTATACATGGTAAAGAGATAGCAGATATTTTGGCAAAAGCAGGTATTACTAAGCATACGTGAGTCAGTGACTCAAGAGCTAAAATAGCTGTTAATGCTTCTTTGGCAATCACACCTGTTCACCAACGGTACCAGAGAAAGTGAAGGCGTGTTATTAATCCAGTGTTGTAAGTGAGACCCGAGTGTCATCACCAGGCTCAGCAGTAGACACTTGAGACTTATGTCCAATTCTGATTGGTTTTCTCTGCCTGTTTATAATGCGGTGACCTTCAAGCCACGTTTGACCATATTCGAGTTTGTCTGGGGCATACCGAAATTGATCGTTTCACAGGTGCGACTTCAGTGTGACAAATTTCATTGATCTGTCTTAGAGTTTCAAACAGTAGAGATATACAAAAACAACAATAAAATATTGTACACATTATTTTTGCTTTGAAATAAATTTACTATAAACACTATGTATCAAGATTCGGAACTATGCTGTCTTCATAATACATTTCATCTGAAGACGACATATATTAGTTATAGTGATCTGCTCTGCGTTACATAACAAAGTATTTTTAACTAGTGTGATTGGTATCATTTTCTTCTGCAAAGACGTCTGGCCATTTGTTGGTTAGTAAACAGAATGCCATTAGTTGGCATTAATTAGGATTCATGAAAGTTGTAATGGCATTCTATTGTTATGAATATACAATCTCTATCCTTCAGATTCCCTTCGCTGTCATGCTAATATGATAGAGATTGATTACAAAGGTGACTACTGATTTCGAATGATCTTGCTTTGCAAATATCTTAAAAATTTTAGTGACTTTTCTGCAGACAATAATGTTTGAATGCCATAAATATCACTTTGATATTTGCATAATTTCTCTTTCTATTTGTATAGTTACAATTGTTATGTTCAGTAGTGTATTATGGATGATTTAAAGAGTCGTTATCACATCACACACACATGCGCGCAACGTAAAGATAACTATTTACTGGCAATATTTTAAATATAAAATCCTCAGAATTAAAATTTATAGAAGTAGTCATTTTTAAGATAAAATTATTTTAATTAATGGTGTTAAATGAACAAAGAAATATAGATTACATAGTTTTCCAATATTAAGTAAGACATATCGGAAAAGCAGCCATTAAATGTTTTTAAAATCAATTAAACTTAAATAAAAAATTAACTGAGTATTTTAAGATATCTACTATTTGTTAAAGATTGCTTAAAAAAGCTCATTTTAAAAAATAACATTATATATTTTCCTAATTTGCAACTCTTTTCTTATTGCTTGAATTCCAATTTACATTTTCCTTATTATTGCTTAAAGCAAACACAGCTCAATTAATTATAATAATATGATAAAAGGAAAAATACTTTTGGCTGATTTCTTAGAGCTTCTTTTATATTATTGATGTAGGAAAAAGTAGTATTAAGTTACTTCATATAAACTCTTTCTTTTAGTGAAAACAACATAATGTTATGAACATAAACACTTATGAAGTTCCTTTCAATTTTTCGATTTTCATATTTTGTAGTCCCTCTGTACAGAATGAAATCTGGAAGTACTTGTAGATTTTTACTATATTAAAGTTGCATGGTGCTATAATGGAACATTTTACAATAAAATTGAAGAAAAATTCTGCAAACTATTGACTTGATTCGAAGACAGAGAGGAAAAAATGTACACATAGAGAATAAAATCCATGGATTTCATCCTCATGTTAAACTCCTGAATAATCGAAAAACATGTGGTCGTTAATATGAGTATAACATAAGGGTGTAAGAATTAAAAGTTAAATTAAATTTTCTGAGTACAAGATGTGAAAAGTTATAAAATAGATAATAAAATTGGATTTTATGTTAAAATATTCCATCGTCTTTTCAGTTCATATAATTTTCCTCCGCAAATGAGATTAATCAATTAGAAATAAAGTGAGTTTTTATTCTCTTCTTCAAAAATAGATTATCATCAATAAAGTTTTCAGTAATGACGTTCGGAAATGGGAGAATATTTAAATTTAGAAACAAATAAATTGAAGAATTAAATTTATCTGTAATTTAAAATTGGTGTAATTAAAAAATACTTAGCTTTACAACAAACGGCAATTTACTGATTAGATGCATTAGTATAATTTAAAAAACGAATTTAAATTCTTTCGTCAGCAATAAAAGGAATGGATATAAAAATTTCTAGACTATAAGGGTAGCAAACTTACGTCATTTTTATGTATCTATTTAAGTTTTCATTTTTTAATGACATCGCTGTTTTAAGTTTGTGATAAGTATTTAATATTTCCTATATTATATACGTTTCATTATCGTATATATCTTATAACTTTACCTATTAACAGTACTTAATTACATAGTAGTATTATTTTAATAATATTACACAGTATTTATATGTATAATTATTGTAATAAACTCATCAGTTCCTGAATTAATATATTATTATTATCTACATAAATAGTTATTTTTTAACTTTTTAATAATATTGCTTAATTTAAATGTGTAATTGAAGTAAAGTACTTATTATTTTCAGCATTATGCTCTCATCGTCTGTCCAGTAATGTGTATAAATCAAAACATGTGTGATATGCGTTTTATATTTTATGCACTGAATGTGTGTATGCTACATTTTTTGCATACTTATTTATATAGAGTGTACAAAATAATGTCTAAAAATTTCTCCATTATACTTTTTTATAGAATCTAAGTTGAACATCAGGGCATTCAATAACACGTTAGACATTTAACATTTTATTTCTTTAAAAATAATCATTTCTTAATCAGTATTTAAATTCTGATTTCGATTATGAAATTAGTATAAAGAAAGAAATTATTTTAGTAAATATATTACTTGAAAAGACTATTTTATGCAATCTTATCATAATATAGTTAAAGATTATGTTTGAATAGATTTAAATACGTGCATTTATAATATACATACATGCATATGTGTATATATTTTGTGAAGAACAATATAATTATGTAAAATCTCATACATATATATATTTCATACAAGATACATATTTCACTTTATATATATTTATATATAATTTATAACAAACCACACAGGAAATAGAGTATATAAAAAATATCTAAGATTTGTAACGACATGGAATGAAGTCACGCGCGCGCTTTAATGCATCTGTTTACACTTTCTCCTCTTTCGCATTGAAATTTGGGAAAGCATAAAAGCCAAAGAGAACATTATATTAGATGCACCAGTTTCAAATATATAGAATTTTATTCTGCAGTACTAAGAATGCTGCAAAACGTCTGCATTCAAATATGTCGAAAAATTCCCAATGTTGAATGACTCTATGAACTGAATTATTTAAATGTATAGATTATTCACACTTAATGACATTTAAAATGCAATAATATATCATTCATTTGTAGTAATAAATTGCTACAATGGGCACCCAAATAAGCGATAGCAAAATTCTCTTCTGCATAGTTTTTTGTTCAAAATTACTTTTATGTTTCAACACATTAAGTGTTTAATAGTTTTATTTCAATTCAATGGTTATTAGTCCAGACTATTTTTTTAAATTAAAATGTCTTTTATTACCTGCTTTATCAACGGGGATGCTGAACGATGCTTAATTTATCGAATAACATTTAAAATTTAGTCAAACTGTGAAATTTAAAAAATCGAAATATTTATATAAGTCAAAAATATTAATTGAAAGAACTTTAAAATGGTATAAAGAAGCAGTTAGACTATAAAAATTTATCTATTTACACTGTGCCATAAATCTACTAGAAAAATTTTACAAAACCTATATTTGTAAAAAGATATTTGTCGAAATCATCACTGAATTGGATTTAAAATTAGAAACAAGAAAATGGCTGTCCATGGATTAACCGAGAAAAATAAAATTGAAAGACTACGAAATTGGAATGAGTTGCTGGAAAGACAAGTTGCTAATGAGATCAAATTTTCGGATGGGAAATCATTTTTACTACAAGCATTTCAGAACAGGGAAAAATAAGAGTATTTATTCAAAATCAATGCAGAATTTTATTTCAACAAATAAAGTTGTTCAGAGGTTCCAGAAACCATTTTCAGAAATGGTTTTGGATTTTTTAAGTTAGAGAACTGATTCTTTTTTTTTTTATCGAAAAAGATGTTAAAAATGACAAAAGCTAGGAGCGTTAAATAAAGTAGTTACATTCGAACAATGTAAATCAAAAAACACATTACTGAGGAGTGCGCTATATGACACACTATTTTTCTACATAATCTCCCAGTCACTGAGAGCATTTATTGCATCGTAGCACTGATTGCTAGATGCCCTGACGAACAGAAAATTTCTCATAAGCCCTTGAGCCAACTTGTAGAAGCTGTTTGAATCTGGTCATAGTTCGAAAATTGTCTTCCTTGAATTTGCCGTTGTTGGTCTTCGTGACTTTTTCGCATCGATTTGGTCAGTGGGACTGTCATCGAACCACTGGCACCATTTCACAATAGCCGGATATGGCATTGTACATGGTACATATACTGTCGATATTTCACAATGAATCTCGGTACTCTTTTTGCTCACAAAACGTACTTTTCCACAGACTTCAGTGTTGGAATAAGTTTTAAGCTGTCGTACCACTGTTTTTTTCCTGTTACACAACAATGGTTGAAACAATCCGAATGAAATTGCTAACAGTTGGAAGCCGTAAAACTCAGTTATCCTCTGCGCAATTTTCGCTCTTCTTCCTCAATGATACCATCTCTGGCGGGGCAAGAGAAACTTATTGTCTGAACGCCCAAGATATTTAGGAAAAGTATTGAAATCTCAAAATTTAAAGATTAATAAAATATTTAAAACATATTTTTTTACTTCTCAACAAGATTCAGCACTTTCTTACAAACAACAGTGGAGCACGCAGAATTGCTCATCTTTAGTTCTACAGAAGAATGGCTTATATCTTTTTCAGATTTTAACCCCCACATCAAAATACAGAGAGAATAAATTTACAAACCTAACGCCAATGCCCACATTTAAATATTTGCTACTAAAGATTCTGAATAAAATTCCATTCTCTGTCATGCATGCCGCTGCACAAGACTTTCCAAAAAGATTGTCATCTGTCGTTAAAAGCGCATGAAAAGAAACCATTTCTTAAAGATACACTATAATTATTTTGCTTATATTAACATCACAGAAAAACTTGTGTTATAATAATACAATTATTTTGTACCGTCACTAATTTGTGACCATTTCCTGTATAATTCAGAATATATTTTTAGAAATACTGTGTGTGGCAAATAGATTTTTATACTATAAATATGCTACAAAGTTGGCTAAGTATAAAAGAGAGTTAGATACGTATATAAATGTATACAAGAAACGCTTTTTTCTATGGTTTGTTTTTCATGATTTTGAAATAATATTGTACACCAGTATATTTTTTACAGAAGTTTTTTTTATCTAATTTTAGCATATGTCTCTTCCTCATTCTTTTTTTAATTTTAATTTTTAAAGTGTAATCAGGAGACGGTCAATTAATGCTCACATATTAATGAATAACTTGGTCCACTTCATTTTGTTCTTAGGACTCACGGGGAATGGAAAACTGTTTTAATAGTTTTTCCTTAATTTTGTTGTACTTCTTCTTATAATCGATATTCTAAATTAGAGGAAATGGAAATACCTGTTTTGGATAGGAAATATAGTGTTTTGGATAGAATATTTACTGAAAAAAACATACTAAAGTTAAAATTATAAAGCAGAAATCATTTATGATATATTATTGACTTGAGTAATTATGATCATGAAGAATTTTTTAAACAAAAAAGAAACTAAAATTTAATGGACGTGCAGGATAGATGAAAGATTGTCTGTAAAAAATGGACATTTTGAAATTTCAAAAAGTAGCATCATCAAATGAAAATGCTGGAAAAAGTTTCCTGGAATTAAACTACTGAAAGTAATGTTGGTTATTCTCACGATCAAATATTTAATGTCTAGAAAACGGAATTATTCGAGAACAAAATGCCTGAAAGTTAATTTATAGAACAAGGTAAAAAAAAAAAAAACAAAAAAAAAACAATTGATTTTAAAGCAGCCAAAGAATATTTGATGCTCTTGTTTTATCATAATGTATATTTTGGTAAAATGCCAAAAAATATTTATTAATCAACAAATTTACTACAACTGGATCTATAAGAGGTAAGAATACTAATCAATTATGATTCATTTGATAGCAAAGGCATTGATGATGGCTGATTTGTTTACTGATTGATTCAACAATTGTTTTGCTCTAAAAATATATGGAACAAAAAGGTTTTGATTCCAAGATACCTTTGCTTGTTTATAATAATCCCAGCTATCCAATGAGGTATCAAAAATAAAATTGCTATTTTACCTCATAATACCATATCGTAGATTCTGCCCCTCAATCAGCCTAATTTAAAGTGTACTTAGTAAAGTTAACGTTTAAATTTATTTTAGATTCAACAGAAGAAAGTAAATTGACTGTAGCGAGAATGGAGAAAACTGAAGATTATGGATTCCATGCAGTTTTAGCATTATGGATGTGCTTTTCTTTTCCATCGAATAGTTGCGCCATCAACTTTAATAGATTGTTGAAAAAATTTTTTGCATGCATGCATCAAAAGGGAAAGTTTTGTAGTATAAAAATCAACTGTGTTTCAAATTTATAATTATATCAAATGAAACAAGTAGAAGTTTCAAAAACAGGCAAACAGTTAACACCGAATAATCATGTTAGAAAGCTTTTGAAATTTGCTTAAAATATTTTCTTATTCATTATCCTGACATAGAACATGCATTAAAGTTTAACGTTATAAAGTGATTTTTACAGCAGGGAATAAATAACTATATAAGCAAATTGAGAAACTAAACAAACCCCCGACAATGAAAGATTTTGTAACAAGGAAAATCTACAGAAGCCTTTGCCATAATTCCATGAAAGATAATTTGCAATATTGCTCTCATAACTACTAGCCATAGTTGCACTAGAACCCTGTTCTTAGAACGGTAAGCTCAGAGATAAGTTTTTAGCAGCTGTGTTGAATTTTCATTCAAATATACATAATATATAACTGAAGTGGTAAATATTAATTAACTGTCGAGTAGTTCCTTGGAAGTTTTAATTCTTTTTTTTTCTTACGACTTATGAATATTTGACAAACAACAACGAAGATTTTTACACAAAATAGTAAAATGTACATATTATGAAGGTTTCCAACTTTAATTATTTTCTATGTTTTGTCGATTTTCAACTTTTTCCAACGACTTTCACCGAATTTCAATTTTTCAAAAATTTTCTTTATTATTTGACTAGATTAAAGAAAATTCATTTAATTGAAAAATAATTATATTTTCTTTACTTGTGCTGTTGCATATTTTGTGAAATTGTAACAATGTTTCGGCTTAGCTGTACATTAGCCAATAGAAAAGAAAAACATTGAATTAATATTATATTTGAATAAAGGTATTATTTATACTCTTTTAAAAAATTTGCAACAAAGTAAAATAAGGAGATTAGATTTTAAATCTAGTGGACATTAGTTTAAAGTAAATGCTTTTTGTTCTAGAAAAACTATATTTTGGATAAGGTGAGGGTACATAAATTCGTGAGTATTTTCAAAAAACTGAAATAAAGTGATTTGAGATGCAGTCCTACTTCTTGGAATCTTTAATTTGTAATGCAGACAATGATAAATGAGGAAGCAGAAAATTTTACTTCATTTCCATGATATTTGTTCATGGTAAAGATAGGAAGTACTGCAATAGTATACATTAACCGTATACAAAGGATATGTTTCCTTTGGAACATTCAGGATATTCATTCTCTCAATATTAAATACACCCTGCTATAAATGAAAAATTTGGCAAGGATAATTAACACGAAACTTTAAAAATAATGTCAACTTTTAGATTATCCAATAAGTTGAATGAAAATACTTTTTAAATGCAGTTAAAATTATATTAGAAAAATAACTTTTTGAATAATAAATTTCATTAAATTTTAATATTTTCAATAGTTGATAAAGTTTTAACTACAATATCTTAAATCTTTGAAAATTAATACAATTTTAATCGATTTACCTAATAAAATCCATAATTTATAATTTTTTATAAGTTATGCATTTCGCATTATATAAGGATTTGAAAGATTTTTTTTTTCTTTTTTTTTTTTTTTTGCATTCACATATAACTACTTATCCTAGCTTCATGACTTTTAAGCAGAAGGCTTTGTGAATTTTAGCCATCAAAATTAATTTCCAAATTCATTGCTAGATAATTGCATCATATAGCCATATATATTTATGACAAGTAATAAAAGTTTCGGTTTATTTCTTTAGCCATAAAGAAATTAATTACTAAAAACAAAAATGTGGTATGAGCAATAAAATTATTTTTTTTATCCAAATAACGGCATATGTTAAAGAAATCGTGCTAATTAAAAAAAGTCTTAACTTTATTGATTTTAAAGGTATTTTTAATTTAGCACAATATTTCTGAACAAAAAGTTATTAAAATGCAATGAATTTAAGAAGTAACTTTCAATAATATTTTAATACTTTACTAAAACATTTTTGCGCAAGATGCTTGCTATTTTAAATATTTTGCTACAATAATACAAAAATAAATTATATTTCTCATAAAGTTTTATGTATTTTAAAATATAAAATCGAAATAAACCATTTAAAATTAAGAAAAATGATATCACAAAAATGTTAAATGTAGAATATTTAAGTTCAAAATTTAATTGGAATCATTTTTTGATGTTGATTATTGTAACGAAATTTATTATTTTTGTAACAGAGTCAAATTAATTAAAGGAATCATTTGTTTCAAGTGACATATTCTGCAAATTTTATCCGTTATATTATGAATTTAAAATGTTATCTTACCAATATGCAATGGGGTAAAATAAAACCCTTTTATAACACCTTAGCTGTCTATCCACTCAATCAGTGAAATCATACTTTTAAAAATGATGGTTTAAGGCACATTTTGATGATTTTAAACCATGCAAAACTCAAAGTGACTGTCACATTGAGAAAATTTGAACAGTAATATCTACTATTTCTCACGCAAATTGATCAGTATATATGAAAACTTTAAATGGCGTAATGAAATGTTTAGGGAGTAAGAAAAAATTATTTATCTGAATCCATTTGCAAAAAGGAGCATTATGATAATCTAATAACAGCATAAGGAAGGAAATGGAAAAGGGGGCTTTTATTGACATTGCACGTTTTAAGCGTATCCACGTTTGCAGGTGACAGTGCACGGCATACGGAAAATTGTATATCGAAAGTGACATAATCGGAGAAATCTGTTCCACCTCATCTATAACGTGTATTCGAATTGAAATATGTCATTACTTCGCATGTTGTGACATTTTTCGATTCTAATACGAGTCGTACATGAGGTGTATGCACCTTAGATTTCTAGTAAATTTATAATCAGAAACCCAGAACGAATTGGAGCAGTTGGTCTTGGTGATTACAACCTCAAAGATACAAAAGATAAATCTATCTTTGAAGTTTATTTACAGAACTGTTTAATCATATTTAGTGGTGTATGGAGGTGTTTCATTTAATATCCATGTAATACCAATGAATACCAAGCCACGAAATGTCAGCAGTTTAGGAATACAACAGGAATTTATATCAAAGCTCCTCATCACTACTGGCAAATCAGCCCATTCCGGCACACCCCATGACCAATCTCAACTACTGTTGAACAAGAGAAAATAAATATTGCACTTTTAGCTTCTACATAAATGTCTGTCTGGATGGATGATTAAAAGTTTTTACAGTTTCCTCTCTTGTGAGTCGAGAATAAGGCCTGCTTTCTATGAAAAGTATTTCTGGAAGATAATATAAGTGGTGGATAATAAAATTGCTTTCAATGATCTGGTGTTTAACTGCCACTTAAGCGGTGTTATAACACTGATTTATACCAACCATTGCCGGTCAACTTGTCTAATGGTCATAGAGCCTGACTACGGATAGAGAGGTCCTGGGTTCGAATCTCGTTTCAGGCATGGATTTCCTTTCTCTCTCTATCCTGTCTTTGTCCTTTCCTTGTGTGTGAATGAGGTGTGAATGGTTGCCTACCCTATAAACGGGTCCCTATGGCATGTGTGTGTACTGAAGAAGTCGTACTCCACACCAAATACGGTTCAGTTGGAAAAGTGGAGCAGCGCACCCCAATTTGCTAGCCTAGCTGGCACACGAGAACAACAACAACAACCAACCATTTGTGATTAATAGGATTTAACAAATGTGGTATTGATATGGAAGACGAAGAGAGAACCAAGAGCAAATGTTCTGGCAATACCATACTAAAAAGTCACTTTTTCTTCATGTAGAGGCATTGATGTCTCATCATGTGAATTTTGTCCATCCACAGGAAGCAATTGTTAAGGTTTCTCGTTGAAAAATCACGTGTCTTATTGTGCATAATATCCCCAGAATGCATGTATTATCTTCATCAAGAACTTGCTATACCCTTTATCAGTTAGTTATCTCAGGACAACAATATTTGGATGTTCTGAAACCAATGAGGTAACATCCTCAAAACACAACATTAGAGCCGATAATAGAGATTTTTGAAATTCAAATAATAAATAACACAATTTTCTGTACACAATGGACTTGTAGTGAATATGATATGCACTTCTGCATCAGCATCAGCTGAAACATGGTTGCCCAAGTGAACCCAATCGAAAATTAATCGCTCAAATTTTCTTGCCAAATCACGTACTCATCTTACAGAACTTAGGTCTGGTTTTAGCTTATGAATTCACCACTAATTCCGTACTGCCACGTACATTCCTCCTTCATATAAAATGTCCTTATTTTTTCACTTTTGGCACGTTCGAAATCTTAACTCAAGAAACACTTTTACCCCATTATTTTCCTTCCCTTAAGCAATGTTTTTCAGGTGATACTCTGTGATTGAAGTTTCTACTTTTTAATTCTCTGAATTATGCAAATTGTGTCAAAGCTCCTCCTAAATAAGTTCCCATTAATTCATTATAATATTTTTATCCCAATGGCAGGAGTTATGTGACTAACTCTTCGCCATGACAAAGCTGGAATCCACTAGTCATTATTCGTTGTTCAGTGTGCACCTGGAAACCAAGTCATGGAGGCGAGTAGCCTCATTACCCACGTCACCCTACAATAAATCTTTTTATAAAGTGGACCACATTCATTCATCATTTCATAAGAAAGGACCGAGGAAAACAAAGAGAAAGAAACATCCATGCAGGAATTGAAATTCGAGCCCGGGGGCATTAAATCAGGACACTGAAAAGTGAAACCACTTATCCATTGTCCGGCTACTCGGAAATGCTTAACGACTATAATTTTTGTCACCCACTAATAGTTCTTACTCTGTTTCATTTTTTTCAATATGCTAATCAAATAGCACAATGAGAAAGTGGATGTTTCCCTTGAAAAATAGAGCGATTTTCTCTCTATAATCATAACTTAGTTACAGACCGAAAATTAGGTTAATGTGAAGTCTGAGTGGATTAAAACCATCATAGTTTCCAGCTGAAATATTCAAATAATCAAGCTGGAAATTTTGATTGCACTGGTTGAATGGATTAATTGTTATGATTTCATATGCTAGAGATTTTCCTGGATCCCCTGTACTTACCAAACTAAATAATAAAAACATTTGAAAGGATATCTGATTATATATTTGATTACTTTTTCTTTAAAGATATTTTGTCAATACAATCTTAAGTATATTACTTAAAAGTTCAGAAAAAGTCAATCGTCAAAAAGCTTTATCTTTTGTTGTAATTCAGGTATATTGGTCATAACATCGACACAACAGCATGTATGATACACAAAAATATGAACTGAAAATAATTTTAGTAGAACGAATTAGTTTTATTCTTGACGATGTATGTTTTTTTAGAATGGTGAATAAAAAGATTTACTTTATAACCGTTTCCTTAAAGTAAAATGATATTTTTTACATAAAATCATTCAAAATTACTTTTATTTTTATATTATTTCATAAATAGAGACATTAAGCGAAAGCATAGTTGTAACAATAATATAGAAATAAAAAATAAGTACATTTTTAAACGGACAATTTTCAAGTCATTAAAAATTTAATTGAAGTTTATTTTAAAAGTGAACACATACAATTATATATACAATGTTTTAAAAAAATAATTTTATACTAACGAGCTTATTTGTTAGCAATATTATGTAGATAAGAATGCAATGATTCATTAATATCATTGAAAATGATGTCTGAATAATATTTCGTTTTCTTAAATGGTTTTCCTCATACTTTAACTACATAAGATTTTAGGAAAAATGATGAATAAAAAGTTGAATGAATCAAAGCATATATTTTTTTATTTTTGTCACTAAAATGTATGTGTTAGGTTTCATTTCATATTTGAAGTCATTCTTAATGAGGAATATTGATAGTCATATATATATATATATATATATATATATATATATATATATATATATATATATATATATATAGTAAGATTCCACTGAGGATGATCATTCACTGGTTTAATTATAATTCAAAGAATGTGATTGGTAAAATTTTATAACATTTTTATGCTGGTAATTAATATATTAGATAACGACATATACTATGTCATACATAAAATCCTTTTACTATATAGTTTTTTTTAAGAAAGTATTTCTCATATAACAAATTAGGCTTCTTGCTCATTTTTCATTGAGAAGTTAATACATTTTTATATATTTAGTATATACAATTTGTTTTATGAAATTCTCAAGACAAAAAATAACTACAACAAATTTTAATTTGTATCATGATATAAATTAAAAAATATCTGCATTATTTTAACAATAGTCTTCATATCTAATGAGAATATAGGATTTGAATTTTTACTTAATAAGAATAATCCTATTGTTTTATTACTGCTGATAAAAACAATGTTAAATTTTTATTTCTCTACAACTATCGAACATTCTTTTTTCCTTTCCTTATTAATGTAAATTCATATTTATATTCTTTTAAAAACTGATTCATTGTTTTGAAGATGAATTATATGAACTTTGAACATAAATATTTCATTCGAAAATAAAGGAGATGAAATATGTTGCATTCAAATGCATCCACAAATATTCTAAAGCTTTACGTAGCAAATATATTTGCAAATTAGGGGATAGAAGTTCATTAATTTCCTCTCGAATAAAAAATAAGAAATCTGTGTAATCCTTCCCCCCTGCATTTTCGCTACTCTTTCACGCTGGTTTTTAATAAATTAATTATAATAATGAAGGATGTAATCAAGTAGCAAATAGTTATTTCCTCATTATTATTCCTTCTTTTATTAATATACAAAATAAGTGTTCCAATATTTTGATAAATGAGAATTAATATTTTTAACGCTATTGAAAACAGGAAAATAAGTTACCTAAATTGATGTTTTAATGAATTACGTTATGCTTTAGTAAGACTTTGATTTACAGTTGCTATTAATGTTTCTTAAGCACTGTTAAATGTGTGTTAAATAAACCACTTCCAATTATCAAAGCTTTCATTAATCAATGTTAAGTGCATAAGTTTAATTTTAACTAAATAAACGGATTGCTTTTTTTTAAGTGCGTCTTAATCCACATGTTTTAAATCAAGCATTAAGACGTATTTTAATAAATATGTGTCGTATCCTAAACACACTCTGAAAAATCTTATTATATATAGATTTATTGCTGAGAATACTGGTAGTCACCATCTGCTTCAGAAGTTACATAGCTTGAATTTTTTTCTTAAAATATTCTTAAGAAGGATTAGCTGGTACCACTTAGACACTTGTGATACAACGATAGTAAATCAGGTCTATCTTTAACACTCCCACAGGACGAAAGCCTGCATTTTGAGTCTTGCTGATAAACATCTGAAATGTCTCATATTTTTCTGAAGTGAGAGATTCTACCTTCTTTGTTTAAAATGCATCAACACCAAGACCCTGTTAATTGCATTGTTGAATGCATAGGTCAGAGAATTCACAGTTCTGGTGTAACTTCGTCAGTCTAAATTGGAGGTTTAGTACAACACTTAGCAGAAGAAACACGTTTAAAAATAACTTGATTTTATCGAAATATATTTCAGTTATAAATTCCTGTATATTAATGATCAAATGATTAAATTTATATGATAATTCTATTTAACTTCAACCATTATATGAATTTCTACTGAACAACCCTATGTTATAACACCAGAAAAAGTTGATAAAACTTCATCTTAGAGAAAAAGCAAAGAGACTTCCTGGAAAGATCAAGAATAATTACTATCACAAGGCTACCGATGATCCTATATCAACAAGAATGTTTAGAGTATGATCTAAGTTTCGGATGGAGTCAAACTTGATGAATAATCTGAGCAATTGGATTGAGTAGATGGATAAGTTGGGTGGAGGCCTTACAGGGATAGTTTCTAGGAAGAACTGGCTATGGAAGGCTAAGAAAGATAAGGAAGATAAGATTCTAAGCTATGAAGGCTATGGAAGGCTAAAGAGCTTAATTTCAAAATAACATCACGTGATTCTTCACCAGGCCACAGTTGCTCATATCTCATTACTACAACATGCTGCATCCTATACCATACCATCCATGAATCTTTCTACTACCTCAAAGCATATAGATGATATAAAAACACTTTCATGATGGTCCTCAAGATATTTGCCTTTAATACCAAAACATCGGCGGTGCTATATGTAATGGTGTTTAACCGATCATAATGATTCATAACATGATGTAACAGTCGTCACATTAATGATGAATCCTACTTCTACCTAGGAATTGATGACCATATAAGTGTAAAAGGTCGGAGGTTAGTTGTCTCAATCAATCTTCGTTTTAAAGAAGAATTAAGCTATTACTCTTATTTAAATTATGGTCTCTACATCCTACGACAATGGAAGATAACACAGTCAATCACCCTGTTCATAAGAGGAATAACATCAACAACCCAATGATATAGTGAATCGATACTGCAATCAATTCTACTATTCTATGGAATGTTATCCCAGGGATAGTTTTTAAAAAGATTATTAAAATTCCCATTTTCCTCCCATATTTATTGGCTGCAACTCATAACTCTTTTTTGGCAAGCAAGATGACCAAACATTTAGACAATGTATGACCAGGTAATCGGCTCAAGTCCTCCAAAATATCGCAGTTCTGGAGTAGCAATTAATAAATACCTTGCGGAACATATCACAGGAGAGCATCAAAAATCTTTATACTTATTAAAAACTTCTGGCCTAGACGTACAGCATCTGAGCAAACAGCATGCGATGTTTTGAAAATCAGTTCCACTATATTTAGTTTAATATTCAGTGTGAAATCGTTCTCAGTTTATGTCCTTGAAATTTTATTTATTTAATTATTTGTATTTTATAAGAATACATATTTAATGTTCCAAGAAATATTGTAACTTTCTTCTTCATGTCACTTCCTTTTTTTTTAATAAAAAATAATGCATTTTTTTATTTTTAAAAATATTATTTTTTAAAATAAATCAATGATGGTTTTATATATGTATAACATCCAAACATTCAAATTTTACTACATTTAGTGTTTTTAAATAATATTTTATGCATGATTTTATAATTTGTATTTATTTTTAAATTCGTGAATACGATGAATATTAAAGAAGAAAGAAAAATTTTCCTATTGTTGTAAATGAATTAAATATTTATGAGATTTTCAGTCTTGTATGAGTAATTAAAAAATAAAAATTTCAGAGCTGTAACACCAATACGCGGTATAAGAATAAAAGAATTAAGTATGGCTACCACCAGTGAGTTCTGGAGCTAACTAAGGCAGACTCAGGATATGAATATGACTTTAAATTTTAAAACTGCTGAAATATTGAAATATATTGATGAAACATTTCATTTAGAATTGTTTATCTAAATACATAAATATGTGACATTAGTATGATCTTAATTTTTCATTGTTAATTATATATATATATATATATATATATATATAAAATATTTTGAGAACGATTTATTTTTTTTTACTTATTCCATTACATAGGATTGTTTCCAGTTTAGATACTATGCTGTAAAATTTAAATTGTGAAAAGAATAAAAATTCTATATCTTTGTATCTCTACATTCGTATATATTATAAGACGCAATGATAAATAAAGTAAATGGCTTACATATTAATCATTTTAACAGTTTTGCAATGAATAATTTTTAAATTAATTAATATTTTAAGCTTAAGTTATAAATTATTTAAACATATATTAATAACTGAATCAAAGTTCTAACTGAAGGATGTTAAATAATTGGCTTATAATGAATACGGGCTTTAATTTCTTTGTTTTGCATATTATATTTTAACCTTTTTTTTTTAACTCTTATTAAGTTTAAAGATGAAAATGTTAAGTTATGAAAGAAGTCATATGAAATACATATTCTTCAGGTGTAATACTTTACAGATTTCTCAAATAAATAAATCAAAGTTATGCAAACACAAGTCATTACATGAAGCCTGCATTGAACGCACATTACTTAATTACATGTAAAAGTTTTCATTACAGAAAATTTTATAGTGAAAATATCCATTATATAACGAAAAATCTAAGTGGATTTCAAAAATAATTTCATTGAGGGTACAGAATTTTTATGCATGCATTAATAATAACAACTACACTAATAAATATTCAATAATATCATACTAAAATAATTAACGTTTGAAATATATATATACATTTCAAATTATATATATATATATATATATATATATATATATATATATATATATATATATATATATATATATATATATATATATATATATATATATATATATATATATATATATATATATATATATATATATATATATATATATATATAAATTTAATTATGAATTCACTCCTTTTAATTACCAAATGTAATTCTCAAAGGTATCCCTCAATTTTCACATGTCATTGACATTCATCAGAGATACAGCAATATACTCTATTTTAAACTCGCTTTGTTATTATTTCTTGTGTTCAAGTAATTAGCAATAACACGCAAATTTAATTAGAAAAAATGTTTTCATTATTTGCTTTAATATACAAAATAATCTATTTGAAAATAGGAAATTAACTTTTAATGATAGTCGTTAACATTCATGTACAAATATTGAAGAGCATTGCTTAAACGAACAATGTATACCATAAAACAGCTCTTTATAATAAAATCAATAATAAATTAAATAAAATTAAATTAATTTCATTGTGATACACAAGAATAGATTTAATTTAATGAAATCAATTTTAAAAATACACTTTCAACTAAAAGAGAATTTTTTCCACAAACTACTGGAGCTTCTTTTTCCGCTTAGCTAAAATGATGACGAAAGGACTATTTTAGCTTGAAAATGAAAGAGTTATTTTTGCGTTTCACTTATTTATAAAGTAGTTTTTAAATATATAACATTATAATTTTATAACTGCATTAATTCATAGTAAATTGTAATTTCAAAATGTGCGTAGAAACTTGTGCAACTATTTTATAAAAGCATTTTTTTTCCGATTTTAAAATCTTAGAATATATCCATCATATTTATAGTCTTCAGGATCACAATTTTTAATGTTGAGTAAGAATTTCTTTTAAAGGAATTTTTTCGGGTTCTATTTTTAATACTCTATATATATTTTTTAATTTAACACTTTTACTTCCTTTATTTCTAATAAGAATTTACAAGCGAATTCTTAAAATAACTCTGTTTCAACAAGCCACAATCCTGGATTTCTAAATAATTAGTTATTTCTTGTAAAAAAAAAAAAGAAAATTTCAGAAAACTTTTTCACTCGTTAATTCTTAATAATAGGATTCCTAACGCACGAATTCTTTTGGCAGTAGAAATAATAAGATATAACGCTAGAATTGATCTAATCTGTAAATTAAATTTTTGATACTTTACCTTTAAAATTTCTAACAAAATTTATTAATATATAACTTAATTAAAATAATTTATTTTAAAATAAAAATTTTGTGTATAATTTTTCTGAAAAAATAGACAAATGTTCAACAAAAAATTTGATTTCTTAAAATACATTTAAGATTTTCTACTTGTAAAAGGTGAAGTCGTAAATGATAATTACTTATATAAACTACAGAAAATTTCAAAAATTTTGATTTAAGTAAAATAATTTATATAAATATATTTTAAAACCAGTACCAATAACAATACGTTTTAATGAATTTTATTCTTAAAAGTTTACACGTATTTTTAAAATAAAACTTTCTGTATTCATAATTCCAATAAGGAAACCTTAGTATTAAAAAATGTTTAATTTTCTGAAAACGAAAATTAAAGAATAAACATTTTCTAAGCTTAGATTTTGGTTAAAGCTAGAAAACTGGTAAGAAAAATTAGTTAAAAAAGTGCCATCCATTTTTCGAGGCAATGCAAGGTTATATTTAACTATTAAAATGCAAATATGGAATAAAAAATTGTGAATTATAAGACAATAAATAGAAAGATGAAATTTTGGAAAGGCAAATTTTATTATTTATTATATTAACAATAAAATCGTTGTTTCTTTCGTTCCAGTTGAGATCATGAATACCGTGAAATATCAATGACATCAAATAACGTTTCGCTTACGTCATATATTGTATGGCGATGGTGACGTAAACCTGGTTTGTTGGCGAATTTGCCGTCAGTCTTCAAATTACATTCTTCGACGGCAGCAAACAAGAACATCATCATTAAATGTTTCAGTATCGTCAGCGATGAGAAAAATCTATTCATATTTTTAATAATAATCAAAAATTATTTTTTAATTATAATTTTTTCCTTTCTAAATATTTTCAAAATGAAGAAAATACCTGTTATTGTAAATAGATAGATTTCAAATTTTCAAATCATTTGAGATATTGCTTCCAAAATTGAACACGTTGAAATTTGAAGAGAAGAAAAATTAAAATGAGAGAAAAAGACAAGACAAAACATTCACTTTATGGTTAGTTTAAATCGGCAAAAATGTTTTAAATTTTTCCATTATTGGTGATTAATATATTATTACTTTATTAATTATTCCTTAGTTTATGTATTAAATTTCAAATTTTGTAATAAAGAAAAGTACACATTGTTTTTTCTTTATCTCAAAATATTGTTTCACATTAAAGCAAACTATTTTTGTAAGCAGTTTGGCTTTAAAGTAAAATAAATTGTATCAAAAGAAAAAAATCAAGATAATAAAAATAAGGAATCTGAAA
This sequence comes from Latrodectus elegans, assembly GCA_030067965.1. Classification (NCBI taxonomy): domain Eukaryota; kingdom Metazoa; phylum Arthropoda; class Arachnida; order Araneae; family Theridiidae; genus Latrodectus; species Latrodectus elegans. The sequence continues at coordinate 2,399,403 of CM057810.1, forward strand.
AGAATTAATTTCTTTTATTTGTTTAAAAGTCTGCAAAAAGAATTTGGAAGTTACTCTGTCATAACAAATCTTGTGTTAGCAAGATAAAACGTTACACCGGAAAAATAAATATTATCCCTAATCCTCTTAATATTATAATAAATGACAACAGTTTTTCCTTTAAATCAAAGTTCTATAACATTTGGAAAATAAAAGATTAAAGAGATACAGATTATTGGCATTTTTATAATTACTTTAAGTGAAACATAGCTGAAATCCTCATAAAAAATCTTTTATTAATTTCACACTTGCCCTTATATATTGATAGACTTTCTTCTAAAATATTTTGATACATTTTAGTTAAAATGTTGATGCTTTGATAATTTCCCACCACAATAGAATTTTTCTTGCATTAAATGAATTTGAATAATCCATTGCTTATTCACATTTCCTTTATACTATTATTATGTTCTTATTTCCTTGGAAAATAATATCATTAAAATGAATTCGTCATAAAAAGCTGCAGAAGGCAAAAAATTGTATTTAGAAATAAAGACATTTGTAAGAATTATCCAAGAAGCAACATATTATATTGAAATACAATAAGTGAGCTTTAAACTCTACATTAAGTATATAAAAAACTAAAAACATGCAATTTTTTTAATGAATCTCTATTTTTCATTTTCTCGTCGCCATGTACAGAAAGTGAACAATAAAACGGAACAAAGGGAATCCGCTATAAAATCATGATTTTATGGTAGCAGAAACTTATAGAAAGCTGAAGTTTTCCCTTCAAAAATAATGTTTCCGACAAAATGTTTTACGATTTATTGTAAATTATAAATAAAATAATGACAAAGAGTAACATAAAAATTGACTGTAGATTAAAAAACATCATTCATAATTTTTAAACAATTAAACAATCATCGGAATATTTAAGAAAATCATATTAACGTTTTATGAACATAATTTCACAATACATGAACACATTTTAACAATATCTATGTAAATTGTCAAAAAATATGATGTGTGTTTTTAGCAGTTTATATGAAATTTAACTGGAAGGTAAAATTTACTTTAAATTTAATATGTATTATAAAATATTTATTTTAAACTTTATAATGTTTGCAAAAAGTTCAGAATTTAAACTAATAATAGAAATTGTAAATTGCGTTTAAATTAATTGTACCTTTTTGTATTCAATTCAAATTACGCGAACGAAAATATTAAACATCAGCAATTAGCTCTTGTAATTTATCTATTCCCCCAAATGCGTTGTAATAAATAGGTAAGATATACTTCATGAATTCAAAGTTTTGTGCTTATTTCTCTATCAGTTTAAGTTACTAATTTGCAATATAAATCTTATTTAAATTGCTGCAAAACATCTAATTTCATTGCGCAATGATGTATGTTTGCAATAATTTTGTTTTAAACTATTTCTTATACGATTTAATATTGTTCTAAAAACAAGTAAATTTATGACTTTTAATTAGTAATACCTTTTTCAACCTAAAAATAATTTTATATCAAGTTAAAATTCAACAATGTCAGTGCTCATAAATTTATTATAAAACTTTATTTGATTGTTTTTTGATAAATAACTAATAAACTCTGTTTAAAAGAGTTCAAAATCATTCAGTATCAATGCATCTCTAAGTCTTCATAAATGCGAATAATTAATTATTAATTGAAAATACTTTACTAAATGATATGGAATCACAATGAAAGAACAACATACAAAACCATATCGTCTTTTTTAATGAATTTAATTATCGAAGAAAAACTATGTAATTACAATGTTTTAACTATAGTTGAAATGAAGTACTTTAAAAGATTATGTAAATAGAGATGGATTTTTTGTCATATGAATACAAAAAGCACATAACACGAAAAATTAATGAATTTATAATAAAAATTAATGAGTAATAAATGAGTTTATAATAAAACGCAACAACTCTCAAGATAAGAGAATATTTATTATTTATTAATATACAAGTATAAAAAATATTTAGCTCATAACTTGTTCTGAAATTAAAATTTTCAATTTAATAAATTTTCAACTAATTCTGAAAAATTCTAAATATATATATTTTTAAAGTAAAGCTTTGTAATGAAAATAAATAATGTGTAAGATCATATTATTTCCATCCAATTATTTGTATTCAATGAGTAGAGGTACAATAACTGTCGATATTTAAAATCCGAAATTGTAAATATCGAACAATATTGCTAGTGTAATTTGAGCAGTCAATACAACTATGTATGAAGTCATAGTTGCTGAAAGAATATTTAGTAAAGTATCATTTCCTTGACATGTTATATATTAATAAATATTTACTTTAAATTTTAAATTTATTTATGAAAGCATTTCCTTTTTTGTGTTATAAAAGTATACTTTGATAAATCATATCCATATTCATCATATTATGCTGTTACCATTTAGAGAAATAATAGAAATCAGCGCAGTCATTTAGCTATCTCAACGAACTTTTCGGAGAGGGCACAGTTAGCGAAAGTCGATGCAGGGAATGATTTGGGTGGTCGACCATTAAATTTTGAGGACCAAGCACATTTTAGCAACCGTGGTAATGGATGAAATGTTGACAACTTAAATTCTGGTGGACAAATTTAACGTAGACCATTGAGCCATCGTTTGTCATCTTAAAAAGCTTGGAAGGGTAGGAAAAATCACTGGGTCACCCACAAACGCTTCAACAAATATAAAGCTAAACGCGTCCGAATTTTTACCGAAGGTAAAACGATCTAACCAGATTACGTTGGATTATGATTCCTGAAGGACATCGTCATTGAAGATGAATTATGACTTCTATTCAAAATCCCCAAAAGATAGAAAGTTTGCGAATGGTCAGGATTTTCACCAAAAGGAATAATGAAAAACGGACAATTAAGAAGTCAATGTCAATTATGTTTAGTGGGTCAGAAGCGGAATCATCAAACGGGAAATCATCATTCTTTTTCCTTTGGAATCGAATTTCTTCAAAGGAAATGGGAAGCAGTTATTGAAGCAGAGGTTGACAATGCTCCATATTAAGCTCTTAAATTCCAAATCAAACAGAAATTGAACTCTAAAATAAAAATTTCAAGTGTAGAATTATCACACACATTTGAAAGAATAATATGCAAATTACCAGAAACCACCCAATGGCGACGATAGTATGTCACAATGACGATAATATAAGAAAGGGGTATATAAGGAATGATTACAAAGAAGTAGAAATGTTCACAAGCACTTTAAAAGCCTAACTGTGCAATAACCGCATAGTTATGGCTGAAAGGATGCATTTGGATGATATTTTACATTGTAGAATTATCAGCCGAATGGAATGTGGACGTACTCAGCTGGAAGTATCTGGACAACTTTCGCCCAGAGGGTCATCTCCAGGCTTTGGCAACGATTCCAAGATTATGGTAGTGATAGTAAACATTACAGTACAGGTCGCCTCCAAGATGCAACGCGGAAAGAGGATTGGTATTTAGCAGTACTGTCAAAAGAAGGAAACGAAGCGCAGCATCAGACCTGTTTCGTCAGCTCTCTTCAACTATCGGTACGAAAGTTTCAAGGCTGGCAGAGTACAGACACTTAGGGCACATTGGTCAATATGCTTGTAGTCATGTCAGATGTGTTCCACTTACCGCAACTCACTGTCGCCAAAGGTTAGCCTGGAGTAGAAAGCATGCATTGTGGACACCGCAACAGTGTTCTTGTGTGATGTTTTCCGGCGAGTCCAGGTATAGCTTTCCAGGTTTGCGAAGTAATTATTCTGGGTTAAAGTACTAACCTGCTTGTTCAGAATGTAACCATGACAGGCTACATCTATCGGGATGTCATTCTTTAACATGTCCGTTTGTTTCGGGGTGCCATGGATGCAGAACTTCTGTTTATGGATGACAACGCCTGTCCTTTCAGTGCCAAAATTGTAGACGAATGCCTGCAATCAGAGGATATCACCTGTATGGACTAGCCAGCATACTCACCGGACTTGAATCTAATAGAGCATGTGTGGGACATGGTTGGCCGACGACCCCCCCTCACATGTCACAGCCAGTCAACCCCTTCTCACAAGCCTACGGAAATTTCGGAGAGCATTATTTGAGGAGTGATGTGATATTCCCCCAAGATCATATCTATAATTACATATTCATCATGCCTAGGCATTGTACAGTCTGTATTGCAGCGTCTGGGAGGCATACTATGTATTAATCATCATACGAACCATGTTATATTGGTTTTTGCAAATAGGTTCTATTTTAATTTTTTAATCTCAGTTTTTATTAATGATATCAAATATATAGGATCTTTTTTGCTCTTTACCTTTTGTTCATTAAATAGAATTTACAAATAAGTCACATTTATTTTGCTATTGTCTCTCTCTTTACCTGAACTTGCATTATCCTAAATTGTGAACACTTGTGTGTATATATATATATATATTATATATTATATATACATATATATATATATATATATATATATATATATATACACACACATATATATATATATTTATATACATATATATATATATATATATATATATAATATATATATATATATATATATATATATATATATATATATATATATATATATATATATATATACTACTCGCTAAATAGTCATTAAAATATTTTCTTATTTCTTAACATGAAATTATGCATTTCCACCAACCTTTACCACAAATTTATCTAAAAATAATTATCTAGGTTGAACATATTAATAAATAGCGGAAACACTGAAACTTCTGGGTCGTCGCTGTAACTGTCTAGAAAATAATTAGCTATTAATTAAAACTAGAGCATCATGAAATTGTCTGCAAACTAAATTGTACCGTATATTAAGAGCATTACATTAATACATAGAAAAATCTCGATGCTATCAAAATATTTGAAGAAAAATTCATTCGATGGTAAAACTATAATTTGCTGCATGTATGCTATGAAAATTAAGTTTAAGCATTTTATTTTGTTATTAAAGCATTTTTACGAATCGATTATAATATTTTATACTAAATATATATTTGTTTGAATTTTGATTTGTGAAATGATGTGAATTTATACTTAAAACAAAATAAATAATATCCTAAAAATTCACATACTGAAAAGTAGGATATGTAATATAAATATTCTATTAAATATAGATATCTATTATTTCACACACACGGCAATGTTTGAATCTTATTATAATTATAATCAAAATTCTAGAATTCCAATTGATTCTAAATCGTAACTACAATCATGATTATCATCTTGAAGAATTGGTCATACATTGAATTTTATTTTCCATATATTTTTTTAATTTCTTTTTTCATACATTTTTTTATTTCTTTTTTCTCAAATTTTTTGTTTAATTAAATGCATTTTGTCTAGATTTAGTAAATGCTGAATCTCATCAGTGTTCTACTACGTTTTTTATTTCTAAAGTATACTTTTTTACGAATTTAGGTAAGTAAATATGTATAGTATGGATTTAAACTCGTATTAATAAATATTTTTTAAATCATTCAAAAATAATATTTATTTAGCAGTGCATCTTTTATAGCATATTTTTCATACCTAATTTATCTTCTCCAAAGTTATAAAAATAATATTTTCTGAAAAATTATTATTTTAGATTTTAAAGGGAAATTTATCACTGTATTTATTGTACTTAAAATCTTCATTATAACTATTAAAATAATAAAATTTAAAATTAAATATATATAACTTTTAGAAATGTTTTACAATAACTTAATTTGATGATAAAAATACATAATTAAAGATAATATATGATTTCTTTCTTTCTTTTAAATAATCGATATTATCATTATTATTAATGCAAATTATTATCTATTTTGATAATATGGACTCATGTAGTGTGGCACTAAAGATTGTTTCCTTAATAGAATGACAAAATCATGACTTATTAATGTTTAACTTCGCTATGAAATTAAAAATACATGTTTGTTAATTTGCTTATCAATTCCAATTAATTTATTCTAATTTTTCTTGAAAATATGTTTCAAGAAGTATTATACTTAAAATCAATTAAATATTATAAAAACATATTAAAAATTACATGATAATATATCTAAAATTAAGTATAAAGTATTCAGTTTAGAATCTTCAGAAGCGGAATAACATTTAATATTTAATGCTTTCCAAAATATTTCAGAGTTTCATCACGCACGGGCTCGCAAAGGTTGGACAGAAAACCATTAATTTTCCCTCATCTCTACGAGATAGTATTTCTAGTTAATCGTTCAGTGTAGAAAGTGCTTAACTTTCATGCTAATAAGAAAATTTTAATGCGAGTGAATTAATTATAATATTATCTTCTCCGTATGGAGTAATCAGTTAAAAATCGCTAATTGTTTTTCTTATAATTAATATGTGTAAGACATGTGGGATGAATACTTAAATTTTTGATAAATTTTAGTTACTCATTTTGAATATAATTCAAAATAAGTTGAATAATGTTTATTATAGTTGGTACTCTTTATACTTGATCAAAACAAATTTAATTACATTTGAAGCTATTGCAACTCTAAATTTAGTTATCTTCAAGTAAGAATAATTAGTAAAATTAACGTGTAATGTGTGTTTGATATTTGATGTATGTAGTATTTTATTGTCTTATGATTTACTTTGTTTGTTTTTATTTACTAAAGTAAATCATAAAAAATTTAATAGTTTCTTATAAGCTATTTTACTATTAAATTTTTTGAATATATATTTCAATAGATCAAAACAAAACCTAAGAAAAACATTTTGAGGTTTTTTTAGAACTATTGGGAATGATAGATTAGGGTAAATATTTATTCATTCATTTAAAATGAAATTTTAATGTGTTACCTTTTAACAGGGTTGTAATATGAAGTTTGCATAAAACTTTCTTAAATAAAGCAGTTCAAGATAAAATGTTTAAAAGAAATATAATTTTCATTGAGATATCTTTTGTTATACACATGCTACATTTTAGGTGCAGCAAATTATATTTAAGGACAATTTTTATATCTAAATCTCCTTTATTTCTCCATCAAATTTTCCATTATTTGAAAAAGAAATTATCTTTGATGAAAACTGCCAACAAGAAAAGGATTTTATGTCGTTATTTTAGTTTCTTATGAATTGTACGAATTGTATATAGTTTGCATTATGTATTTTCCTTTTTTTTCTTACTTTTCTAAAACGTATTGTTATGATTTAATACTTTTGATTTTAGTTTGATTAATAACTTGTTGTAAATATTTTTGGAGAGCTATAAAATCTTTAAATTTAAATTTAATTCACTGTTTAGGAAAAATAAATTTGATTTCTAAAATTTTGAATTTTTAAGATTTAACTATTAACAAAAGATTCTTAAATATAATTACAAAAAAATTAAAATAAAGAAATATACGTATGTGAAAAAATACAACTATATGCAATTTTGAATAAATCATAGGTCTTCACATGTAGGTCTGAAGTAATAGTTATTTCATTTTAAGGTAATAATTTGCTTAATATTCTAAATTCACTGAGATTTTCTAACTTATAGCATAAATATAAATGTGCAAAAAGTCGTTCAATTATATTTTACTAAACTAATAAAAAAACCATTTCTATCGGACAGATGCATTATACGAGTATAAGCTTAAATACTAATGTAAAATAAAAGTAAAGTAATAGTTCCTTTATTAGTTGTCAACAAGTGATTTAATAAATCTAATACAAAGCTTATATTGGCACAAGATCTCGTGTTAATAGCGTTTTAATGCTAAGACTTGTTTACTGCCCCCTGCTTATGTTATTGTTCAAATTGTATTACAATGTTTTTCGTGTAAATCTATTTGTTACAAAATATCAGGTTGAAATTATTAAGGCAGAACTTTCCATGGCCTATATATGATGGGACAAAAGGGAAAAATTCTGACTCGAATCAAAAGCTTGTTCAACAATTCAAAAGGAATGCTGTACTTTTGTTTTACCTATGTTTACTTTTAAAAAATGTTTCCAAGTATCACACACCTTGTGATTTGGAAAAACAACCCACACTCTGTAAAAGTGTTCACCCTCAAGGCAAAAAACATTAGATAAATGATATTTTATAACAGATTTTCAACTGTTAAACTATTCCTTTTAAGTTAATAGGATACAGAATTGCTCATCCATTAGATAAGGTGACATATTATTGAAACGATATTGCATTTTTGTTAAACAGAGAGATTGGGGTATGCACGACTATCGATAAGACTGCTTCAATGATATTTTTTATGACGTGTTACTATGGTTACTACTCCTAAAATCTGTGGCATGACAGCTCATGTGGACCACAAGGTTTATATTGCATATCTCTTTTTTCTTGCCCGAGAGGTCTTGCGGCGGGAAGCAATGGTCTCGATTAGGTGGTATGCAAAACCCCCAGTGTTTCGTTCCCAAGCATTCTTGGTACTCAGTTTATCGACACACTGAAAGGCTGAATCAACCTTGCCCAGCCTCAGAATCCAACGTCGGACCTGTGTCTTGGAAGCATGAAACGCTACCACTAAGTAAGTCACTGGGCTTCGTAACTATGGCTATATATGTATAAATTATATTTATGAATATACAATTATGAACGTGGTAATAGGCAAAAGAAACTTTAAAACTGTGTAGAAGCACTGAAGTAGGATGTTTGTTTATTATCATGTGGAAAATGCAACCGTTAAAAGAATCTAAGGAAATCAGATTTAAAATGATTTCTTTACAAATTAAATACCTTTTGCATAAACTTAAAATATCAAATAAAATTTAGCTCAAACAGAGTGTGAATTGCCATTTTTTACTTTTCAAAATTTAGAGATTAAAGTTAAAATAAAAAAGAGATGAAAATGAATTCAACCAATATTTTTTTCTTAATTAAATAACTAAAATGGCATATTTGAGATTATAAAAGAACTAGAAATATATTCACATGATCATCAAATGTTGAAAGACACTTGATGTTTTCAAGACTAGAGAATGGGAATGAATTTTTACAATGGTAATTGATCATATTAAAACAGCGAAATTTTAATAGCATTTTAATTCTCTAATAACAGAAAATACAATGATTAATATAGAAGATGGTATTTATTCGATGTCATACTATCATTCTTTTACAGAATGCAGAATCACTCCTCGAAAAAGGAATTTTTTTCCTTTAAGGAAAAAAAATATCCTTTTTTATTTCATGCAAATTTTTTTCAAAAGTGCTAGTATTTTCTAAGATTACTTTTTAAGAAACATACATATTTGTGAAATATCCTATTATTGTTGCATCATAAAATATTGTAGTCAAGAAAAATTGTTATTCACTATTGTCTAATCTTATATAATGAAAATATTATGTAATATACCTAAAGGACTTAAAAGTCTCTAATGTCAAAAATATAATACTTTAAGAGAAAATTATATGAAGTAATTGCATTTGATAGCACATGCATTTATTTTTTCATGATGAATTTTTACATTGCATTTAAGTTTTTCTATATTTTGCGGTATTGAGTTCATAGTTTGTAACAAATGTAATGAATATTTTTATTCAAGTTCCTTTCGATTAATTTCGCTACTGAGACATTAAAAACAGTTCAGTTGAATAATTTCTAATTTACTTATTTTTTTTAAAAAAAGATCATTGACAATATTTTAGCTTAGTTAAAGCAACATAAAATCATTCACATAATAAACGAAAGCAATTATAAAAATTAGAGGTTCTTCACTTTCCTATAAAATATCTAAACTTATTTTTTCTAATTTTATTGGACATTAATTTACATAATATTTGTAAAGATTGTATTATCTTCTTCGAAATCAAAAGATTTCTCACTAAATCTCAACAAAAGTTAGTTAAATCGATGCAAACAAAAGAAGAAATAAAATATATCAGTCAATGATTTTTCCTATTTACTAATACCAAAAAATATTCCTAATATAGTAAATTGATACATGCACACTTGACACTTCCGATAAGTTGATTTTCTATTAAACCGATATTTTGTACGTTCATTTAGCATAAAATTTGATTTTTAGTATTTTAATTCATATACTCTTTCTAAATCACAAAAATAATAAAATTTTACAAGCAAAAATAGTTTTAATTGAAATTTTCAAGAAAAAAGTTTTTAAATGACTAGTTTCTCAGAAAATAACATTATTATTCATAAAAACAGGAAAACTTTTCTTTTATTAAAAGTTAAATATTTTGAATGAAGTTTATTCTTCAAAATGCATATAAAATCGAATAAGCATAAGTTTTAGTCTATCTTTTATACATCAAGCAATGAGAAAGGTAGTCTCATTTTTTCATTCTCATAATGTGCTATTGATTAATCCGGAGTAATTGTGTCTATAATTAAATTTTAACGCTTAGAGAAACAAATTATGGCAAAAATATATCACATTTCTTCAAAATCGTCATGGAAAATAGATATAACAGAAGAGTAAATAATTACTGTTAAAACATTTATATTTATGCAGTCTTATAACAATTTATATTCCAATCCTTAGTTTTATCGGTAGTACCTTGAATTTTTTATCAATGTTTTTTCTTTGGAGTTTGATAAAATTTCAAAGAATTGTTAATGTGATTGGACTTAGGAGGATTATCAAAGCTTTACGGTATAATTTAGGAGTTAACAATGCCTTCTGGGAAAATCCGGGAAGAAGAGATTGTTGTTTAGAAGATTCTTCCATTCAAATATATATGTAAGACACAAATATACTCATTGTGCATTATGACTTAAAAGAGAAAAATAAACTTTAATATAAAATATAAAAGATAAAAAAAAATATGATTACTATAATTGAAATGTCTTACAATTATTTTTCCAAAATTTACAAAAATAAATTTAAAAAATGCAATATTTATGGAATATCTCCATTCGAAAAACCTGAACTAAGGTATAATTCTCTAGATAACAATTGAAAATTTTCAAAAATTTATAAAATAATTTTAGCAGTGGTTAAAATTATTTTATAAAATTATTCAAAATTTTTAGACTAAATTTATAGTTTAGAAAACAGAAATTATGATATTTAAAATATATAAATTGTTGTATACATTTTTAAAGTTTACTCCTTTAATATCTTATTACCTCTCACAGTAGAATTGACTATTATGGCATTTCGTATTACAAAATAGATCTGCTAATTTGCACACACATCTCCGTCAGCGTTTCTTTAAGCAGTTGCATTATCTGAAAAAGTTGTATAAAAAAAGTTTTTTTACTTCATAATTCTTTATTCTGTACCACCCCTTACGATGCTTAGACGTATTTTGGTTAATTGAGTATAATGAATTCATTTATCAAACTTAGTACTCAGAAAGTAATATTCATTTGCTTCAACATCTCTAACACTGACTAATGCTGATTTTTGCTTATATTCAATTCTTATGAATTGAAAATAAAGTACTTTTATTTTAACATTTTGTCCTTGAGTAGGTTCCAAAAAGTTTTCAGTCGATGCAATCTTCACCTTCTTTACCTGCTTTTCTATTATTTCCCTCAATTAAAAAACCAAGTATATTCACGAATAAAAATGGATGAGAGTATCAACAAATTGCTAACATGAAAATATTTCTAGAAAAAAAGTTGTGTGACTTGAAAAACAAAGATAAAGATTACTTTTTCTAAAATTTTTCTTAAGTCTTAGAAAATGTTAAAATACTTTATATTGATAGATAGCAATTGGATGCGAAATCAATCATAATCATGGAAACAGTAATTAAAAATGATGAGTTTTATATTCTAAATGCTATGTTTGATAAACTAAAGTCATTGTGTACATGAAATCAGTTAATATTTTGTAAAATTTTGTAAAATATCAAAGAAGTAGACTCAGAAGAAATATATCTATGGAATGCACTGCTCAAAACAATTAATGTTTATTGATGCTGTGGGTTTATCTTGCTGCTAGAGAATTATTTAGCTGATTGATACATTATTGATAGACGTAATAGGTTAAATGAGATAAAATGACATTATATCAGCATCTCCCATTAAACTGGTAAAGCTCCTTGGAGTTAGACATTATGAAAAATGTGATAATTCAACATTTGATTACAAAAGGTAAAAAAAAATACGTACATATTATAAAAACAAACATAAGAAGGTGTTTTTTTAAAATCTTTAAAATAAAATATTTTTAGAATTCAGTATTGGGTTTCCTCTGCTATGAACAGCTTTGAAACATCGTGACAATGAGAATTTTAATTAGAGAGTGGTTGTGATAATTGGTCTCGCACATCCAGAAGAGCTCTTTCCTGTTCTTGGTGAGTTTGTGAGGGTGGTAGGCGTCCCTCAACTCATTTTATAAGAACCTCCCAAATATGATCTGTTAGGTTTCATTGGGCACATTATAAATACCGTTTCTGTGGCAAATTTGAAATGAAATTGCTTAAAATAATTTTTAAAGAATCTTCTTTATGTTATATATTTACTCCACATATGCAGTATATAATTCTCTTGGTGTAGCAACAACTTTAATAAACTAAAAACATTCAACTAAATGAAAATAGTGTAGAATTTAACAAAAATATAATTAATATATAATTACAAAAATATAATCAATATATATATATATATATATATAATAGATAGATAGATTTATTTCTAAACACAAGTGATTTATTAACATATTATGAAATACTGTAAGATATTGATTAGAGTTGTTGGTATTTGATAATAGATAAAATGTTTCGCATGACTTTTAATGAAAAATGTACTATTAATTCATACTTTTACATAAAAAATAACAAAAGTTTCATGTAAAAACATTCGAGTGTTGTATATAGATATAATATGAAAGGCATATATAATGATACTCTCATAACCAGCAGTGTAGGAAACATTAGGAGTGTATTGTGGCTATAAACTGATATGCTTGCCAGATGCAGTGACTCAACATGTATAATGATATGAGGTTTCTAAAATTTAAGTGAGATTGCCAATCCAGCATCAATAATAAGCGGGAAGAAGTTAATATTTTACTGAGAAAATTTTAGTAATAATGAACTTCAGTTTGTTATTTATAGTTTTAATGCAAAAACGGGAATTCGCTCATATTTCATTACTCTGCTATAATTTTATGTCAATAATGTAATTTAAAACTAAGTCTTCTTCAATGTAACAACTGTATACAAGGAATGAAAACATATGATTACGCATATAAAAATGTAGAATCTCAATAAGCATTTTGATTCAAAAATAAACATTACCAGTTATGTGGCACAGTAATCAGAGTTTGTTTCATATGGAAAGTTATATTTCAAACGCATTACTTTTTTCGGAACTTTTTTCATACGAATTACTCTGCAAAACTGGCTGATATCAATGCTAAAACACTAAAATTCCCAAGTAGTATAAATGAGTTGCAAAATTGTAATTAAAGAATCATAACCATCTCATCTTCTTATAATTTTATTGTTTAAATGCATTTTTTCCTCTTTTATTAAACATTTAATAGTATGGAATTATTATCTTTAATTTAAAATTATCATTACATACAAAAATAGCCCTTTAAATATATTTAATTTATATTACCTATGCTATACAGACATTTAATTCATCATTAATATCGTTATTTATAATGATTTGTCAAGAGAAAATCATGCATTTTAAAAATAACCTTAAAAATATGTCTTTAATAGAAAGTTATGTGTCGCACCTTCTATAAGCAGATTTACTGAACATCAATCTACACAACTCTTGATTAAAGAGAAGCCATTTTGAATACATCAGAATTGAAACCAATTAATAGTATTTTATTTGAGTATAAATATGAAAGTGTGTTTTACAATGCTTTCCAATTTAACTTCAAAGTGTATAAAATGAAAATAATTTGCTATTTACTTTGATTCTGCATTTCTTTATTATTGAACAAGATGCCAAATATTTTCGTAATCATATTTTTTTTACCATTTTCTAATTGAAATAGTTTTTAAAAGTACATATATGTATATACATACATACATACACACATACATATGTATATATATATATCTATATCTATCTATCTATATATATATATATTTGTCGAATGTTGAACATGTATTATTTTTTTATTTTTTACGCACCAGGTCTAATTTGGTTCTAATTTATAGTTTAAAGTGCACTCTTATCCAACACAGAAATTTTCGTCTCGCCAAGGAATTGAACCTACAAGCTGAAGAGCTGAAAATCTGATTACTAGTGTCTCAGTTGTCAGCACTCTTCAGCTGAAATTAAGTTTTCTGATTGGATTTAAGAGATTTTTCTTCTGAAATTGTAATTATTTAAATAAAGAGTGAAAATATAAAATTAAGGATATAAAAGTACTATTATTGAAAAGTCAGTTTAACTCTTGGAAGTATATTCTTCATTACTTTAAATAGGTTTGCAAATATTTGTTAAGTTCCGCACACTAGAATTTAAAAATTATCTTCAGAATACTGAACACAGTAATGTTCTCAGCAAACACTTGAAGTGAAGTTTTTGCTTTAATATCATTTATTCTGCATTTACCCTAAACTATAACTAAAAAGTTTCTTATTTAATAATAAAGTTTTCACGTATTTCACAAAGAAATTCTTTTCAAATAAAATATCTAAAAATTCACAAATAAATAATTTTTCATAATTAATTAATATACTTTTTATAATGCACCAAGGAATATCTACATTAAGGACAATCATTTGAATGGTGCATGCTACAATTAATGACCAATATGCCCTTAAAAAGTATTAAGACAAATGTTTGCGAATTTTCATGCGCTTCAAAAGATTATACCTTTGATGAAATCCACAGCTTGCTCTAAGCCATACGTGTCCTTGTCACAATCATCCAGTACATAGGCACCAAGCTTAATTCCAGGCAGTAAATCTTTCTGGCTGTTTATCCAGTCCATTGTATACAGCATGCATTCCAAGGCTTGTATCCCCCCCTGGGGCATGATGGGACCACAAATTTTACGATCTTCTCTTTCATGGATCATCATCAACCCTCCCAAGATTATGTCACCGTCTATTTCTGCTACTCTTTTTACTGGCCAAGTATAATTAATGTCATTGGTGACTCTGCGCTTCCGATAGAAGCTAAAATCTCTTCCTGAGAACTGGGAGTGTCTTTTATCGTTAAAAGATCTTATTCTACTTTTAAAATTCATATTTTTATCATGAGCAAATCTCTGACTCCTCAGATCACGTTCATATGAACTAAAGTCAAAAGAATTGTTCACTTGTTCAATTGCATTCATTTCTTGGTCTGATTTGTAGATAAATACTCCCCTCTTTTCATTCAACCTACTGTTTTGAATTTCATGATGAAATGAATGTTTGTATTTATGTTTAATTTTAGCACTGCCAAAATTTATATGTTTTGTAAGCGTTAGATATAAAAGTAAAGAGTAGTAAATGAGATGCATTGTGTGAGCGGAAAGGAAGTAATATTGATTCCTCAGAAATCAAACTTTTATTGATGCGGATAAATAATCGTCTATCGATGAGATCTAGGAGCAACACGTGGGAAGAATCTTTTGCTTCGATTCCGTAATCTTGTGCCTGTCGTAGGGCGCGCTCCGTCTGAGCCTCATGGAAAACCTACTCTTCAGCAAGTCGTTTCGAGATCGAAACAAACGCCCTCTTACGGCCTGCGCTTCTTTTTCCTGTAAAATAGAAATTTCCTTGCCTTTTATAATGCTAAATAGGATTATATCATCATTTTTACAAAACGATTAAATTAATGATAAGAAAAAATTTTAAGATATAGAAAATTTCATTGAAATATTTAAATAAAGTAATCATTTATATTAACTAATATTTAAAATCTATCAATCAATAAGTAGATAACTAAATATATTTTATGTGGCCAAATTTTAAGTGAATGAAATTATCGTAATATTTTTTTTAATTTATTTCAAATATGTATCACAAATTAAAATAAAGACAGTTTTGCAAACTTATTCCCCTAAATTTGAGTGCTTATATTTAAGATATGATTAGACAAACACAAATTGAAAAAGGCATTTTCATTTTGTTTTTATTTCAAGCTTAAAATGTTACAAAAAGGAATTATTTCTAAATAATTGTTAAATATATTTAAAAAAATTTTAAGTTGTATAAAAAGATTATTTATGGTTTAATTTATCAAATTGTAGTGTTTGTATGCTCATTTGCTTACAGTCAAATAATTGAAGTGTTAAAAGTACTAATTTTGCAAAAACTATATTGAAATGTTTTTAATTAAAAAAATGACTTTATTTAAAAATTATTTGCTTATGATTGCTATAGGGTTGTTTAAGAACAATAATTACATGTATGCTATAAGTACGTAAATTTACATACATCTTGCGATATGTACACACGTGATATGTATGTAAATTTACATATTTATCATAAATTTAACTGCAAATATTATTAAAACTTATAAACTGAAAAAGAAACTATGGTTAAACAATATGTTTTACCTAAATATGTCACAAAATTTAAAATTTAAATAATGAAAAATACTTTCCCATCAAATTAAAGTGGCATGTTTTTTCAAAATCAAATTATTTAATAATTGAATAATTTCTATTTATTTTCCGTCTGCTATTATTATTTGCAATATTTTTTCTTTTATTAACTATCTAAGCGTTTTGTAAATAAAAATTACTCAACATTTTATCGAACTTCATTTATGACAAATAAAATAGTCTTGTAACGAAAACTGATAAAGAGAAATATAGAAACATAATTTTGAGTCAATTTTATCTTTTAAATGCTGGAGGAATCAGCATTTAATTTATTAGAATTTAGTCAACTTTATCTTTTAAATGCTGGACAATTCTTAAACTGAATGGCTTATTTATTTTTTTACGTCTAAGAACAATAAAATGAAATTATGAATCTATGTGAAATAACCTGTATACAAGAAATGGATTTAATCCATATATACTCTCTAAAATAGACAACAAAATTTGCATTAGAATTCTGAATAAAATATATAAAGTTGTTATAAAATTGATATTTTATGAAGCTAAATTATTTGAAGTCGGTTTTATAGCCTTAAGCGAGGAAGATTTGGAACAGAAAAACTACACAAATGCTCTAGTTAAGCCTTTTTTGAAAATCTTTGGAAATTTAGATATCACATTTTTGAAATAAAATTTTACTTTTATAGCTTGAGAAACATTTATATATCATATACTAAAAAAGTTCTAAAAACAGTAAAACTTATTTATATTGAACTAAATTTTATTATTCCTGATCGATTTTTCCATTCGTAATTTTCTATGTGCAGTATTTTGGTTCTCACGTGTACTAAATTATTAACAAACATTTGCTTAATTTTATTTTTTTAACAAATGTAAATTAGATAGATTGAAATTATTTCTTCAATTTGCTTTATATTAAGAAAAGTTTTATTCTTTACTCTTTTTCATTTCGTATTAACAAAATTTTTAATAAATGTTATCTGCAGTAGTAGTTTTGATAAAAACATAAATTTCTACCAAATATTTTTTTCAATTATGAGAAGATACTATGCTTTATACTGCTTTTTTTTCTTCATTCATAACTATAAAAGCTGTATCCCTATTATGTTTTTATAATGAACTTAGTAAAAAGGCAAAGAATAATTATACTAGCTTTATATTTGATTAAATAGCAAACATAAAATATCTAAATGAATGGGAGTATTAAGGAGCATGTATCAATGCTTTCTTTAAATAATTGAAAAACAGTAAAGACACAAGTAAATTTAATTTATCACACAAAAGATTTAATTTAAAAAAGAAAATTCTAAAAGTATTTCTTTAGCATTTGATTGTTAAACTTATTTCTTCACAAAAATTAATAGTTGAAAAAAAATCATTTTACTAGAATATAGTTACATTTAGTTTAAATTTAATTTTTCTATATAATTTTTGATAAAATAATTTAGTATTCATATTAGTAAATATTCCTCTCATTTTCTTTGGTAATAAATATTGCATTAAGATTTAGAAATGATTAATTTATTTTTCCTGCTTTAATAAATTATTATTAAAATATATTTATTTATAAGCCAAATGAAAATTTTACTTGTTTTACCTCTTTCAAAAATTTACAATAAATAATCATTCGATGACTTATAACTTTTTATTCATTATTTTATTTAAAGCTTCCAGGTATTAATAGAATATTTCCTCCTCGAACCATGTATATATTACCTTATTTTATCAGCTTTGTGCAAAATGATCAAAAGTTTGTAGTATTTGTCAATCCAAGTAATTTCAATTACAACAAAAGGGCTCCTGTTGAAGTATTTTAAGTAGGAATGCACACGAAGAGCGCTGAGGATGGTGTGCAATTGCGTCCTCACGTTTCCAAAAACATGGTCGAATAGTAAGATTACTGTGAATGGAAAAGCTGTCATCTTGATAGGAGAAAAATATAGGCGTAAACAAAGTCTATGTTTTAGAATTCAGAGAATCAGCAAAAAGAGTGACATAGTCAATGCTAGCCACCTACCCATGTAAAGCGATATATATGAAATGAGGCCCCAAATTATTACAGAAAAACCTTCAGGATTTACTCTAGGAAAGAAGCATTCTGGCTTGCAGGTTTCTGGAAGGGGGTTTGCAACTTTTAAATTGTTCTCGTTAGGAAGAATGAAGAGAGACCGTATTCGTTGAAAGTTAAAATTTACTTCCATTGACCCATAGACCCGTGTTTATGGTCTTTACATCATTGCATTATTCATATGTCACAAGAATTTGGCAAACGCAGACCTAATTTAAATCTTTGTTTCTGTATTCTGATCGAGCTGTGAGGGTTGAAAGTAGGTTCCATAGATAGTCATTCAGCTCAGAAGTCGCATTTTTGACCATGGTCTCCCTCCTATGGTCACATTTTCTTGACTGGCAAACTGTCTCCCGAAATGAGTTTGGATTTCCTTTGACAGCTCTTTCTTAAAAATTTTGTTATGCCATAACTAGTGCATGCCGTCATGAACTTCGACATGGCTTTTATCGATACTCTAAGTGGTTGTGCAATGCGGTCATAGCTACAACTCTACTGATTGAAATAGCTGCCTTGTTTTGGAACTCTGAGAAGAGGTCTTCCATTTTACCTTCACCATGAAGGAAATTAAACAAATAATGATGTACAATACGTTTACACAATTTTGTGATTAGAATCACAAATGCAGTAAAAAATTGATGATTTTGTTTTTATTTTAGTCCAATATTAGCAGTCAATGAAGTCATTGTTCCCATCAAGGTTTCTCCGTTATTTTAGACAACTCTAGTGTTTGAAGTGGAGGTCTTTAAATTTGTTTGGATTGATAATTTGAAAATATCATATTAAAATCCCTTATATTTAGATACTGCAATGGAAATTATGTGAACAGTGCCTCTCTCATTTGAATATCTTTGTTCTTAATCACAAAATTTTTCTGTTGCCTTTTGCATGCTGTCTTGATTTTTTTAATGAAAATTTTGTCACTTATAAATATTTAAAGCAATCGAAAAGTCAACATTTTATGAAAAGTAAAAGCATTTTAAAACAGAACTATCGAGACAAATAATTAATTTAAGGGTAATATTGTAAGCAACTTGCTCTTTGGAGGGTATATATTTAAAATAACGGAAAATTGTTTTGAAAAAGTATATATTTTTATTTCTCTGTGACTAAAATGTAAATTCTAAGGTGAGCGAGGAGAGGATTCTAACGATGGAGTGGTGATGGATGAGAATCACTTGATTCTTGTCCTCGAGTATATATGTGACCCTGATTTACTAAAGTGATGTTTTTAATGAAGGACTTTTAAATCAAATTTATGTAGTTTTATTTTAAAAATAATATTAAAATGTCGCAGAATTACTTTTGAATGGTCTTGAATTGAACATATAGACTTTTATTGATAAAATTGATATAAAAACGAAAGTTTAATGCCGTACCTTCAAATTGTAGGCAAAGAATGAACAGAAATTTTCGATGAAAATTTTACGGCTACTAATGTATTAAAAAACGCTATGATAACTTTTATTTTGTTTTTATGAAATCATTTAAATTGATAAAAAAGCAGTTAAAAAGAATTTTAATTAGCCCCTGATAAATAATATAACTAGACAAACTTCATACACAGTCAATAATTAATTGTTATTTACTTGAAAAGTGAAATTTTATTTTGGAAAGAAATATTTTGAATCACGCTTTAATAAACAACTTCATCCATTAAAACAAATTCCTTTTAATTACGTGTCATAATAAAATAGGAAATTTTTCTACAATTACCATTAATGTGGATAATTAACTCTATTTTATGGCTCATCACTAGAAAAAAATTCATTATTATTTGATGAATAATATGAGCATCTTTAAAATAATTTTACTTTTCCAGCAAATTATGCAAATTGATCAAGATAAAAAGAAAAATACTAAAACACTCTGAAGAAAAGAAACCTTCCCCTCAATACATGAGAATATCTTAGGACTCTGTCACTCAAATCTCCCTCAAACTAATTTACTCTGCCCTATGTTGATATATAGGAGGATTACGAAAACTATTCTATTGCAAATACTCTAGGGCGAGATTACTGCGATGACTCAAGGACTATTTGTCTCTGTCAACTGCTTGTTAAATTAGCTCTTAGCAACATGAAGAAAGATTTTGATTTATTTATATGTTTTCTGGATTATATTACAAATTTGATAAGCATCTTCCTTCATATGGAATGTGTGTCCTGTTAATCTTATTATATTTCCATAACATATTAAAGTTAGGAATATTTAAGCATTAGTATTAATTTCTTCACAATAATTTGAATCAAATTATTTCAAACCGTCATTTTTAAGTAAATCTCTAAAACCTTTAGTATTCTCTGACATTTGAAAACACTTCAATATGTTTTATGAAAAATTGATTATTTAGTGAGAAACAATGAAAAAAACCCAACATTATTCCATTCATTCACTCTTTTCCATTATTATTTAGGAAAAGGAAGGAAATGATTAAAAACGTTATTAAATTTAGCATTCCCATTTTTAAGCAACTATATTAAAAAGCCAAGACACTGGCATCATAGTTTATATGTACGCCAAGCCCTACTGTCTTCCTGAGTAAAGAAGATCCATGGGACGTGGAGCAAGAATGCTTGGGAATTAAGCCTTTAAATTTCACATTAAGGTGACCACCTAACAGAAATAAATTAATATATTAGGTCCAGTAAATTTAGCTTCCATAACTATTGAAATTTAACCCTAGAACATATAAAGATGCATGATCTTAAAAGACTAATTTGAAATAAGCTGATATTTATATAAGTATGTAAAAAAATGGTATTGCTTTTTCTTATTTTGATTTCATTAAAATTTATAATAAAAAAATATCCTTGTTGTAATGTCTTATTGAGAATTATTAACGACGATGTAAAAAAAAAACTATCTTAAGGATATCGATGCAATTGTATATAATTTCTACTAAAAATTGTAAAAGTCCTCCCTCCAAAAGAAAACGAATTTAATTATATTCATATAAATTCAGGGCAAAATTTCAAAAAAATTAAAGAACTCAATTTAATATAAATTTTCAGAGAATTATCCAGTGTATTCCTCTAACTAAACTAGTTAACAGATTATTAATAATTAAATGTGAAAACTGTTTTTCTAATATTTATAAAAATGTCCCATTTAAGAGAGTTGCTAAGAGTGATGTTGGAACAAATATCAGAATTAATGCTATACAGATTTACTCACAGTTATCACAAAACAAAATCAAGCATTGTCAGCAAAATCACATAGACAAACATTAAATGACTCTTTTTTCCCATAACAAAGTTCAAATTCTGCTTCGATCTCACTTATATTGCAGTTTTTATTCTTTGCAAGCTTATTTTGTTATGTTCTAAGATCTTATTTACATTTTTTTGCCTATAAATTACTAAACCTAACGCAAAAATATTCTGTTTAAAGCATTATTGAATAGAGTTATTATGTAGCGACAATTTTCATAGATTTATAGAATAGCGTACAGCAGATAGCTTTAACAGTTGGAAACTCTGGTTGGGGAGTTTCCTGGGAATCGGTTTCTACTAGACATTTCATTGCTGATGAACTATATTGCATTGAAGGAGAATCAATTTTAAAAATGATTTTCAAACTCTATCTCAATTAAAAGAATTTTTGAGAACTCAATATTAAAGATGTTCATCAATAAGTAGAGTCTCTACTCCCCTCTTCATTTGTGCGAGGATCGAACTTGATACCATGCACTAAGGAAACATGGTTTTAACACTACACCTCTGTTATTCTCATATTTTGATTAATAAACATAATAATTCATTTGTCTTAGAACTGATGATTTACTGACTGCTTCCGAGTAAAAATTTTCAAACGAGCATTTTTATAATTTTTTTATTATTATTCTTTATTTAACTAAACCTGTTGCTCGTTATAGTTTTTCCCCTTTTAATCTTATTTCACAAGTGACTATTATTATGATGGTATTTAAGGTAAATTTCAGATATCGAGATATATTTTACTATAATATAATTTAAGCTAGTTTAAGATTCGTAATGAGATTTCAAAAGTCAATTGTATCAATTTTTCATCTGATATCATCATCTTTAATTGTATTCAAAGTTAAATATGATAAATAATTGCTTATGAAACAAAATAAAATTTAATGCCCATTCAGATCAATAATATTTCTTAGTAGCATTAATTTTAAGTTATTTTTAGACAACTAACAAGGTGATTTGTCATTTTTATTACCATTAATCATATCATATTGAAAGATTGTAGAATCATTACTCTATTAGCATACGTTCCTGGCTCATGCAGTTTAAGAAAAAAATTTGTCAACTTTAATGACAAACTACTTAATGAGTTCAAATGAATAATGAAACAAGTTTCATCGTAATATGATTTACAAATCACTTTTAAAAATTATTTTAAAATCACTACAACTGTATCTCAGCATTATATTAATTTGTATAAAATAAAATATGATAATCTAAATATTCTAAAGTGGAATGTTAAAATATTCAACTCGAAAATCATTTAAAACATTTTTATATTATGGATGTTTTGTAAGTTTTTTACTTTACATATATTTTTATATTATACTTTTTCATACTAATTCTTGCTCTAATTTATTTTCTAATTTGTGCTTTATACAAGTGGCCTGACATACATCTTTCCTTATAATTAAGAAACAACTTGCCTAAATAATTTTAGAATCACTCAAAAAAGAAATCACGTACACAATTTCATATCTCTTTAAAGTGATCATAAGCTAGAGTGTCGTTGCGGGGTAATAACAGAGGATAATGTCGCACTTTTGGATAGAATCCTGCTAGTTAGTTTTAATTTTGATGCTACCTTTTATTATTAATTTATGATAAAGCAGCTTAAGATTTTCGCTTATATTTCACACGTTTATGCCGTTAAACTAAAATGTGAAACAAAAAATTTTAAATCATCAAACAAATAAAAAAGGAAACACACAAGATTGTTTTAAAATAAAAAATTAAGAAATGTCTTCATATTATTTAAAACTACCATTATCTAGGCAGCTCCCATTGCTTGAAGATAAATTTTGTAGAATGCCTTAAATAAATAAATTTGCTCATAAAATTCAATACATTATTTTTTTCTTTTAATATTACAATTCAAGTTACAATTTCTCTAATACAAAACCATAATGGTAAATAGTTTATCATACAGAATACTTAAATTTTGGGGTTCACAGTAAAATTGTGTTCTTTGGAGAACAAGTTGACCATAAAATTTAATTTATCTAATATAGTTTAGCTTTTGTTTAGCGGCCATTTTGTAACTCACATCTTGGAGTGAAATAAAATTCCAAAAATCAAGGATACTAGATTGTAAACTTTTATCAAATTTTGTATCATTAACAAATACATAATCTGAATATATAGTAATTATTTGTATACGATTAGAGTTAAAAGAAAATTTCCGCTTTTTTTTCATAATAGTTTTACAGTTACACACACTAATCTGATCAAATAATTTTAAAATGAAAAAAAAATAGATTAAAATGTGTGTTTCTTCAGGATTTTAATAAATTAATTTTTTTTTTTTGATAAATAGCATTTTAGAATGTCATAGAAAATAGTTTTCAAATACAAACGTATTGGTTTTATTCAACAATATAAGAATACAATAAATTTTGGAGAATAAACTTTAGTTGAGTTATCAATATTATCCTTTAAAAACAAATACAATAAAAGAATCTATGCATTTTCCCGCTAAAATTCTTAATGGTATGGTATGGAATGAATAAAGTCCTTTATGTCTTAATTTAAAATTTATTTTACTGTCATTCATTTCTGTTAGATTTTTTGCCACATTGTTGTGATGGTCTATTTCAAATGAAACTTGTTTTCATGGGAAGATTTTTTGTATCGCTTTAGGCACGATCAAAGTATTTTTAAATAATAAAGGTTATCCTGCTTTTTGTATGAACGACAATAAGATTAAGTGCTTGAATGTTTGAAATTTTTTTCCATTACCTATAAAAACATTCTTATCACCCTTATCTTTCACTATCTATTAAAATGACTTTTCGATAAAAAAAAAAAAAAAAAAAAAAAAAAAAACAAGATTGATATTATAAATTTCTTCTTCTCTTTTGAAATATAATAATCCATTTGAAAATTAGTTTGCGAAGGTCTTGGGGGAATAATCACAAACAAAATTACGGATGCTAATGTTAGTTTAATTTTGCAGGCATCACAAGATAAAACACGTATTTGATATAAAATGGGGCTTGAGAAGTCGGCGGATACATGAATGAGACTAGCGTCTCTAATGCTCATAACCTATACGTAAAGCTGGCTTAAGTTGCCCAAACGAATAACTATAATCATTATTTTTAAGACTGACATATCCAATACTAAAATTATTTATAAATAAGACGACTTAAGAAGCCTAAATAATTATTTAATCATTCATGATTAAGTTGACGGGGGGTTCCAAACCATAATGATCCTATATAATAAGGCTTAGGAAGCAAAGACAGAAATAGTAGTGACAGAGCGATGTCTTCTCTGTACAACGCACACCGCCAGATCCTGCCTTGCTCTATTCAATCTTGTTTTATGAGTCGCGAAGAGGAATGGAGAAAGTACTGGGGAGATGGCAAGATCAAGGAGCTTTTGATTGTTACAAATATTTAAAGGAAATTTAAAATATATTTCTGCTATTAAATTATCTATTATCCAGTGTAAAAACTGATTTTTTTTCAGAAATTTAGGACCTTAGCAACTTTTTACCCATTTTATAACTTCTTATAATTCTAGTTTTATTATGAATATTTTTAATATTGTGGTGATTTAAAGATTACTTTCCACCCACAAAAGTATCGCTAATTACATTAATTTTGACTTTTCACTTTATCGGAATCTTTTCATTAAATACACTTGCAAAGTTGATGCACTGAAACCGTGAATATTAGCATACAAACTATTAAAAAATACAGAAGAGTACCATTGTATATGGAATAAAATTTTAACAAATTAGTATATTATTAAGAAACTCATCTATACGTGAGGTTAAAATACACGAATATATACATTACGAATGCTAAAATTTACGAATGTGTACACAAAATAATTAAGTATTATTATTAAAGAACCAGAGAGAGAGAGAGAGAGTGAGATTAAATTACTAATATTGATTTCATATGATATCAATCAATTCTTCATATACTGTCTCACTGATCGAATGTTTATTTCTTTTGAATTTCTATTACCTGTAATAATGATTTCCCATACATTTTCTTTCCATGATAAGATTAAAATATCTTGGGACATTTGAATTCATTTTCTGACGTAATAAGAAATCATTCTGTATAACTTTCAGATTATATCTAAGGAATATTTTAAAATGTTTTCTTAGTTAGTTACTTTGTGTATCATCTTTTGGTGTTTGATTAAGTTTGAATCATATCTTATTTCGATGACAGTTCATTGTCTAACGGCACATCTAATTGTGATAGTCAAAAAAGTGTTTTACAAGAATATTGAATTAATTTATCATGGAAGTATTATATTCGCATTAATGAAATCAGGGAGTTAGAGCCTAGGATTATTCATAATTTTCTCTTTAAAAATAAATCTGATTTATTATAAGACTTATATATTAGTCATATTTTAAATAACAAAACGGAGCTGTTTTAGAATTACAAATTTTTACACTTCGTTCTGGTCATTGTGAAATCTTTCTGATCTTACAAGTTGTTTTCACTATAGCAATTGGCGGGGCTATGAAGACTGTAAGCAAAACTTCAATAGACATGCATTCAAACGCTGCTAAAAGAGTTTTATGTCATCGTTATTGAACAATATATCTTTTTTGTGCATGAGCATCATGTTCTTGCTTGTATACACAGGTGTTGAACAAAAAGGGTCATTATCTGATGCATTTATCATTCAACTAATAGAAACATAAAACAGCATTTACGGTTTTGTTGATGCTGTGAAGAATTAAATAGAAATAATTATTACAAGTTTATTAGTATATTATTTTTTCGGAGCCCATATTTTTTAACAATCATTATTGGGCCACATTTCGCTCTTGTACTCATTGTGGTCTAGTCTAAAGATCGACTCTTTTTAAAAATTATATATTTAACACACTGCAATCAACTTTAGAAGCATTTGAACAACGGAAGATGATTGGTCCGTTTCTACTTCCTGTAGGCACTTTTTCCAGAAGGCTATCTTTGCAACAAAATGTTTTTTTTACCTCATTTTGTCCTTATTAAATGTCTAAGCCACTGAGAAATTTAATAAATAGTTGTAGCAAATGTTATGCCATTACACTTTGGCTAATATTTCCCAGGAGCTTTATGAAAAGTTAATGCTACAAAGAAAATAGTTGCCGAATACATTATTACTATCCAAATTGCTTAGTTATTCTACAAATAATGATAAATTAAAGTTATTGTTTCCAATAAAGTTTGCTTATAATGTTAAAAATAATTCATATTTTATCCATCATATTTTGATATACATATAAATGTTTGTTATTTTTAAGAATACATTGATTTCAACAATAAGACAAATATACATGATTTTTATAATGTTATATACTGTCAAGAGAAGCATTATTTAATTTTTGCATTCTTTTACTTCTCATTGCAGTATTTGTTATTTTAACCAGTTATTTTAATATATAATTTTTGTACTTTGCAAAAGCAAATAAAATATATATGTAAGAAACTTTTAGATGTTTATTATATAAATATATCTAATTTTAAATATGAAGAAAATACACTAAATTTTCAAATAAAGAATATACACTAAATTTTCAAATGAAGAAAATACACTAAATTTTCAAATGAAGAAAATACACTAAATTTTCAAATGAAGAAAATACACTAAATTTTCAAATGAAGAAAATACACTAAATTTTCAAATGTACTCATCAAAAGTGCATCAGTATTCATATAAGTAAATTATATACAGGTGTACTAAAAATACACATGAAGTTGAAAACATAATATTAGAAATAGATTGTAAAGTGGAAAATATACCAAAATAGAAGGCGATGATAGCAACCGAATATGCTAACTCATGCACATATATCCATTTGAAGTGGGAAGAGAATCTTAGAAAATATAAAGTGCATGAACATTCAGTTTCAGCAGTTTGGAAAAAATTGCCTTGATATTTTGTAGCTGTAGCCATCATCATTTGCTGCGATTGTGACATAATCAGCTCTTGAAATACACTTCGGTTAGAGAACTCTCAGATCGTATAATAGAGCGAACGTTGATATGAAATTAATGTAATAGAAGGAAGTCAGTAGATAGATTATCACAATGTTTTCCGAAATTTAAAAGCACTTAATTGACCCTTCCTGATTAACTCTTCTTGCTTAGTGAACCCTGTCTTTTAAATGAAGCACTTATGACTATCCTTGAGAAGAAAGACATGGAAGGCAGATGTAGGAATGCAAAAAGTTCAAGGAATTCCATTCCATGGTATTCGTGCACGTGAGGTCCTAGACATAGGAGGAATTCTTTGTACTTGATATCCTTTTATCCATGACAATGAAGATTCACAAAAATAATATTTATATTCCTGAGATGATGGTGGGCTCATCAGAAAAGCCAATTTCTGTGAGCCAAGATCACAAGAAATGTATATTTATAAAAGAGAGTGGAGTAATCTTTATAATTTTAAGTCGAATTTGTCTAATAATAATTCTGTTTATTAATAAATATGCCGAAAAATATTGAACTAAGCAAATACTTTTCCAACGCTATTAAAAATAATGTTTGAATGTTAGTAAATTTCATATTTTGTCAAATTTTATATTTAAAAGGTGATTTGAGTTATACAACTTGGAAGGAATTTCGGTCACTCCTCTTTATACTAAATTATGTGTTGCATGCGCTTGTTTAGATTTACACAGATGTTTAGAAGACAGAAATCCGAAATTTCATATTCTTAAAATTATATATATAAGAACAAATATGGAACCTAATTATTTCGAATACAAAATCATATAATTCATTTATTGTCACTTGAGAATTTCAAAATTACAAATAATTTTGTATTATATCTGCTTATTGCTCAATTTTGACATTTATCTGGAGATGTTCCATTATACCCATGGCAACTGCATAACGACGGTCTACAGATTTATCGTGCACGTATTACATGCACTCTGTGGGTCTTTAGCGGCATTGGAAATCGAACCCCGTTCTTCAGGACGAAACGCTGATACTCTAACCACATGGCTACCCAATTACCCAACACGGCTCAATCGCTTCTTAGCATATATATATATATATATATATATATATATATATATATATATATATATATATATATATATATATATATATATATATATATATATATATATTTATTTATTTATTTATTTATTTATTTATTTATATCTATCATAGCAGGAACTCTGTAAAAAATTAATATCATATGCTCAATTTTATAAAATAAAATGTTATAATATATTAATCTGATTGTGGTATATAATTGAACTCAATGTATCCGAAATAAAATTTTTATAATGGTATTCACAAACATTAGAAAAATAATTTTAAAAAATTAACTATAAATCATGAAATATCTCCTTACCTAGACATTACTTTTGAAAATGTTAATTGTTATTTATAAAATGAAAAAAGTGTAAAACTTTTAGATAGCAGCTTTTAATTTTTTTCAAATTTCTTAGCATTTTTTATTGAATTATATTTTTATAGATCGCTCTATTTGAACTGTGACGTCAGTTTTAATATAAAAATCATTTTTTGGATATTTGTTTACTTTACTGTAAAAGATAATTCCCAGCTTTAGCGTTTAATTTTTTAATTATGCAATATAAATTAGCTATTAAAGAAAATTATGATATTTAATTTTTATCCGCAAAATATTACAAAAGATTCAACAATTGTTTTACAAACGTCAATAAGTTAAATGAATTTGAAACAGATATGCCCAGAAAATGATGTTTAATTTTTGAAATATGAAAAAGTAATGTAATAAAAATTTAAAAAATAATAAATGAATAATTCCTTAATTATTTAATCAGTAACTAATATAAAAAATTTCCATAATGGTTGGAATTTTAGAAATAAATAAATAAAATGTTTGGATATTTGGGATAATCATTCATTTTAAAAGCTGTAACATCAGATAGCATGAACTGCTTTCAAATATTATACCTAAACAATGCTTTAAAATGTTACACTCATATGTTTAAAATGTTTTCTAGTCTTCATATTGTTTAGTGGTAAGACTACATTTTTGGAGTTCCAGAACATTGATCTCATTCCAGTTGCTTTTTGAATAATAGAAAATGAATTTTGTCCAGAGTTTTCAGGATTACCTCCTTTGCCACATGTGATTAGGACCAATTACTTATGAAAATTCCTTCTAGAATTAAAAGTGATAAAAACGTGTATGGAAAACATTGCAGTTGTCTTAGCTATAAATCATTCCAGTATGCGGCTTCAACTTCTAAGTACATAAAGATCATTTTTTATTAATTTGAATTATCCTCATTTTGCATTTGTATTTAATTCCCTTAATAGTTTTAAATGTCCTTTATATTGCTCACACGATTTAAAAGGATTAATGCCATAACTAGAACATTTTATCTAAGTCAGTTTATATTTGAGTTCTCAATCAAAAATAATGAACAAATATAGACATGAAACGATTTTATTGAGGTTCTATAAATTTATCGCACTTTTATACATTTTTCTTTCTATATTTTGTGATAATTTCTATAGCCGAGATAGACATCTTATCTCAAATAAAAAATGATGAATAAAATCAATTTGGCTAATCTTATTTTTAGGGTTTTTTTAAATCAACTCAATCTAAGTGAGTATAAATAAACAACATTTTATCTCTCTCAGAAAAAAACTTTTATTTAAAAATATTCTTGTTTGAAATTCATATCATGCCTTATTTAATTTATTTGATCCATTTCTCTAATTTTTTAAAATTATTTTTACATTTTATTTTGAGCTTGTGTAAGCTAGAATAATTGAATAGACATAAGAAATAATCTTTTGTTTTGTTAAAGATAAAGTGTGAAAAAATGTTTGGTTTCATAATAGAAATAAATAAATTTTCTCTTAATGGTGAATATACCTTACAGAAAAGCAATTAAAGAAAAACTTTCATACTATAGAGCGAATACAATTTTAAAAGGAAATAAAAAAAGATTATTTTGTTTTAAAAGTGTTTGTATTAGTAATTGACTTTAAGCAAAACAAGTAAATTTTACATAAATGTTTATGTTTTTGAAGGATTCTTTCATAGATTCGAATCAAATTTATATAAGAAAAATATGTATATACATTTGTATTTCTCAAAACATAATTTATTTTTGATTTTAGTTTAAGTTTAGTATGGAAAATTTTGCTTTTCCAGAAAACTGTTTTCCAAACAATCAACAGGAAAATATCATCATAACTTAATTTTCACACGATTTACATGTTGGTTCCTGCTTTTTCTTTATATTTTAAATAATGATGTTTTCATGTCAAAGATTGTTAAAAAAAATTAATTAATTGAAACAACATTTTAAATTTTAAACAGGAAGTTGGTATATGTTCTTTAAAATAAAATATTTTATTATAAATAATTTATCTTCCTGTACTAAAATATGTTTCCTTCCAAACATTTATTTAATCAGTTTAATTTTTATAGATTTTTCAAAAAAGCTAACAATTTTGAACTTTTATTAATTTACTAATTCTTCCAACTGTTACTTTTAAGAATTATTTATGAGGCAACTTCATTAAATTTAAACAAATTCAGAATTTATGTGATTAATCCCTTTAACACGGCAATTTAAATTGGTAAACAAATCAATATTTTCTTGCTTGACAAGTAGAATTAGAACCATGTTAATTATTTCGGTTGATTATATTTTAATTAGTAAAGTCATTTCATCTTATAATTGATAATCGCTATATGAGACGCATTTCATTTTCTGATCCCATTTTTTGTATTGCGGACGGATTTTATGGAATCAGTCGTTCATTAATAAATTTTCTATATAAACGGTTGAATCAATCTTACCGAGCTTTCAGTTTATCTATTTTAATTTATAAATTTAAGAGTATAAACATAAAATTTTAAAAGTTAATAATGACGAATCTTAAGCTTTATTTAGTAAAGCTACAACTTGGATTTAAAAATGTACTGTACTGTTTACATAACTTACAATTTAATGAAGATAAAATATGTATTCTTAACAATGTGAGTTGTTAAAGAATTGTTTTGGGCTAATCCAAAGAATCTGTATTCTTAAAAATTTATTAATTATATAGATATATACATTATATATAAATATATATATATATATATATATATATATATATATATATATATATATATATATATATATATATATATATATATATATATATAAAGAGATTGACATTTAGCATTCCAAATATTCAAGCTATATATGATTTAATATTTTTTTTTAATTCTCGTACATTATTAGGTATTTTCTCTCTCACGCATATCTTATACTTAATATTTAACTTTTCTTAAAAACTATAAAACATTTAATAATTATTTGTAATATATATATATATTTATAATGAGACTTATGATGCTATTTAAAGTGATGACATTAAACATAGTATCGCTCTCTTAAAATAATGTCTTGTTATTAAAACACTTGCTATACACTGTTATAAATGGAAATATCATTCTATTCCTTAAAGTGATATAAGCAAAAATTTGGCACATCTGTTCTTGAAAACGGATTTGAACAATAAAGAAATAATGTATTTCATACTTCAAATAAACTTAATGCTATTTAAAAACTGTCATATAATATTTATAAAAAAACACCTTTGGGAACCATTAATATTCTCAGAATAAATATGAATAATAATAGGATCGTATTTAGCAATTAAAAAACAACAGAGTAAAGCTTAAGTTGAAAACATGCTAATGACATTAATTTAAATATTAAAGCAGTTATTCTCAACCTGTTGGGTGCGCCCCTCTAAGGGTACGTGAGCACACTAATGGGGGGGGGGGAGGTGAACATATCCAAGAGAAAATGTTGTTTAAAAAATTTATTTGGTGTTTGAAAGGAAAGAACATACACACATATACAAAAAAAAATACATTTCCACATATTTAATAATTAACTTATAAATTAAAACAACTTACTAAATTAAAAACAAATTTAATAATTTTAAGCGACTTCCATACGCCTGTCTTTCAGAGCAAAGTTTTTCGAAGTAGGATTTAATATCAGAAATAGACACTCTCAGTTCTTTTTCTATATTTAGCTGAGATCTATATTTTGTCTTCAAAGAAGCCACCGCAGAAAATCTAGTTTCATAATGATAAGATGTTGAAAATGGTAGTAGAATGCGAAATGCCC
Source organism: Latrodectus elegans (assembly GCA_030067965.1). NCBI lineage: Eukaryota > Metazoa > Arthropoda > Arachnida > Araneae > Theridiidae > Latrodectus > Latrodectus elegans. The sequence goes on from CM057810.1 coordinate 2,432,245, forward strand.
TTGTTTTTAGTGCAGAAAACTCATCATCCACCTCTACCCAAATTTCAAAGAGTGATTTATTACTAAATTGTCTTTTGGCTTTGGCGCTTGCCGTGTTGTCTATGAAGGTTTCTTCCTCTTCAATTGAGAGTCCTTCGGGAATATTTTGAAATGGATCCCTCACCCACTTATAACTTGATACTAGTTTGTCGTCCTCAAGAAAGTACTTTTTAAAATTCTTTGCTAGCTTTGCTAAATGATTTTCAATGGTTACAAGAACAACTTTTACATGTTGTTCTTCAGCCGTGTAAGTTTTGATACAATCATTCAAATTTTCAAACGTTTTTTAAGTTTCCTTGCTTTAAATATCTGCTCCACAATTCCAAATTCCTACAAAAAGCATTAACTTTATTACTCGTATCCAATGTATGTGTATTTGCTTTTTGCAGTTGCAGATTCAAGTCATTTAATTTCTCGAATATGTCGACCACACACACATGTAGCTCAATTTCATCACAAATAAACTATCGCAAAAATTCTCAGCTTCTGGTCTGTTCTCTTCTGGGAAAACGGCAATTTCTTCTCTTAATTCATAAACACGTAGCAAAAATTTCACTCGTGATAACCAACTTGCCTCGCAATAAAATAGTAACGTTGAATGTACAGCACCCATGTATTTAAAAAAGTGCGAAAAAGATTCTTGATTTTAAGGATTTCATTTTTACATAATTTACTACTGTTACGGCCATAGTTAACACAATATTCAAACCAGGACTCATTTCTTTTAAAGTCAAAGCTTCTTTGTGGATCATGCAATGTGTCCAGATGCACTGTGGCGACTTTTGTTTCTCAAGTGCTTGAATATTTTGGAATCTTCCGGATACAGAACAAACACCATCAGTGCATATTCCGACGCAATTTCTATGTTAGCCTCGTTCATAAAATCATTTAAGATAGCAAATATTGCGAGTGCTGTGGCTTTGAGTTCTATTGATTTGCAGAAAAGTAATTCTCCTACTACTGAAAAATCATCACAAAATTTAGCATAGGTAATGAAATAAGCATCTTTATTACTATATGTTGCCTCATCGAGTTGTATTGAAATCAATTTGTCACGCAACTTCGACAAAAGCTAACACTCTACACCTTCAGCTATATCAGCAATTCGATCGGCAACAGTATCATTTGAAAAAGGTATATACTGCAATTGTTTCGCAAAATTATCCACAAACATAATTTCTACAATCTCAATTGCGGCAGGCAAAATAATCTGTTAACCAATGGTGTGAGGCTTTTTACATCAGTCTATTTTATATGAAACTTTGTAAGAGGCAATTAAAGCTTTTTCATTCACGACAAAGTTTTTTTAAACAATGATTTTTGCTTTTCATATGATTTTAATTTTAATTTGAAGAATTCTCTGAGTTTGTTTACATACTCACTATGAAGTGTTTTCAAATGTCGTTTAAATTATTATGTTTCATGCTGTCTGCCACCAACATTTTTGAGCAAATGATAAACAGGGGCCTTTCTTTTTCATTTACTTAAGTACTAGTGAACTCAAAATTTAAGTATTCTTCAGAATATTTTCTTAAATTTTTTTTCGGAACCACGTTCGTCTGTGTACTTGATGATGCTTGTCTATCGTCTAATGCTCGTTTACGCCCGCTTAAAAATATATCCATGATTTTGCATAAGTCTGTTGCCGTGAATATTTAATACGATGAATTGCAGTTACATGAAAATATAAATAACATACACATCAGAATAGATTCAATAGCGATAGAAGGATCGACTCGAATGAAATTGTCTGGAATTGAAATTGGCGTTAAAGAACTTTCTCCTTCTCCCTATGAGAAAATATTTGTTCACATCTGCGCACTCTCCAAATTTAACTTTTAAGCTGACCAGACAAATTGAAACTTCTCGCGAAATCGTGAGAATGCCCGACATGGCGGGGCGCAAGAGAATAAAAAGACATATAAATCTTGTTATTTCAATGCTGAATATCGGTGTTGCAAAATGTCAATAAAGTTCCGTATTCTTGGTAATTTATAAAGATTAAAATTAAGGTTGTAGTGAAGGTTTAATCCCAAATTACTCAAAATACATTATTTTTGTATACATTTTATTGTATGCGGTTGGGAGGGGTGTGTGATGAAAATTATGATTGAAAATTGGGCTGTGAATACTAAAAGGTTGAGAAACACTAATAAAGCAACTGGATTTTGTGTAAATTTTTGCGTTAATTTCTGAAATCATTACAATATGAGCCCTAAAATTTTCATAAGAGGAACTTTCAATCTATAGCCTTTTTAAAAGCATAAACTTGTGTCTGAGAAATTCATGGTGCAAAAATCAAACAGACATTAAGCATAGCTCTATTTTTTAAGAATCACATATTTAACATAACTTAATATATTGGATTGTTCGGAAAGTGAATTCGTTTTTTTGTGAAAATAAAAGACAGTTTTTGCATAATAAACAAATACTTTATTAAATTATATATTGGCTGTTCTGGTCCAAAACATTTTACCATCTTTCTGGTAGTACCATATTACCATGCTCATAAAATGTCCTCCTCATTTGAGGTGAAGGTTTTACCGTCTAAAAAAATTTAATCGGAACAAATAACAATCCAATGGTGCCAGGTCTGGAGAATATGGTGGGTGTGGCATTGTATCCCATTCAAGCTGTAAAAGCTTTTGGTGAGTGACCAAACTTGTGTGAGGTCTTGCATTGTTTTGGTGAAACATTACACCAATTCCTGTTGATTAGTTCTGGACTTTTCTGTTGAAGTGCATCATTCAGTTTGTCCAGCTGATGATAGTAGACTTTCGAATTAATCGTTGTATTATCCGGTAAAAGTTAAAAAAAACGATTCCTTTAAAATCCCACAGACATCATTATCTTTTTTTGGTAAATATTGGCTTTAGAAATGGTTTCTGCCGGTTCATCTCTTTTGCTCCATGACCTCTTGCGTTTTACGTTGTTGTATACAACCTATTTTTCGTCCCCAGTGATGATGCGATTCAAAAACGGATAATTTCCGTGACGTTTGAGAAGCGAATCGTAGACGTCAAAGCGGTGACACGAATTTCTCTCTGCGAGAACATGGGGAACCCAAACATTCAGCTTTAAGGATAATCCCTCAAGTGGTGATAAAGTAGTCAAGTGGTCATAAATTGTTGTTATTCGCCGGTTCTCATCAACTAATGCCTTTATCGCGTCTTTACCGGCCTTCCCGAACGAGGTGCATCTTCGACATCAAAATTGTCGGATAGAAATTTAGCGAACCAGTTCTGACACTGGCGTACTGTCAACACACCTTCTCCATGCACGTCTGTCAATTTCTCTCTGGCTTGAACAGCATTTTTACCCTTTCTGGGGTAAAACAGTATGATATGTCGAAAATGCTGCTTATCGCTCTCCATATTTAAAAGGGCACCAACCAAAAACTACTTTTTTCACACACAAGCCTTGCTATATGAGCTCTCAAAGCATATAATAATTATACGGCTTCAGTGTGAAGTTGGGTGCAAAAAATTACAATTGAATCCTCTGTCGGGGAATTACTTTCCGAACAACCCAATAGAAATCAAATAAATTTTAAGGTTAAATCACCAAAGATATATAGAATCTGTTAAATTTTTGATAAGTTTTCTTATAGCATTTTATATTGAGTACGTGTCTACTGTGTTGTATTTTATACATCTAAGTGAATTAAAGAAATGTTGATATTCGAAACACAAGATAATTGCATAAAAATTCAAGGTGCAGTCATGCGCACCATAATCAGAATTTATGTAATCATTGCAATTAATTTGCATGAAACTTTATTTAAAAACTATTTTAATGAAATATTTTCCTTAATTTTTTTTAAAAATTTTTATACTACTTGATTTATGCATGGAATAGGGAGAGAAAAATATATTTTTAATAAATTCTTGGCTTAAATTAGAATTCATCTTCTTTTAAAGTGTAGATTTTTGCTCTTAGTTTTTTTTCCCCTTTTTACTTTGAATGTTAACAATACATTTTACTTTAAATTCATTACCTAAACTCAGTGTAATAATGCTGCTTAACATTGGAATATAAAATTTAAAACAATGTAATAAAAAATTTCAATAAACATTTGCTATTATTTTCCATAAACTTTAATATACATAAACTAATGTTTATTTGTATATTAAAAAAATTAAAATTTAAAAAAAATTAATTATTTTTTAAATAAAAATACTTAAAATATATCGGAAATTTAATAAAGTAAAGAATTTCTGTGATTTTTAATTGGTTATAATAATTAACAATTGATTTTAATGGAACTTGAAATAGGTAACAATTTAAAAATATTTGATTTTATTTTATGTTCAAAAGCTTTTTTTAAAATTAGAAGATTAATTATATAAATATTTACATGCGAAATGCATATTAAGACAACAATGAATATAAAATAAAAAAATTAGAGATTTCATAGCTGAAAGTAGAAAAAGATTCTTCCACTTAATACATTAATTTATCTGCATAAATAAATTCAAATGTTGATACTTTTAATTTTGTTCATATAGTAAGCACCTCTATTCCCTCTCTTTCTTCAAAGGCCCCGTGTCCAATAATTTGGTGTACGTATTTTATCAATCATTATTGGAAATTATCATTATAGTCCTATTACTCATAAGTATATAAAATTTAACATTCCCTTTTTAAAAAAAAAATATTTAAAAATCATTTTCGTGAAGTATTTTTATATTATTAGGGTATCAGTTTTATTTAAAATACATTCTGATATTTAAAAATAAACGTATTAATATTTAAGCAAAAATTTTGATTATATGTTTTGATAATTTGTGTATTAACTTTCTTTATAAGATAAGAAAGACGTCACTTTTCGTAGCTTCTCCTGTTACAGAGATTTTTCATAATGGACCTTTTTAGTTTGTTTCGTAAAAAGAGTAAGATGTCGCCAAACTATTCTTGAGCCTCTCAGCAAATTGGAACAGTTTCTGAACCAGAAATAATACGCCTTACTTACTACCATGCAAAAGTAGAAATTGTCATACCAAATGAACTCCCACAGTATATTAGTTGTAAAATAATTTTTCTATATGAGTTTTTTATTATTTTAAGCAATCCTTTTAAAAATTATGAAATTAAAAGTTCCTAAAGTATGAAAACAGTCTCAGTTAACTATTGATAATGTTGAGAAAACAAATATCGCTTATTCTGCATAAAGTGATTACTATTATCAGTTATTACATATTTTTTGTAATTTACTGCCTGATAATATTTTTTCATATATAAATAAATATGTGGATTTGCATCAGAAGATTTCAAAATAATATGATTTAAAAGCAAATTAAGATAACGTATTCAAAATGATATAATTCGGAACATTTTAGTGAATACAGTTTGTGATTTTATACGCGAGTTATGTGAACAACAGGAAAAATTTTAAAGCTATTAATATCACTTTCGTGAATTTGGCAGTGATTATAAAATTACACTAGAAATTATTGCACTGATCCAATTTTTTTCAGCATTAATTATTGATTTCTGTTTCCTCATTATTTACCGCGCTTTGTTTGATACGTACGATCATTCTGCTAATGGTGAACACAGAAAATTTCCAATGAGTCTCTTTGCTTTTCCATTCGATCATTTCAAAGCCAAGTTTAAGGAAATTAAAAAAAAATAAGTATTATTCAGATAAAATTCACCTAGTTGTAATAGTTGTATAACAGCTAAATAAGAATTTTAAATATTATAAATTCCTAGGTTTATTGTTTTATAATTTGAGAAAAAATGTCTATCACTATACATTTTTAAATATTGATATATTTGTGAGTTCGCATATTTTTAAAAAGGGAGAGAAAATATTTAATTTTAAAATCAGATTTACGAATACACTTTCTATTCTAATAGGTTGCATTTTCAATAATGTTTCAGAATTTCAGATGTAATTTATTATAAGTATTTTTGTTTTTATAAGTATTTAAACTTTTAAAAGCCGTTAACTACAAATAATTCGATTATTTTATTTTCAAATTTATAATTTATCAAATTATAGATTTATACTTTTATGAGTTACTGGCATACTTAATCTTCTATATTAAAAATATAAATATTAGATTTATATATAAGTGTTTATTATTTAGATGCAAAACATCTCTAAATTTAACTTATTGAGCAAAGAAAAATGAATAATTTATTATAATAGTTTGAACTTCATTTGGTTTGGATTTAGATTTTTATAGATATGAAAATTTATTTACAAATATGTATAGATCTAATTATATTTTTACAATTTAAATAAATATTTTAACTAAATATTTCAAATAGAAAATTTAAATGTTATGAAAGTCTTTACTTTAAATATATATGATTGTGGACTTTTTTTATTTACAATATTTTATTGTTGCTACATAAAATCGAATTTCTGGTAAACATTTAAGTAGTATACTTATAAAATTGCAATATTTAATACTCGCTCAATCAATATTTAATAAGCTCTTTTGTCTTCTTATTATATTTTATCGATTTATCTACGGTATTATGAATGATGTATTATCTATACTTTAAGTTATAATTTCTACATTTCATAATATTTTAAACATGTAAATAAAGTCTTTATATATTAAATGATAACTAAGTATATATTGCTTTGAACATTGAATCTGTATATAGCTCTTAGCTCAATAATAGATATGCACCACACAAAGATTAACTCATTTCAAGTTCTATTTGAAATAGTCATTAGCAAATTGTCGATGTTGTTGAGTAAGCCCTATATATTATGATATGCAATGCACCTTGAATGCAAGATAAAGCTTTGAAGTTTCAAATGTATATAAGTGTAAATCAAATAAAAACTTGATAACTGTTACAATATGAAGTACATCAATGAAAAGATATGCATTATTGTTTTTAAACAAATACATTTATAAAAAATATTCGATTATTTTGTCAACTTAAAATTTAGCAATTTAAATTTAGTTCATTTTACGCTAGAGTATGAGTTCTAAATTTGTAGCAAATTATGAAATTTAATTCAAAAATAATATTTTAAAGAAGTATCTAATTTTAAGTTCATTTAAAAATTCTTTTTTAATTAATTTTATTTTAAATTCATTTAAGAAATTTTATTATTGTATAGATTAGATTTTTTATAAAAATATTGGTGATAAATATTTTTTAAAACTGCAAAGTAATGAATGAAATCATTTTTTGAGTTTAATGGTATTAAATTATTTTTACACAAACCTACATAGAGTATTAACACATTTTTATAACGCTTTCAGGGCCGTTTAATTAATATTTAAAATGAAAAGACTATTTTTTTTTAATGTTTGATATGATGGCCTTTTTTCTGGACTGCATCGTGAATTCCATGATAGAAGAGCTTTTTGTAAAATTTCCAGGGTTATTGCTTTTCATTCCTCTTCCACTACTTTCCAAAGTTCATTTATCGTGGTGGGTTTGCGCTTAGAAAGAGCTCTTTTTAACAGACCAAAGGCACAATAGTCCATAGGTGAAACGTTAGGTGACTTAGCACGAATAGGGTGAAAAGATATATTTATGCAATACCTGTATTAGTCATCATTTTCTCAAGGAATGCAGTGGAGTTTTCGAAGTACGATTGGTAGTTTGTCTTGATGAAGTTTCACTCTTTGAAAACCATTGGGATAAAGAAGTGGAATTTCTTCAGTAAATATTGGACGTAAAACTTTCGCCTGATAGTATGATGAGTTGATTTTAATATTTTTTCCACTCTTATTTTTAACTTCCCATTGCAGGAGAAACGACAATCATAAACCCCTTACTGAAACTTTATTTATATTGACGGAACCAGATTTGTACAGTTTTTCTCTTCATTTTCTATAGTAAACATACCTTTTTTGTTTCAGTCATTTAGATAAACCTATGCTTCATCAAGAGTCATAATGTATTTGCATTTAACTCCTGCTAAGTGGTTTTCATATAAGGATTCTACAAAATGTTTTGTGTTGAGCCACATGTTTCGGCAAAAGCTGTTGAACATTATGTTTCTCAGCTTTTCTAAGTTGTAAATCTTGGTTTTGCATTTTATTTATTGTTGCTACAGATGTATCTAAAGACTTTGCAATTGATTTCTGTACTGGTAGATTTTTTCTTGTTACCAGTGATTTCACTTTAGAAAAATTTGAAACTGTACCTACCTTTTTCGGATATTCATTTGGTGTCTTCTTTTCATGTAGAAATAAGGATTGACGGTTTTTACATGTTCGATTAATAATGTTGTTTATTTTGCACTCAGAAATTTTAATAGCAGGCATTTCACAACGCTTTTAAATTCTGGAATAAGAATATTTCTCTTCGGAAAGCACAAAAACATATCCTTCAACCCACAGCATGTTTACATGCGACATTTTGAAAGGAGAATAAATTTAAATGTAGTAGACGTTATTTCTCATTTCAAATAATAAGCTATTGCCAAAAAGTTTTACTCTAAGTCATTTACTTTTTTAAAATTATTTATCGAAATCATTCTAAAAATGTTTAGAAATGTCTAACTTAAAAATTTAAAATATAAATCAATCATTATTGCACCGTTTTTATTGCAAATATCAATTTCTACTAGTTTAAATGAGGAAATTTCATGTTTTCTAATCATTCAATAGTAGAAAATTAATTGCTGCTGATATAATATGTTATTTTTATCATAAAGTAAACTGCAACGTTTTCTATTTCCTAATATAATTATTTTAGTCATTTAGTGAAATTTTAAAAACAAAACTACAGCTTTACTACATTTCTTAAAAATTCATTGATAATTTTTTAAAAGTAAATAAAAATTTAAAATATTCTTTTTTATTTTTTGGTATGTGTGACTGTAACTTCCAATAATTTAGTTTGTTTATTTTATATTTTATTTTCTCATTTCACTTCATTCCCACTCTTGTAAGTGATGTTAACACAATCGGGCAGCTTATTTACTTTGTAGAGAGAGGTAATTTCTTGGAATCCGCTTATAGTCCATTATTATTTTAACAGAAAACTCATTATGTCCGCACCGGGGGTAATTTAACGTCGTATAAGTCTTATCTTGACTTGGAAAATAAATTAAATAAAAATTTTTCGTTTCAAGAAATGACTTTTATTTTCTAATTTATCAGTTGTTAAATTGATCGTGTTAATAGTAATCCAAAGGATAAAGGAACAAAATAAAATTTGGATAGGAAAGTATGTCATTTTTGAGACATTCATCAAAATTTTATTTTCTTATATGCATTAGTTAATATGTTTATCTAAAGTTAAGAAGAAATTTTGTATGTAAGTAAAAGTGAAGAAAAAATGAGTTAATTTCAATGATATTTTATTATTTTCAGAAAATTCAATATTATGAATTTTTGAGAAATTTTAACTTAAGATAGCAAATATAAATGAATGTAATAAATAATAATGAATAGTAAACATTTTGCTACAATTATCATATTGGGTTGTTCGGAAAGTAATTTCGTTTTTCGAACCTGGATCAGTTTTTTGCTTGTGAAAACCAACCATTTTGAGAATGTGGATTCATGGTACTACCAAAAAGAGGGCAACAGTTATTGCACTAGAATTGACAGTTTATGGTTCAGTTGAATTTTCATTCGCCATACGTTTTTCATTTTTATAAAAGACGTAATAACTCTCCGAAGAACCTAAAAGTATAATTCGGAATAAGCATCTTAATTCCCTTTAATTTTACAGAAGGAATTCGTTTAGTAGGCTGGAGTGGATTTTCTAACAATTTGTTTTTGCCTTATTGCCATATAAGATTAAACTACAAAATTATTTTTAATAAAGATTTAAGTTTTATAGGGTACATTTTAGTTACAGAAATCAATTTTAACCATAAAGTCAATTTAGCAATCTCATTTTTAATTTTTGATGACTTTTAGAAAAAAGTCATTGTATTACAAGAAAGTATTATAAACAAAAATTAATAAATATGCCTAGGTCGAAATATTGAATCGAATCACATCTCCGACAAGCTACAGAAATTAACTAATCTCCACTAAATAGCACTGAAGCCTATTGTGAAAAAACAACTGGTAGGCATCACTGTCTAAGCTTGCAGGGATCTTTCATCTTAACTGAGGTAGGCATCTCAGTTAAGATAAAAAAAAAAGCCGAAGACAAGACTGAATGGTAATAGCGCATGGTCTTATGAAATCGGCTCCTCCAGTAAACTTTGAATCACACTCAAAATTTCTGTCAGCGTTGTTTACAAGGGTGCAAGGAGCGCAGTAGAAGCAATTCAGTGGCAGTGAAAGAAAGACTTATAAAAACATGCTTCTTGATTTCATCTTCTTGTATTACCTGTCGAATACTTGGTATATACCAAATACCTTGCATATATTACTAGAGTGTGTTGTAATAGCTATGAAATTTGATGTCATACTTTAGAGTTGTCTCTTCTAGTTTGGTCCGTAAGTTTTTAAGGAAGAATTAAGAACCTACAGTGTGTAAGAAAACGATATGGATAATAACTTGCATCGATATTATAGCAACAAATTGGAATATATTCCCCTCTGTACTCACACGACAAATCTTCTGTTTATACAGCACGTGGCATTAAATTATGATTTTAAAATAACTGGTTAGTTTAGAGTTATTTCGAATTTTTTATTTAGAATATATAATTTTGCCGTGAATTGTAGCATCGTTTGCATAATAGAGCTAACATAAAGTTTTCATTGTTCTAACCAACTTATGTAGAACAATTATACCAACAAATTTTCATAATTTGAAGAAATACTGTTATACACTATTAGTTTTATTTCATACGCTTTCTGTTTCATGGATACTATCCCTTACATGGTTTATTCTCTCTTTTGTCAGATATTTCAAAGTATGTTTTATCCTTATGTTCTAGTGAAGGAAGTGAGACTTCGGCAGTCTCAAAAAAACTTACAAATGACAGCATTTATTAAAATAATTAAACAAGAAAATTTTATTCATTTATTCATATTTGTATTCATCAATTGTGTACAATATATGTACAAATTCAAAAAATAAAATTTATTAATTTAGTAAAAATATAAATATGCAATCATTCTGTGAACTATCAGTTTTAAAATTTAATTAAAAAGTACTCAGGAAGCACATTTAACGTATTCTTAATATACATAAAATTTTAAAAAAATGTATTTAAAATTCATAAGCTTTATGAAATTTAATTTCCTTTTTTAAGTAATATAATTAAATCAAAATGTTCGAAATATATTTGCTGATTACAATTTTCTTATTTTTTGCAATTTAATTATTCATCATGTTATATATATATATATATATATATATATATATATATATATGTGTGTGTGTGTGTGTGTGTGTGTATATGTATATATATATAGATAGATAGATATAGATATAGATATAGATATACCATATTTAAGTATCAAACACTATTTTATCTAAAAACTGTAGATTTTATAGAATATTTGTTATTTTGTATTGATAAACGTATGTATTCTGATACTGTATGTTTTGGTGATTGATTGTTATTTTGATAAATGTTTTATTTCGCATATGGTTATAATCCGCACTCTTTTGCAAACGAAATTCACAAAATATTTTTTTAAATCTAGTCTAATGTAACCAAATAATAAAGGAAATAAGAGATAAAGGAAAAACAACACATTTATAAAACTTTTCTCTTTAACGTTATTGAGCAAACGTAAAACTTACATATAAACATAACATTTACCCCATCCCATAGAAAGAGCAATATTATTAAATACTTACGTTTTGTGTCTTGGGGAAATCGCTTTTTCAGTATCTGTTTTTCAAAATCAGCTGTATTTTTTGTGGTAATAACATCATTAGAAATTCAATAACAATGAAAGTTTTGCTTCAGAGCTACACATATTTTTTTCAGATGAATATTTCATATTACATCCTTTGTAGCTACAATGGAAGTCAATATAATATCAGTTAGTAAAAAAAAATATTGGAAATTTTCTAGAAATAATCCAAACAAACAAGGAAAAAATCTCATCTATAATTTGGAGAATTTGTTCCTGGAGGTAATATTTTTAAAGTGTTTGATGTATTATTCTTATATTTTTCATTTTTGCATTGAGTACACACATTGTTATGTATAAAAACATAGTTACATAATTTAAATAAATATGCATCTTTTAATAATGCTAAAAGTAATGTATACTCGCATATATTGAAAAATCTGAATCACTTTAGAAATTTGTTTTAGGAATATAATAAAAAATAGAGTTAAAAGATTGTACAATTAGGTATATTGAATACTTCACATAAAAGATGTTGAAAATTATATTTCAAAATTAAATTTCTCATTATCAATATTCATAATCAAATATTTTATTGAAACTGAAAATTTGTTCAATTTTTATGCATGCTATATATTCTTTAAAAACAAATAATTTGGACGTACACTACCGTGTTTATTTGTCTTTTTTCCTTTCCGTGAATAACAGCTGAAAGAGAACTGAATAGAAAATTGTAGATATTAATTTCTTCTGTTTTTGATACTGTAGAAAATTATTATAAAGTGTTCTCAAAAGTACAATTGAAGTGTTGCATAACTTTCATGTATATCAGTTACTTTTATCGCACATTAAGGAATAACTAAGGTGTCCATACGGATCTAAGATACAGTATAGTAAATGAACATGAAAAAAATTATCACCTGTCATTTTATGAAAGAATCAAATGTACGAAATTAAAACCAGAATTCAAGCAAATTTATCGATATTTTCTCAATTTATACGTAAAATTGCGGGAAACCACAGGATCACTTCTACCTATTAAATGTATTTTTTTTAATCAAAATAGATACTGGTGGCTGAAATGGAAAACTAAATAAAAGAAAATAAATAGATGCTTCAGAATTAATAAGTAAAATAGGAATATTATATAGTAGTACGCATGGAATATTAGCAAGTTACAGTCAATAAGACAATTGCAATTACTAAAAAATAAAATAATTACTATTGTCAATAATAATATCAACTACAGCAAAAAAATGAATGATATTCTGAATAAATAGTATTTGATTTAACTTTTAAAAAGCTCACTATGGGGTGAGATATCTCATCGTATGAGTCTTCTGAACATAATCATCAAGCATTCACATGAACACATTTAGAATTATAACTTCCATCATTGTTTTCTTTCAATAAGAACTGATTCGATTCACTAAAATGCATAAATTAATGGACTATAAGCCCTTAGATAACGACAATATTTCTCGTTCTCTATTTGAAAATAGATTTTCTTTTACTGTAAAGCCACTTATTAAGTCAAAAGAAAATAGGGTTAAAATTTCTATTTTCTTAAATAGCTTCCAAAAATTTAATCAGAAAAGATTTTGGAAAAATACAAAATTCTCACTGCATCGTCTTCTTAATTTTGGATCTTTGATAACTATGGTCATAAAAGTAAATAAAAAGTAGTACTTAATGTCAGAAGAGACAGTTCCCTGAGCACACTGGATAAAAATTTGGAAATAAATACATCTATTTCAAAAACTAATATGCTGTCGAAAACAAAATGACATGGGCAAGCAGAAAAATGTACAACGTGTATGGGGTACAGCGATCTCATACTATTATATTAAAATGACAAAGAGTAGAATCAAGAGATGCACGCTATCACATATTTGTATGCCAGTGTCTCAAAATCAGTTAAGAATCACAAATAACTAGACGAGAATCCCTTATTTCTTGACCTGGCGAGAAGACATCTATAGAAATGTATCGAAGCCCAACAGGTATCAATCATTTGGACTGAGCTCATCGAGAGAACTTAGTAATTGGACAGTCTTGTTAGCTTTTAATAGCATCAGTATAATTTCGGTTATTAAGATGTTTTCATCGAAAATTATTGGAAGCCTGTAACAGAAATGTGGGTAACAAAATGTAGGACACAGATAGGCCACATAATTTTATTCTAAAAGATTATATTGTTTCATTGAAGATTATTTTTTGTGCTATTAATAAACTCAGAGAAACAGGATTGTATGATTAGTCAACCACGACAGCAGATACATAGTGGGTGTCAGATCAGAAGTATAATCAGAGAAGCTCTTATCAAGCTTTCTCATTTATCTGCAACAGAGAAAAAAAGAGATATATTGCCTCTAAAATAAGAACTATTAGTGTATATCCCCCCATTGGCCATCTTTGATACTTTTTTTCGTAGTCAAGTATTTCTTACGCTGTTGAAAACTTAAAATAAACCGTATATATGAAATCACCTAAAACACAGTGGAAAAAACAAACTTGGCTGTAGAAAAATCCAAAAAAAAAAAACAAAAATTCAAATTGGCGACACCAAAGAGAAAACTGAAAACACTATAATTGGAACGAAGGATGGCATATTTGGCAAGATATTTCATTGGAGGATATAACACACTTTTACCCTAAAAAATGGAAATATGAAAAATTGTTCAGTAAACAACTGCTTTTTCATACTGAGCAACAATGTTGCATTATTGACGGAATCACGATTATTGACGGAATGAATGGCAATATTTTGTGATAAATCCATTAAAGAACAGATTAACGCTTCTCGATTATGTTAGAAGTATGAGGCATTTTGTTGCCTTAAGATCTATAAAGAGTTGAAAGATGGCTAGAAAATAGAAATTGTTTTCTTACGTGCATGTAATTTTTGGAAGACATTTTTTTAATTAGTTGAAGTTACTGTATTCTTTTATAACTAAAATGATTACTTGCCCCATTCTACAATCGCAGCAATTTCTCTTGTGTTTGTTTCAAATTACACCTTTGTAACCATTATTTTCGAAAACTGTACGTCTTTTTATGCCAAACTTGATATACATTAGTGATCAAAAATGAATAGAAACATGTAATATGGATATAAACACTAATATAGAATATATATATATTCACCATATATAAAATTTATATAAGTTCACCACATGATTTTTTTAATTAATTTAATCAGCTATATTTTAGGGAGTTCTTAACATTAAAAATAATACACACACCTTTAAACTAACTTTATACCCTTATTTTTTTATTTTAACAGTTTATCCATTTTTAAACTCCGCAGTTATTTTGTTTATGATTTTTCTAATTATATAATATATCTAAATAATCTCTTAAAAATATATTTCATACTATTAAATTTTAACAATAACGATAAACTTTGTTAGATTTATAGTTTAATTACTGTACTATATCTAAAAATATTGTAATTCGTGTTACAAACAAGAATATTTTGAAATTCATAGCTTTTAAATATTTTTAAAAAATGTTAAGTTTCTATTTAAAATTTTTGCACTTCATTTCTATCCTACCCAAAAGATTTCTTCTTCAGTGCAAAAGTCCCTAAAAATGCATGATTACATTGTTTGAGTAGACATTATAAGGAGTGCACACAATTCTATGTGTTATTCTTAGCTAAAGTCACTGCTCCATAATCTCGCTACAGAATAACAGCAGACGGAGAAGCTCTCTCTCTCTCTTGAATAATAAGCCTTCTGTCACTGAATATGCTTCCAAAACTAGTAAACTATACAAACTTTTTGCAAAGTCTGTAAATATAAAGATGAAATCATTTTTAGTCAAAGTATTGCAAAATGTTATGTATATAATTTTGCTGAAAACTAAAACCAAAATGATAATTTAGTAAAAAAATAATAGATATTAAAATATAACTGATGTATTTAATGCAAAATATATTTTAATGAGATATTTTAGAAGAATTTTATAAATTCATAAATTTTATATATCATAAATACGAAGATAATTATGAATATTCAATTCAAATTTCTATCTTCTATATATTCTCTAATTTTGTTGTTATATCACAAAAAATTTATTATTAATTGTGAACTAAATTAATCTTCTGGTTTTTGGAGAATTTTTTTATTGAATAAAAAGTATATGGATTCTTATAGCAGGAAAGAATATTTAAAGAAACATAATTGGTATGCAAAACTAGTATACTAAAATAGCTAAATGTTGGCTTTTTTACAATATAGAAATTATTATATGTATGCCATAAAATCACAAAAAAATCTAGAAGATAACTTGTTGTACTAAATTTATTTAATGTTTAATTAACATAATTATTCCAAAATTTTAACAATTTTCGAGTAAGATTTAATAGAAAATTCATCTCAACAGCTTCACTTCTCTTTCCTTCAATAATGATAACTTGACTATGACAAAATTTCAAACAATTATTTTAAATGGCTTAAATTTATAACTACTGGGTTTTATACTTTGATTCTTGATTTGTACAAATCATAGTTGGATAGTGAACACATTTAAAAAATTTACTTTTTTATACATTACTTATTTTAAAAAGTAAAACACTTAAATCAATCTTCTTGCTTCAAAAGTAGATTAAAAGAAAATACCAAGAAATTCTAAAAATTACCAAAAATCACAAGGAAATCAAAAACTTAAAAAAATGATTGTAAAATCTAAATTTAGAAAATAAACTTTTCAGATATAAGTTGATACCAAATATAAGCTAAGTAAATAATGTTAAAAAGATTTTTAACCATCAAAATGAAAAATTTTATTAGATAGTTTCACTATTGTTGATCTTTTATGAAAAACATAAGCATTATTTTTAAGAAACAAAAATAATCTGAAGAGATTAGAATTAAAATGACAAATAAAATTCAATTAAATTTAGATTGCACGTGAGAGCTTTACTTCAAAAATAAAATGTTCGGTTTTTCATACAACTATGTGGTAAAAAGAATAATATCTAAGCACACATTTTAATTTTTACGTAAGCATTGTATGTCATAAAAATGTCACGTACACCAAACTTTTAAATGAAATATTTCAGGGCTATTGTCAGGTAGAAAGTACAATAAAAAAGAATGTGACTTATCTTTAAAATAAAGAATTCATGCGTATTTCTATGATCAAATTTCGTACATCTTGTCCGTTGATTAAATTTTGTTTCGATGATAAAAATTTATTTTTTGATTTTGTTGCGTGTTTTTTTATTTCAATTTTTGTTTAAAATATGTAGCAAGTTATGAGATTAATTCAAAGTGTTTATAAAACAAAATTCATTTCAAATATAGAGTGGCTGAGAAATGTGAACTGCCTTGTATAAACGTAAAAAATAGTTCTAGGAATTTATCTAACAATTGTTCCTAATGATATTTGAGTCAATTATTTTTAAGAATTAATGTAGTTCCTTCTAAATAAATAATGTAAGAGTAATTGTAATTGATTTTGTTCTTCTACAAATCTTTAGGAACTCTAGTAAACTTTATCGTATTCACAGAAAATCAGAGTTTGACTCCGTGTACTTGGAAATAAAGCAAATTATCTTTAAGAAAATTGGAATTATTGAGATACTATGTATCCTATTAAATATTCTCTTCTTTATTCTGCTATTTACTTTTTAACCACATGTATCTATTAAATAATTTAAATTAAAAATTAGTTTTAATGAAAAAAAACATTCTGAAGAATCATTTATATTTCTAAGTAAAAAAATCAGCAACCAATTAATTGAATTTTTTGACGTCAATATAAAAACAAATTTCTTATCCGTATTGTGATGACATTTAATAATATTTTGAAGCATTTAAATAGCTTTCTTTACTCACTGAATATCATTTTAAACTAACGAATGAGAATTAAGTTCGGAAAGAAAAATTTCGTTTTAATTTTTTGTGAAAACTTTTTACGGTTTTTCTTACAGAATAACATAAGCAAATTATATAAAAATTTATATAATATCATGAATAAACATATAATAACATAAAACGTAATTCAAAATAATGTTCCCATAGAATAACAGAATCGAAACCAGTTTGTTGTTTTATTAAGTTTGACTGTCGAAAATAAAACAATTTATTTCCTATTAAACCCACAATTGCTTGGTTTAAAACTAACTATGAAATATGGCTGTAAAATGATCGCAAGCAGTTATGGAATTGTTATAAGAAATCTGTCAGAATCCCGCGAGAGGACGAAGCGCCATGAATGCTGTACGAATGGTTGGCACTTCAAGGCATTGAGAAGATGCAGAAGAGGCGAACGACATCATTGCATAAAACAGAAATTGTGCTGTCCGTAAACAGCTTTGAAAAGTCGGGGTTTCGGCATAGATTCTGTTTAATCCAGCCTGCTAAATTCTGAATTTGGTGACATTTTTGGCCTATTTGTTTTTGCTTATTTGGCTAACTGGTTTTAATTACGCCATAGAAATGGAACCCTTTAAGAATTATGTAGAAAATTCTATTTTGTAACCTTAGTACTGACGTCATCGCGGGACTCCACAATACGTCATCATGGCAACATTTCTTCCTCACAAAAAAAAAAAAATTCAGAATTTGGCATCCATGATTATTTGTGCCTGAATTTCTTCAAAATATCATGTTATCGCTCGCATAAAAACGAAGGAATGATCCCGAATATCTGAAAATTGAATGGAGGGAGCATTGCTGGGTATCCAGAGAGTTGATGATTCTTCCGCTGCAATTTTATTTGTTGAAATCCATCTAGTATCATATGAATCTGGGATCGATAGTTTGTTAAAAGTATATTAAATAGCCTGCTGGGTCATCAGGCCTTCCTAAAATTTATACCTGAGACGGAAAACATATTGTGATGTGATATCTGCAAAATTCTACAACAATTATATCCTGGTCCAATTGTCTGGAAATGGGCTTACCCACAGCTCTTTGATCATGATCCCAGGCAGTGATACAAGTAATTTTTTTTTCTTGCACCGCTTAGCGGGCAACTGAATCGACACATTGCGTAACACACCAATAGTGAACAAATCTTTTATATTTTTATTAAATCATAATTCACAAAATACTATTTTTAACATTAAGTAAAAATATATATTATATGTTCATATTTGAATTTTAAAATTATAAATGGAATCAAAGTATATGAATTCATTAGAAAATTATATGAATGTAAATTTGAACTCATACGTACACTACTGGCCTTTAAATTGCTACACCAAGAAGGCGACATGCTACAGACGTGAAATTTATACGAAAGGAAGAAGGTGCTGTGACATGCAAATGATTAGCTTTTCAGCGCATTCAGACAAAGCAAGTGCCAGTAGCGACACCTACATTGTGTTTCAATGAGGAAATTGTTCAGCCGGTTTTTCATACACAAATTGCAATTGAACGTTGTTGCCTGGTGAAAAGTTGTTATGATGCCTCGCGTAAGAAGGAGAAATGCGTACGAGCACGTTTCTGACTTTGATAAAGGTAGAATTGTAGCGCACCGGGATTGCGGTTTATCTTATCGCAGTATTGCTGTTCACGTCGGTCGAGATCCAATGACTGTTAGCAGAATATGGAATCGATGGGTTCAGGACGGTAATACGGAACGCCATGAGGGATCTCAACGGCCACCTATCACTAACAGCCGAGAAGACAGGCATATTATCCGCATGGTCGTAATCGATCGTGCAACCATGTCACGAGCCGTGAGTCAAAAAACGGGGTCGTTTGGAAGACAACAAGTGTTTGCACGAACAGTTCGACGACGTTTGCAGCAGCATGGACTCTCAGCTCGGAGACCATGGCTGCGGCTTCCTTTGACGCTGCGTCATATACAAGAGCGCCTTCAATGGTGTGATCAATGACAAACCTGGGCGCACGAATGGCGAGACCTCATTATTTCATATGAATACAGATTCTGTGTACAGCATCAAGATGGTCGCGGCATCGTGGTGAACGCACACTGTCAGCGTACATTCGTCATCGTCATACTGGCCCATCACCTGGCGTGATGTTATGGGGTGACATTGAATACACGTCTATATCACCTCTTGTTCACATTAACGGTGCTTTGAACAGTGCACGTTACATTTCTGGTGTGTTACGACCCGTGGCTCTACCCTTTATTCGAGCTGTGCGAAACCCTAGGTTTCAGCAGGATAATGCTCGACCGCATGTTGCGGTATTGTACGGACCTTCCTTGATACGGAACATGTTCGGCTGTTGCCGTGGCCAGCACGTTCTCCAGATCTTTCACCAATAGAAAACGTCTGGTCAATGGTTGCCGAGCGACTGGCTCGTCACCAAACGCCAGTCACTACGGTTGATGAACTGTGGCATCGTATTGAAGCTGCATGGCATCTGTACCTGTACATGCAATCCAATCTCTGTTTGACTCAATGCCCAGGCGTATAACTGCTGTTATTACTGCCAGAGGTGGTTATTCTGGGAACTGATTTCTCAGGATCTATCCAGCCAAATTTTTTGAAATTTTAATCACTTGTTATTTTTAGTTTAATATATTTGTCCAATAAATATCATTTTGTTATCTGCATTTCTTCCTGGTGTAGCAATTTTATTTGCCAGTAGTGTATAAATGAAAATCTTTATTAATAATATTCTTTTATTTTGTAGTAAAATATAAATATTTTGAGAGGGGAATAATTTACTAATATAAAATCAAAGTTAAATTGAACAAATAAACATTGACAAAAAATGTTTTAGCACATTTACTATATCTAACATAGATTAATTTCTTCAATTATTTTGAAAGAAAATGATTTAATACTCTTTTTTATCTCTTAGAATTTTAAATGTTATATTAACTATAAAGTAAAAAAAAATCTATGGCAAAAAAAAACAATAACAATTTATAACTTTTATACTTTAAATGTAAAATTTTTGTTCCCCGAAATGTAATTTTATTTAATAAAGAATAAACAAAACTAACATCAAAGTTTTCACATGATAATATATTTATTAGTAAATTAAATTTTTTTCGATGAATAATTATATATTTCATTCTCTTTGTTTGAGATTTATGTTGTGTTAAATGTAATTTATTCGTTCCTTATTTTTAATCCATTTCTATTATAATGTCGTCTCAATTTATGAAGTTTTAATCATCTTTTCTGTCTAGAAATAACAAAAAACTACTAATTTAAAAATATTATTCAATAATTCAATTACTTTTTATGAGGAAAACGTGACATCAAAATTAATAAATTTAGCCGAAATTTTTAAATAATTTTGAAGCATTCATAAAAGTTTATTATCATTTTCTGTTTTAAATTTTCTGTAAAGTAATAAAAATCCTAGTTTATTTTTAAAATAATTATTGTTTTCAATCTATGAAAAATATTATTTTGATTGAAAATTAATTATTAATTAAAGTTCAAATCTTATGATCAAAGAAATATTTTGTTTAATAAATAATCAATCTCATTTTAAACATTTAAAGTTACTATGATAACTGATGGTAATACTTCTACAATATATTTCCTTGTTTTACATATGGTATTATGAAGATATATTCAAGAAATCGAACCGATCATTTTAAGCTTATAATGCTATGACATAAAAGACATACACAGAATTATATACTGAAAATTTTACATTTAACTGTATTTTGTGTTATTGATTTTATGCTTGGACAAAATATTGCAAACATATGACATGTTACTATTCATATCGTATATTTAAAAGTACTTCTCTTTCACAAATGTAAGAATTTAAGTTTGCCATGAAACTCATCCATTAGTAATATATTCACTTCAAACTTTACATTAGACAATGTGTCAATCATTTAAAAACTGATTTTGTGCCCACGTATTCATGAATATTCTATTGTAAATTAATAATAACAGTCTATGTTTTAAAAAATAAAAATAAATCTAAATATCAAAATAATTCAATGAGAAATAACAAAAATAATTTTGACAAATTGTCTGAAAATATTACTTAAAAATGAATTCATTGTACAATAAATGAAATATTTTTTAATTTATGTGTCAATATGTCTTTTACTAAATATTTCTAAAACATTTTGCACCATATATAAGATCACAAATAATACATTAGTATTATTTGTAATATTATAATAATGTTTATGATGGAAGATTACAAATAATACATTAGTATTATTTGTAATCTTATAATAATCTTCCATCACAAACATTATTTCATTTCATAAAACATCTTAAATTATGTAGTTTCAGTTGTTTAAGTTTCAATTAAATTATAAATATTTATTTGCCATAACTTTCGGTTGATAAAACATTTATTTGTATTTTTATAGGAGGAGATTTAAAATTTAAGAAAATACAGTTTTTAAATCACTGGAAATATTAAAATGTTGTAATCACAACTAACAAGCTTTCTGAGACATAAAAATATGTAATTTTGAAAAATAGTAATTCTTGTATTTGTAAAACTCATGCAAGTAAAAGCATCATAATTTGTTATTTCAGTTTCTTTCCAATATTTTGTTATAAGCTTTGGATGTTACTCTTCAAACAGATGCGTATAAATTTAATACAAGAATTCGCAATAATTATCCTTACTTCAATTTGAATATGTGTCGCGATTTACTTGTACAGGAAAAATTCTGCAAATATTCGGGTTTTATATTTCAATGGTTTTTTTTAGTAAGAAAAATTTTTATTACATTCAAGTAACTAATGTTTTAAATATAATTTACTTACTTACATTCAACTAAGTGGATAGCACTAGACATTGAGGTCTGTTAATGTATAAGTTAATTTTGTTAACAATATTTAATTTAATAATGTAGTCTCTTTAAAACTTATTATGTCAATATAAATTTTGAATAATTTTAATTTTCAAAGCAAATGTTTTCTATTAAAAATTAAATATACTTAATGAAGCAATGTATTCTCTTCAACAAATATTTGTTATTAAATAAGTAAAAATATTTTCTTAATGAATCCTAAAGGCTATCATATTACTCTTCCAAATTGGTTGATGATTTAACTATTAAATTATCTTATTTGAAACCACAATTTTTCAACCAAAACGATATAAATAAAATTTATGAGGGCAAGTTTATTCTTAGATAAAAGTAATACAATATACATTATTATTTGTTCGAAATTAATAGGCAGTCGTAAAACAGTTGGAAGGGACCATTAATAAAATTAAGTATATTGTGCTTGTATAAAAAGTAAAATAAATTATTATATTATATTTAAAAATTAAGTATATAATTTTTAAGACTAGAAGTATAACTATAAAACACGAAGGGGAGTACCTCAGTATCAAACGAGAAATATAAAGTATCGTATTTAACTCAATCTTCTTGATATCAAAAAATTAAAAAGAAGTGTTAACGTGTTTCACTTTTGGAATATGAATTTTCTTTATTTGTACATCATTCCTTCAAGTTATTTAACAAAGTTTTTTCTAAATTGAAGAACAAAAAATGTATTGGGTTTTAAATCTAAAAAATAATTATTTAAACATCGAAATAGGAACCTAAACCTATTGATTATGTAAACTTATGTTTTAAGCAGAATCTATCAAAGATACAAACCAATCATTTGGTAAAAACACTGATTATTATCTTATAGAAATGATAACATTCAGTTTTTGTAATGGAATATGAACTCCATTGTAAAATGTCCTTAATAGGTTACAAACGCATCTGAAGCAGCATGAAAACGGTGGTAGATAGGCTATCTTCATTGTACCGGATAAGGAATTGATTGGCAAAATCCAACCGTAATTGATAATCTCCCGCTTCCAGCATCTAGGCACTCTGGAATAGATACGGAAACATGTTTGGAACAGAGTACAGAATCTTAAGGACAGTTGAACTCGGCAGCTTCAGAACACGTGTAACACCTTGTACACTTGCTGGACGAACTGTATTTATTGTCAGGTGAACTTCTGTAATATTTTCCATAAAAACGGAAGGTCATCCAGACTGAGGTCGGTCACATGTGCAACCAGTTTCTTTAAATTTATGAATCAAGTTCGGTACAGCTTTGACAGTGTACAAGGCTCATCGTAATCCATGGTCTTTGTGGTAAACACGCAATGCCTCTGCGGCATTTGTCCTTTCAGGTAATAAATCTTTACGACTTCTCCACGTTCTTTCCCTGAAAGCGGAATCTTAATCCAAATGTCAGAAAGCAACATACGGGGCTCGCATTTCACTGTTCCTTTTCTTTCACTTAGAGTGATGACGTCAATCATGATTGTGTCTTTTGAAGAACCTGAAATTTGCGCTTCTTGGTTTCATCTGGAGCACTAATCAGGCTGGGATCTCTGCCGAAGAAACAGTGTGACGTGGGAAGTCAATAAAACGAACATTAATGCTCTGTGCAAGGCATAGCCCTTTTTACTTTTTCCTTGCCTAGCTCCGGGGAGTTTCATGCTACAGGTTCCATTCCAATGCTATTTAGTGTTTTACAAATATGGGGATCGCATTCCAATACAAAAAACTGGGTGTTTTCATTTGAAATTTTCATTTTTTTTTTTTACTGTAACTGTAATTGTTTCAGTGACAATGTTGTTTAACATACCATTCTTCAACGCATACCTCAAAATACCTTATGACAAAATTTTATTAGGTTTCAATGAATAGTATGATTGAGGCCTAAATGTTGGGATAATTTTTTTATAATTCGTCTGTATATATTACTCTGTTATACAAAATATGTGGTCCTGTTAGAATGCCCTTTATCAATTTCAGTAGAAAAATTTTCCTTTTCTATTTATTTTCATTTAAACAGCTCTAACAGATTGAATAACTATTCCATACTTCTCCTAAGTCTTAAAGGTGTGTATGTTTTCACATAATACATTCAGCCAAAATTAGTCATCTCTGACTGCTGAATTATGACAAAGGTTAAACCATAAGTCTGCTACTTCAGAGAGGTTGGTTCTACCAATCACTTCGTTGAATTTACTGATATCTGTTATTACTGATTTAACAATATGCAATTTGACTGTGAAAGCACCAGCATCCATTAAAATGTATTCAGAGGCCCCACTAGATTAATAATGGGAAATTCTTTATTGTAATAATATGATTATCAAATTTATTAATATGAAATCTTTCAAATGATTACATCAAATTTTAAAGTTAAAGCATATTTAACATGTACTTTTCATACACTGATTGATACAGTTCCAACAAAAATTTTGAAGTAAATGCAGTACGAAACGATAAATATTGAGTTGTTCGGAAAGTAATTTCCTTTTTCCCGGCAGAGGATTTAATTATTTTTTTTTTCACTCCCAACTTCATGCATTAGTTGCATTGTCGTTTTATGCTTTGAGAGTTGATGTAACAAGGCTCGTGTGTTAAAAATTTCAATTGATTCTACTCATATTAATAGTTTTTTTATTGATACATTTTTAAAATGGAGAGTGAAAAACAGCATTTTCATCGTATTTTATTTTTTTACTCTGCAGAAGATAAGAATTGTGCTCAAGCCAGAAAAAAACTAACCAATGTGAATGGAGAAGATACGTTGGCAATATACCAGTGCCAGAACTGCTTTGCAAAAGTTCGATCCACAAAGTTTGATTTCGTAGATGCACTACGCTTTGGAAGGCCGTTTGAAGCTCATAAAAACGCAATAAACACAATATTTGTCGCAAACTATTGCATAATAATGTCTGAGATTGGTGAGAGGTTCAATTGATCAAATTCATCTGAGTTTATGCTCACTTGAATGACCTAAGCTTAACCTGAAAACTCAATATATGGAATACTCATGTTCTCACGATGTTATCTACCGAACTTGTACTTTTTATTACATACAAGTTTGGTCACTCGCCAGTAGCTCTTACAGCCTGAATGAGATATACTGCTGCCCCACACAACATTCTCTCAAGATCTCAAGCCTTCGGCTTATTATTTATTCCAGTAGTCTTCCAAATGTTTGCATTCTAAAGAATTTATTTCAAATGAAAAGGTCAAAAACCACTTATATCAGTTTCTTGCTGGCAAAAAGAAAACTTTTATGAGCATAGAATCATGTTATCACCCAAAAGACTGACTAAAGTATTAAAAAAGAATGCCTAATATATAATTTAATAAAATATTTATTTATTATTTTAAAATTGTTTTTCATTTTCACCAAAAAACGAAATTACTTTCTGAATAATCTAACATATATACAAATATATTCAGCAAAAGTATATTCAATTCAAAAATGTACAAGCACAAAAACAATTTTTTATATATGTATATTGATAATGTGTATTTCTTGATGAATTACATGTGGTTTTTATTTAATTTATAAAATTTCAAATTATTTACTGTTTTCTTTAACTTATAATTCTGAAACATTCCTTTTTCATCATATTTTAATATCATTAGATTAAAACAAATTCAACATTGAATTTTGGAATGTAGTTTATTATAAATATCATATTGATAAGTTTAATAATTTGTCTCTTATATTTAGAAAAATATACAAAAGGAGTTTAAATTTTTTATAAAACAATAATGATATACTGAGAGATAAACTCAAAACTGAGTTTGATAATGTGCAAATTTTCTATTAATTTCCTTTAATCCTTCTTTTAACTTATTTCAATTTTCAGTAATTTCCATTTTTAGGAGATTTTTATTACATATTTATTGAAACTATGAATAAAGTAGAGAAAATAGAGAAAAGGTAATGAAATAACTTACTTTTGAATAAAAATATTGCATTTTGCATTAGAAAATTTTGGATAAAAATACAATAACATATTAATAAATTTACAAATAGAAGTTATGATTTTAAAATATATTAACTTATTAAACACAAACTAAAAAATTGGATAGCATTTTTATTACTAAATTTTTTTTTCTAATAAAAATATTTGCTTATTATATTATGCATGCTAAAAATATGAAAATAATATTATTGTTGCAAAAAATATCCATATACATCATAGAATATAAACCATCTATGAAATTACATTAAATATTCAATATTTGAACATCGTGAAGCAGAGAAATCAATTGCACTTACACAAATACAAGTGACGAAAGCGAGCTAAACTCTTCTATGCATACTACTTTGCAAATAAGAGGAACCAACGTTTGAATTCGTAACATCAAATATTTTTCTGATGATATAATATTTGTAGAATTTGGAGATATTATTTTTTCCAAGCAAATGATTTCAAAACATACTTATCAAAGAAAACTTTATGAGGAGAAGTTGATGTAGCATAATTTAGAAGCACAAAATAAAAATTATTATCTTCAAAATTAACACGTTGCATATATATAATTAGACGGGGTCTGCAACGTAGATCTCTTTCCTCGCGGTGCTTCCTGGACAACGGTAAATGATCTACAACTTTATGCAACGCATGAGAAGTTGCGAACCATTTGAGTCCTTCCCCTGCACTGTATTATAGTATTTATCCCATAAGTGTACTCGGGACACTCATGGAATATATACTAGAGAACAGGGCCCAACATATCCTATTTATAGACTTACTGTGATTTCAGTTTTGTTATCTGAGTTCATGTTACCTTTGTTCTAATGTTTGTTATTTTTAATGCAGTTGCCTTCTAATTTTCCATTAGAAATTTAAAAAAAAAGACATAGAGTGCACTTTTAAACATAAAGGAAGTTATTTATTAAAAAAATATAATTTCGATACTGAAAAAATATGTCGAATAATTATTAAGTAGTATGGAGTCCTCTTGATATAAATCAAACAAGTGCTAGTTTCAGTGATCGGCAAAATAGTATCCTGAGGGAGGCGAAAATCTATGTTCTGAATCATTCTCCTCGATTCAACTTCTATCGAAAGCTGGACATGACAGACAATGTACACACAGATAAAGTATATTGAGGAGAGATCAATAGAAAATTGAATCCAAGGAAGAAACAGGACAAGTACACATCTGGTCTGCTGATGAGCACCGCGTCTGTCACCTGATGTCTTGCTGGCTTTTTAGTGAATTCCAATTTTAATGTAAAGTAAATACAACAGTTTGCAATAAATCATTAAGAACAGTTGCAAGATCATTGTGTCTTTGTTCCTTATAAGGTGGGATGTATATCAACACGTTGTATCTTAAATAAATATACAACGTGACACACGGTGGGATGTTCACTTATAATAATTTCTCTGTCTTCCTTCTGGGAGGCTTCCAGACCTTCATACGGGTATTATTCAAACTAAATTGAGGCTCATCATTGAACACCTTTTTCATTGCTAAAATATATTTAATGACACCAACGCAATCTTTCACACCGGCCATTTGGCATCTTATGAAAGAATGATACATTTTCAATTCAATTTCAACAAATTCTAATCGTAAAACTATTCTCACTGATGGATCCCATCACTCAGAAAGCTAATAGAAATCCATTGCAAAGTCACTACCTTATGCATCACTCTACAAACGGTTCCGTCAAAAAAGTTGTTTTGTCGAAGCTGTTTTTAATATCAGGTTTGTTTCCCGCAACTTTTAATTTACTATATTGATCGATTTCTTGTATGACAGACTGATAAGCCTGCTATCTTGTATTACGTTATTTTTCCTTTTATTTCGCACTAGTATCGCGTCACCCCAATTTCTATTTTAATATTTTAAATAAATTTTCTATATCTTTAATAACATATGTTCTGTCTTAGTTTATATATATATATATATATATATATATATATATATATATATATATATATATATATATATATATGCAGAAAATACACTGATCCCTAAAATTTTAAGACACATAAATAATTTATAATAATAAAGTAATTTATATATATATATATATATATATATATATATATATATATATATATATATATATATATATATATATATATATATATATATATATATATATATATATATATATATATATTTTCAGATGATTCTTAGATCCATATAAATCACTGCTAAAAAATGAATAATGGATAGTTTTGTACATTTCTTCTGCATGTTATAATTTATATGAGAATATGCTCGTATATCGATATTAGATTTGAATTTTAATACAATCCACCTTTGCTTTTCTTCGAAAAAGAATATGCTAAGGATAATCACAGTCTTAAGAAATTCTAAATCTATATACCTATTGTTTCTGTGGATATTTGTATTATTTTTTTATGGTTATGTAGTCAGTTCTCAATTTATGAATTATTTTTTCATTTAAAGTATATTTTATATATCGATAATTTTCAAATTGTTATTTAAATAATGTTACATATTGTACTTTAGAATAAACATTTATAAGACTAAAATAATTATTCTATAATAAATTCTACACTATAATTAAAAATTCAAGTGAAATGTAAAATTAATATTAAATAGGATCTTTATATCTTAAAAAATGTAACAGAAATCAAAGAAGTTAAAAAAAAATTATTTTAAAATGCAGTAAAATTTAAACAAATATTATTATTAGCTTTATAAAAAAAATTTTAAAGTGATTCATTGAACTGACGAAACAGACATTTAATAAATAAAGTATTTTATAATAATAAGCAAAATAGTTAGAATCAACATATAGATCTAGGTACAGAAATCATAACAAAGTATAGCAGAAAAAATATATTACTAAAATAAACTGTGTAATTTATGGTATATCTGAAATTATGTATGGAATATCGTATAAGAATAAGATACTGTGTGTCAATAAACTATTTAGAAACACTTAAAAAATATTTTTTGGAGACTATCCTATAAAACTCAATTAACGACTAAAAGTAATTTTTCCATGTTGACAAATGGGAGCTTCTAATTTTTATTGGATAAAGAAATGGAAAATTAGAAAGTACCTGTTAATTACAAATAATGTTTTGAGTGAATTATGGAAGAAAGATAAGAACAATTTTCGTCTATCAAAATATGCAATGGATAGGAATATAAAGGAGAATATTGACATAATTTTATTGATATCTTTTTATTTTCCAATTTAAACAAAATGATCTGAAAATTATCACAAAATTTCAGAGCTTAATTTAATTTCTTCAGAAGCTTCGAGCAATCCTCACTAAATATTAAATCAGTGTAAGTATTTTGTGGAATTTAAAAGTACAAATGTGTTGAGATATATTATCAATTATCCAAACTGTCAAGTTCAGTTAAAGTGTATTAAATGTAAGGAAGTTATAAAATTATGTTTTATTTAGAAATAAAGAAAATTTTGTGAAAAAATTTAAAAGAATTATTTTTGTCAAAGTAATAAATCAACATAATTTGTCTCACATATAGCAGATTTTATTGTTTAAAAATGATTACATTTGTAAATAAACATTTCACTTTATTATAAAATGAATTGGGAATAACATACGAAATTTTGCAATTTCTTTCATTTTAACTTTATAAAATTCAAGTTGTATATAAAAATTATTTTTATTTCTACTGTAAACTTTTTAGAGATTCAATGCAATTTAATTAGTTTATAAAATTATCAGTTTATTTTTCAATATAAAATTAAGCTATATTATGAAATTATGCAAATAATGTCAATTTATTTTAAAGCTTACGAGGCTTGTGTAATAAGAACATATAATTTTATGTACTGAATTATATATATATATTTTTTAATTTTAATACCCTTTAAAAATTATTCTTTCAGTTTCTTTAAACATGATATAATATGAATCTTTAAAAATAATGTATGATATGGTAAATTTATTCTACGTTATATAATGTAGTATTTACATTAATCTATATAAATTAGCAATTACGCTTATAAGCAAAAGTAAGGAAAGTTTGAAACCGTCTCATATGTAAAGCTTAAATATGTATTTCTCAGAAATTTTTAAACTACGAATACCTGATTTGAAGCAAAAACGCATTTAATAATAACTGTAAATAATTTCTAAGAAAACATTTCTACTATTTCCAAAGAAATATAACGATGATTCTACAGAAATTATGTTTTATTCGTACTTTAATATTTCTCTCTATTTTTCTACAAGTTTCTCACAAATCCAAACTGTATATTTACATAAATATTTTAAAATTCAAATAGAAATCACGCGTTTATAATAAATTATTGGTTCAATATTGTACAAAAATAATGCGGAACTTTCTTAAAAATAACGAGTTACTATAAGAATTAAAGAATGAAACTTCAGTAAATTAAGTATCGGTTGGTTTGGTTTGGTTGGTTGCGTTTTATGGCGCAAGGTCCAAAATTGGATATGCTGCGCAAAGCAAATTAAGTGTTGTCTACCATAAAATTTTATCTATTTTATCTAAAAAACATAACACGCGTACATAATTTAAATATATATACATCAAAATATATGCCTATTTTTAAATTTCTTGTTTTCTAATTCCAGCTGTAGAAAAATTATTTTTTATCAAGGAAAATTCATTTTCTTTTCATTGTTTGATGTTAAGGAAACGTTCACGTAACCTTTTCAAAGACTAAATTCTACCGCCAAATCCTCTCTGACATAACAATTTACGAAATAAGTTTTGTAAATTTGAAATATTTCATGCAACATGGAAATATTTGAAAAGAAATATTATTCTGCATTCTCCTAATACAGAAAATTGCTTTTAATCTCTAAAAGAAAATATTTTCTAGGAAAATCGTATAAGAGTTTCAGGTTTTGAAGTTCAAAATGTTTTGGTAATTCTCTCAGAAATGATCTACGGAAAAAACAATTTTCCTTTTATAATATTCAACATTTTTTCTGATTTGTTGTTTTCATAGATTCATCATATCTTTCTGTTGTGTAGTTTAAATTAGGGATTTTATTATGTATTTATAAAAATATTACTATCTCTGCGCATTTAATTTAAATTTTTCTTGAATCACACTATTTCTATATTGTAAATAGGATAAAAACACACAAATCTTCCTATATGAATGAATTGAGTCTTAGACAAGTTTCAATTTTTATAAATTTGAGTATTAAATTGTTACATAATTTTACTTGTTTTACTTCCTGCATTACAGAAAATTAACATTTTTTAAATTTAATGGAAAGTGTTGAATGTTTTACAATTTTAATTGCATTCATTTAATTTATTGAGAATATGCATGATCATAGTAACAATTAGTTTCAACGTAATCGATTTATACTATCTAAGGATGAATTTATAAGTGCATTAAAGCCTTATAATCAGAGAGAGTACAAAGTTAAGACAATAAAGAGTATAAAACTAAAAACATTGTTAATAAAATTAAAAATTTAAAAGCAAAAATTAATGTCTAATAATAATCATATATCATAAAATCGATTGTTTGCTTCCCATTAAGCAATTTATTTAAATTAAGTTCTAAACTATTCCTAATTACAGAGTTCAAGAAGATATGGAGCTTATTGTTCAAAGATGCAAAAAAATTATATGCCCAAATATTAAGGAAAGTATTTATTATTACTCTAAATCTCTTGACTTTAAAATTGCTATGCAATCTTAAATCTTTTAATAACCACAAAAAACCCACCTTTTCATTTCACCTTCATTACTTTATTACAAAAATAACAATCAAAGTAAATCTTGGTACATTCAATAACTATTATATCATTTGCTCATACAATAAATAACTATCAGAAAAGATTAAGTTTGAAACACTTAGAATCTTTCTCAATGAAATCCTCTAATCTTCTTTGAAAGAGAAAAGGAGTTTAATTTACACTACAGTAATGCCAACTACCGCATTACTGTACATTACATATGCATTACAATGTTTTCAAAACAGGATTATTAATTTTATACAGTCTTTTGAAAATCTAGATCAGCATTCACATTACACTATAATATATATATATATATACATAAATTCGTGACAAATGAAAATATTTATATCTTAAGATGTAACAGCTTAAATTTAAAGACAATTACTGTTTTCCAATAAGCTGCTCAAGAACGCATATCAAAACATACCAAATTACAGACTCACATTGACACGCATCTATTGCAACAGTTATTATTCATTACTGATAATTCAAAACAGTTAACTGAGCTCAATCTATTCTACATAAAACTATCTAATTTAGTCTATTAATATTAAATAGTTTAAACGTTTTTCAGAGAAAATGCCATCAAAGGAGGCAATTATATGACGCAAATCATTCTATAAAATTGAAGCAACTTCCACTATATCGGATTGATAAAATCTGAATCTTCTTGATAATTTTTCGGATAGTCCTAAGTAATAGCATCAAAAAGCAGAAAACTTTTCATTTTTTATAAAGTATCCTTGTCTAACCACAGCCATCATTGCATCCTATTAAGGTTGAGAATCAAATCATAGGCTTTGGCTTATAATGCATTTTTACAAAATTAATCCTCCAACAACTTTGCATGGCATTATTTGGAAACAATAAATATTTTAATTTTCTCTTTCCCATTGATACCAAAATAAAATAAATTATAATTATATACATAAATAGCAGGCACTCAAATTGTAATATTTTATTAAATATCTGAACCTGCAATAATGGTCTATTTTTTTTAATATAGACTACTCTAACTTTGCTTCACTTTTTAAAGAGAAGAAGAATCTTAAAATCATCCATCTCACACAATGGGTCTCAAGTATACTAAAATGCTCTTTGACTGAGCCTTTCCCAACCTGAATGATTATTTTACAATATAATCTCATGATTACCTATTTTACTGCTGAAGGACTCAATCAAGATATTTAGTTAAATAAAAAATTGAGTTAATTATCATAAAAATAATTTTGGAGTTACACATATCCAAACTTCATTTTCTTCAATGCGAATTCTTTTTATTATCATTTATTGCTAATTTTTATATTAGATACTATTCTGTACAATTTGTTTCACAGAGTTTTTATGTTTCTTTTTTCCATTAAAATAAACTAGAGAGAGAGAGTATAGTGTAAATCCAACAATACTTAAAAACTTATCGTAATATTCTTCATATTTCTATCACAGTCTGTATACCAAATATATCACATTAAAAATATTAGATTAAAAAACAACATTTAGAGTAAATTAATAGTATTGGCTAAAAATAAGAGGTTAATGGCATACAGAGATATGGGGACAGCTGAGATAAATAAATAATAAATACAGTTGGAAGTTCATTTTTACTAACTTCTAATTTACGAATACTCCTTTTCTTAAGAACTAGTGTTTAGTTTTTACCCTGACAACATAGACACAATGATAATTTTAATTCCCATTTACGATTGATTTTTTAAAAACTTTGTTTACGAACTGTGGCTTCTAACAAAGATTTCTTTATTGTTTTTTTCTTTAAATTTTTTATGATCTGTTATTTTTTTTTCAAATTTTACTTGATTTCCCTTGTGAATTTGATCATTTTTGAACAACAATGCGACCCGTGCAATCACTCCAGAGGTTGTGAGAACAATAGTCGAAGATACATAAATTTCAAACATTTGAAGGGAAAGAACTGTTGTTTCAATTTTAAATTTCGTTTCCCTACATTATTACATAGAAAAAAAGGGATTTCCTTCTCTTTTTCGTATGTTAAACATACAAAGAAGGTAATTTTAACTTTCTTATTCTATATTTGATTTTGTTTCATTTGAACTACTCAATTTTATGAAGTTTCGTTTGTCGAGAGATTGAGCCGATTCCTTTGAGGATTTCTCACAGTTGAAGAATAGAAAGTGTTTATCCGTTAAAGTAAAAATAAAATTCGAAACAATTCTGACAGAAGTAGATATGATATTAAATAAAATAATTTGGGAAATACGGAATTTTTCAAAGAACAGTCTCTTGATAAACTCGAAAAAAAATCCTTGAAATTTGAAAGCGAAATCACTTCCTCTTGAAGACAATGCAGAGAGGCAAAATATCTTCAACTAGTAAAAGCTTGGGAGAAAGAAATTCTTGTCGATGGCAGGATTTAAGGAGAAATTGCACTGTTTTGCTGTGAATCTGAACATAAAATATTTCAATGCATCGAATGGTTATTTTACAAAATTTAAATCTAAAAGCAGTTTGAGCTTTAGAAAACTGTGCGAAATGGAATCAATAAAATGAAAGTGCAGTTTTTAAGTATGAATCTTACTTTGCATGCGTTTCTCTTATACTACATGACTTTCTCCAATGGTATCCAGATGTAGTTGGAATAAAAAAGTTAGATTTCAGTAATCAAATATATTATTTGTCCATTGTATAAACTATTTTATTGGTAGTTTACGAGTTTGTAAATACGAGCATCTATTGCACATAGATGCTTAAAAATGTTTTTGATAATGCTTAAAAATATTAAATAGCTTGCATTTACTACAGAATATAAAATAAATAAAATTAAAATTTCCTTTTATTTTGAATTACATCTACTTACAAAATTGATTTTGATTTTTATTCAATTAATATTTTAAGCCAGTTATAAAATTCAAAACACATTTAAAAAAAGAAAATATTCTTTTTATGAGTAACGTAATATATTGTTATATCTAAATTGAAAATTTTCTATTTAATAAATTTATTAAATGTTTATTGAAATGTTCAATGTAATTTTTGCTGTGCTGTGTTTCATGTGTATGTATTTCCAAAATTTATTATTAAATATCACACAGACAATAAAAACAATAGAGAAATTTCCTGAAAAATATTTATACATACATGGCTAGTAAATTTCCAATTTTTCTTCCTTCTTAATTAGAAAAGTTCTCCTAAACTATATTTAATAAATTAAACTAAAATACAAAAGAGAAATTTTTCACAACGAATTCATATTCATAAGTCATGATATTATATAAAAAATCATATGTTATTATATAAGAATATTAATGTACATAAATCTTTAATTACAAGCAAATGTTTGCAGTTTTCAACACCATCTGGTAAAAGGAGCTGAAAGAAGAACTTGATTCTTACTCTAGTTAAAAATAATAGTGTCTCTAACAGGTCAATTTCATCCATCGTGGCTTGAAGATTTTTCACTAACACTTGTGGGTGTTTCGGTACATTCTGCGAAGGAGATGTTTGCTTTGCAGCCATTTAAGAAGCAGTTTCAGAGCATTTAAAATTCCACGATATTTTTAAGGCTGAGTACACAAAGATTAAACATAATTAAAATATTGGTAAAAAATGATCCGGTTACAATATTTGTTACAAAGATAAATACGACGTTGTCTATCGAAAAATTGCTTTCTTCCTTGCGTATTGAAGAATTGTACAGCATGCAATTTTCTACTGCATATGACATGGTAAGGTATTAGTATGTACATTACTTTAAAATAAAATCCCAATAACATATGCTTTAAAGTGTTAAAACTCACAGGAGTTATATACAGGTATGTTTACTATGACAACTATTTGCAATAAAATAATATCACGCTCTTTCGTTTTCACTATGTTAACAAAAGCTAATTTTTTTAAAGATAAATTAATGAGTGATCTGTTTTTCTCATATATCATAATAATAGAAATTAATGCCATATTTAATTTTACCAAAAAGTAAACAAATGTAGCAATTTTTAAATACATATTTCTTACAAGAAATTTCATATTATTTTAACGATTTCCAGCAAAACGCTTTTGAAGATATTATTCAATTTTAAAATATCTGATTACAACTATTTTTGAAGTCACAAATTAAAAACTAAACTTTTAAGGTAAATTAACCATAGGTCAAACTATACGACATTAGTAAACTTGTTTTAACTAATTTAACTTAAATTGAAGGAAAAATCCAAGGCGTAAATTTCATTACCAAGAAAATTAGTATTGTTAGAGATACAACGTTAATAATTATAAATGTAAACATAATAAGATAAATTAATGTTAATATAAACTTTATAAGAAAATCAGACAGGTCATCAACGCAATATGTTTATAGTGAATCTTGTAACTTTAAGCATTCGTTTTTCCTAAAACAAAATTATTTATTAAGATCTTTTTAAAATTCTCTATTAGCATTGGATTATAAACATTTACCAAATAATTAGGCTAGACAAGCTGATTTTGAATAATTTTGTTTAATTCAAGTAAATAAAATTTTAATGTTTAAATTATACTTTATAAATACATAACTCTTCTTCTATGAATAATTTTTTATTTTTAATAATCGTTCTTAGATATAAGGTATTATTAATGCATATAGTATATGTTGACAAATATTTACTTAAATTAAATCAGATTATTAAACAATTTATATTTAGTATTTTATATGTGAGATAGATGACAGCACTTATCTATACTTAAGCGAAGAGTTAATTTTATTTTTTTGTTCGATTTTTAACACAGATTTCCTACGAAACATTTAATTCAGATTTTTATAAATTAATGCGCCAAAGTTTTTTTGTTTTCCAAAAACTTATTCTAAAAAGTAGCAAATCTACTTAGCCTATTAAATGAAAAAAAAAGTATTCTGCATAATCAAGATTTTATTGAATTTAATTTCTATGGATAAGTGAATAAAACTTTATTTGCTATCATGCATCATCATATCTGTGTTTTTGATATTATTTTTTTAATAATTCCCTAAATTAATGAACGAAAAAAACCCATTCTTTACCAATAAAAACCAATGCATAACTTTTTTTATTTCATTACAGTTTACTTTTGAATGTGTGTTTTAACTGCTTTTTAGCGTTAATTAAAAATAGTTAAAATACTATAATTGAATTTGTAACATTTTACAGAAAAAAAAATCTGATTGCTTTCAAGTTATAGAGCTTTATCTATGTCCATTGTATTCCACCGCCCATTTATTTATATTTCAGAATGAACTAACAAAAAGGTGTAATTTCTTGAGTAAGTTTTTAGATTTCTTACGTGAAAAAAGCAGTTTCGTAATGATTTTGGGAATAAATTGGACATATTGTTTCTCGCAAAGTTATTCATTTTCAAACTGTAAGACGATTACATAGTCATTCCCAACAGAATATTGCTTCTAAAGTTTTACATTACAACTGTCGTATAATATATATGAATTCCTATAGAGAATATTATTTCTTCACAATAACACTAAAAATGTTAATGATATTCGGACTAATTTAATTTTTTTTAAAAATATTGTTTACAAAAAGTTTAATATTGTTGGCAAAAATAAATTGAAAATCTATCTGTCTTTTCTACAGAAGAATTTAGGTTTTCTATACAGAAAATGAAATTTTTCTTTAAAAAAATAATAGTAAGAAAATTTGAATTTCGGAGGATGAAGATAATTCAAAGAATTTATTAATAAGATTGATTAGTTTATTTTCTAGCGTTATAAATCTTTTGCCAACTGCTAGCAATCCCTTTAAGCAACTTAATTTGTCATTAGAAAATAGAGAAAGAAGGGATCTTTGCATTCTGTTACGTGTTTAAGCTCTACTTGTTACATAATTTACCCGATATTCTTCAGAACAACTATTTGCAATAATTTCTCAATAGTATAATAGCATGGAGGTTTCATTAGCAATTTCATTTCACTCATTGTATCAATTAAAAGCGGTAGATAATCCTAATAAATTATAATCAACATTCTTCGTAAAAATTAAATTTAGTAGATTTTCTATGTTCAATATAAGAGCCTATCGAAATAACTATTGCTTATATGTTGCAGACAATATTGAATGTCTCTTACACACAGAGCTCTGTTTTTCTATTGGCAAAGTTAATTTATCAATTGCACATTATTTTTTATTTCTTACATTATTTCTTTAGAAATTATATCGCTGTTCATATTGGATATTTCTTTTGAATTCCTATTATTGACTTAAAAAACTTTTGTATATTAAAAAATAAACTCATTCCCAGCAAAAACATTTACAGCATTTGGAAAATAACAATTTTATTATGTGAATTTAATGAAAACAAAAATTAATATTGATACTGACTGTGGAAAGAATATCATAATATAAATATATGATCTAAAACTTAAATTCTGTGAATTTTAATATGTTAATCACGATATTTTTGAAATCTTAGGCGAAGAATATCGAAAGGAAGTGGAAAATCAAAACATCATTAAAAATTAGAATTATTATAAGTTATGATAAAATAAAGTCTATTATTTTAAATGGGCTAGGTTATAATAGTAGTTACTCTAAATTATTTTAGTTGTAATTAGCATTCTAAATAATTTAGAACACCGAATCAAGAAACTAAATAATATATATTCTTTCCAAAAAGTTTAATTGAGTTAGGAAAAAAGGATATTGTTAAATGATGGAATCAAGAAATAATATTTTTTAATAGATTAAATTCCCTTCATATTCTTGCCGTTTCTATTAATACCATGAGTTATTTTTTTTATCACAATCTGTTCTTAATTTTTATTTGAGACAAAGTTTATATGAAACGGATGTAGTGCAACGATAATGAATAGAAGATTGACTTTGCTTCTAAGATATACATCTTAAGTTAGATTCAGTATATTTCAAGGATTTTTTTTACCATATATGACCGGAAAGTAGTGGTCATTCAGTATTATTAGTTTGAAGTGCAAAAGACATATTTAACAAGGTACTAGGAATTTTTTCCTTCGCTTTAATTACAATTTCAAGCTTTTCTAGTTTCGATCAATTAGTTATTCAGACAAACCTATCACAACTATGATTAATATTTCCGTAGTGTTTCCATTTTAACAAGAGAATTTTTTAGAAAGGGCATGCTCAACCATTCAGAACTCTTTATAACAAGATGTTCAAATTTAATGGGCACTGGAATAGTGTTTTTCCTAAGGCATTCAACTCTTTCCTGTGACTCACAGCATAGGATCATCAAAAAATGCATGTTTCGTGATCCCGTGTCACATCTTTAGCGTCTGCGAGGTCATGCAGGAATCAGTTTAATAAGAATGAAGGACTATGCATTGACTTTTGTGTCTATCTTACAATGTATTGTAAAGAAATGATATATGTGATGTGAAAAAGAACTGAAAATTTTTATGCATATTTTGTTAATTAATTAAAATTGTTGATTAATTTAAAAGTATTTTCCTCCTTAATTACTATACTATTAACAGTACTTCTACTGATATTTTTAAAGTTGAATGTTACAGGTCTGCTTTTTTAGTGGTTGTACTGTGTATTAATGCGTTATTAGAAAACTGATCATGTTTATCAACTTCTTCTGAAAAAAAATTTATTTTAGAATTATTTTTTTCGGATTTCTTAAAACTTTCACTAAAAATAATGATTAAAAAATGTTGAGGCCCTTAGGTGAATAAATATGGATTAAAAAAACAAATCAATGGAAGAAACTAAAAAGAAAAGAAAATAATTATTTACTTCAAATGGGTCAACCTATCTAATAAGTTAGTAAATTTAAATGTAAATTTGTATGATTCTTAAATTCCGCAGATTATGTAGATAATGCAGATAAGAAAAAATGAAATTGGATAAAACAGTCAGATAAAATGTCACAAATAAAAAAATGCAAATATATATTCTATTATAATTGATATAATATGAGAAGAGAATATTTGAACTATTTTTCAAATAATAAAGACTGAAATCTGATGATACACATAAAAAACATTTTCAATCCTTTCAGTAACTTCCTTCCTTCAAATAAAATTTTTCTAAATCATTTACATAACATATTTTATTGCATCTTGAAATCAAATTAAAAATAGAATTAAAAAATAAAAATTAATATTCTCAATTTTCCCAACATAATGAAAAGTTTCTTGATGTACTTTTTCATGATTAAAAGCAATGTTCTACTCGAATAACAGAAATTGACTCGAGAAAGTAGGATGCAGACTAACGGACTAAAGGAATCTAATTCCATAAAATTAATTTGTAGCATTCACACTAAGAATTTTAAAATTTCCGAAATCTATGCATGTCAACTCAGTCATTGAGAAGATATTCACATAGGGTTCAAACAATAAATAATCTATAACTCTTCATGCATAAGAACGACCAGTACTCGTCTACACTAGGATTCTAAACTGTTATGTGTGAGTCAACAGTGATCAAGTGAAACAAACGCCAAGTCCTCCATCAATGGGCATCGTGATTCCCGTGATCATGGCAGCTTTGTCACTCAGCAGGAATAAAATTGGGCACACTACGTCGTCCACTTCTGCAACATGAAGGAGAAAACGATTCAGGGAAATTTCTCAGAAGTCTCTAGACATGGGATTTTTTTCTAATTGGGAAAACTTACCACAGAATCTTTTCAAAGGTGTCCTCATCTGCATATTCTGAGCAAATTCGTTATTGGGGTCAAAAAGGCCTTCCTTTTCTGCGAGTCGTGTACGAATTACTGTGGGGTTTACAGAGTTTACTCTGATCTGAAATGCAAAAAAATGAATTGCAAATTTAAATACAAAAACTAATCATAATATCTTGCCTGAGAAGTGACATAAAATTTTAATCGAAAATATGTAATATGCATTACAGCAAAATTAACAAGAAAACACGAAACAACAAAAAGTGATTAATAAAAAATGCATTAATTAGTGATTATTAATATTTTGCAACAAAGTTATAGTAAATATTAAATTGGTAAACGTTTATATTTAGGAACCCGTTGAATTTTTGGCTATTTTATTTTACTCCCAGATAGGCACTATGTAACAAGATGGCCGCTGCGCAAATGCTAAGCAAAGATAAATTATCACCAAGCCAAAGAATACTCAATTTTACACCTCGCTTATTAAATATTTTGCTAGAGAAAACTTAATGATGAAAATATTTTAAAAAAATTTCCAAATATCATTTAATTCTTCTTTTATTCATAAGTATACATTTATAATTTATGAATTATATATTTTAAAAGTACAAAATTTTCTAATCAATATTACACTTGTGTTGTGTATATTTATTAACCTAATTAACAGCCAGAATTAACAATTAATATTAATTCTGAAGGATTGTAAGAAAACTCTTACAATCAGTCTTTAAATCATTCAAGAAAGATAGTAATTTCAAGTATGTAACCTCCCATTTTATTTAAACTTATTCCTTCAATTGATATATTTATGTGATTATAAAATTAAGTCAAAATATGGTTGTAAAATTAAGAAATTATTTTCCTAAATTAAATTGTTTTTAAGATGAAAAAAATTTAAAATCATTTTTTATTTCCAATAGATATAATAATTAATCAGTAACTATATTTATATCTCACATAACACCAAAAATTAATTATACGCTTTTTATTAAGTCCCTAACTATAAATTCAAAACATTTCTTTCAAACTATAAATTCATAACATTTCGAAAACAAAAATTGGTTTACGAAATGAAAATATCTCTTTTGAAATTTTACAAAAAATGAATGCTATTTTAATTTGCAATGAATAAAACAAATAATTAATATAAAAATGCGAATGAAGTCAAATATGTATTTTCTGTACCGTAACGATACATATTTTCAACAATTTTCTTGGAAGGAGCGAATAGAAAATGTTTAATTTCGCTAACTTAAATAAATCGAAAATAATTTCATAAGGCTGATCATCTAAAAATTTCATTTGGGAAATGAACATTTTGGCGAAGAATTTTTCCTGTTTGAAGTCTTACTTTTGGCAGCACTGTATGAAGTATTTTCATTTAAAAAAGTTAAATGCGTTTAATCCCTCTCTTCCTTATATATTATATAATAATGTATCTATTCAAAATAAAGGTATATGTTATTTTCATGACCACTCTAGCAACAGTACATCACCTTTGTAATTCGCATAAAAATGCTGTGTATTATAGGAAGAATTTTTTCCTATACTTCAAATGTCCTAAAAAACTATACCAAAACATTATCAACATCTTAATAACATTTACTTGAAAACGTAGAGAATTTTATTTATTCAAATTTGTGCTTAGTTCTATCTTTCTATTTGCGTTAAACTGGAATTAAAAAAAATTAAAATAAAAGCAATATTATGTTTTGAGTAGCAACATATGACGATATTTTTTCCACCAAGATGAAGAATAAATATTAAAATTCGCGCGCGGTTAGAAAAACTAATAGGCGCCACTTGGTTCTTTCACAGGATAGCAATCGGTAAAATGATGACGGTATTTTTAAATCGTGAACCATAACTACATACAAGAATAGTTATCATATAATGAATTAATTTTTTTAAATATTTTAAGCAAAAATTAAAAAAATATGCTACAAAAAATGAAATGAAACGACCAAAGTTATGTAACATAATAATAAAAATCAAATTTGTTATCTTAAATATTAAGTCACATTTTAATAACTTAAGCTTAAAAATAAACAATATACTGAATTTAAGTTTTAGTAGCTAAGTACTTGTAATGAGAGAGAGATATTAATTTAATAAAATCATTTTACTGAATAAATTAATTTTAGATAGAATTCTGCAAGTTATTGGAATGCAAGTAAATATTATTAGGCTTCATTTAAACATTACATAATAAAAAAGATACGGATTATTCCGTCCACCACTTCAGCTAAAAAAGTATGTCTTTAAATGATACCGCTTCGTACTTTATAAATTAAAAGTAAACCAAATTTTAATTATATTAGCGAAATAAATTATCTGTGTTTCATAAACTTATACCAACAAAAGTGACTAAGAATTCCACAAACAAATTTTTCAGCAATAAATTTACAGTTAAAAATGAAAATTGACCAAGTTAGAATTATGTATCTCTTTAACACACGTGTCCATAAATTAAGGTTAATGCAAAACTTGGCGTAAAAAATAAATTGCAAAGAAAGAGGTCGAAGATAAAAAAAATGTGATTTATTTATTTGTAAAGTCAATTTATTAAACAAAAGGTAAAGAGCAAAAAAAAATACTATATGTCTGATATCATTAATAAAAATTGCGATGTTTAGTCCCTAGAGCAAAGTTTAAAAAAGAACCTACAAAGAATTTACAAAAGCCAGTATAAGAAGTTGGTATGATGATTAATACATAGTATGCCCCCCTCCTCAGACGATGCAATACAGGTCGTACAACGCCTAGACATGCTGAGTATCAAAATATCGATATGATCTAGGGGAATATTACACCATTCATCAAGCAATACTCTCTGAAGTTCCGGTAGATGTGAGGGAAGGGGATGAAGGGAGGGGGCTTTATTTAATCAACCAAACATGTCCCACAAATGATCTATTGGATTCAAGTTCGGTGAGTGTGGTGGCTAGACCAAACAAGTGATATCGTCCGATTAAAAGCATTCGTCTACAATATTTGCACAGTGAGGACGGGCGCTGTCATCCATAAACAGAGAT
Organism: Latrodectus elegans; assembly: GCA_030067965.1. NCBI lineage: Eukaryota > Metazoa > Arthropoda > Arachnida > Araneae > Theridiidae > Latrodectus > Latrodectus elegans. Next base: position 2,476,048 of record CM057810.1, read on the forward strand.
TCTTCACCAATGGAGCCCCGAAACAAACGTACACATTGTTCCAGAATCACATTTTGATAGATAAGGCTTGTCGTGGTTGCATTCTGAACATGCAGGTTTGTTCTGGAACCCAGAACAATTCCTCCCCAAACGAGCAATCCTGCACCACCGTAACGGTGTCGTTCAATGGTGCTCAATTGGCGGAAACGGGTACATGGCCCTCTCCGTATGAAAGTCTGGCGAGAATCAGACTGAAAGCTAAGCCTAGACTCGCCGGAAAACATCACTCAAGACCACTGTGGGGATGTCCACAATGCCTTCTCCCTACTCCAGGCTAACCACAGGCGATAGTGAGTTGTGGTAAGTAGAACACATCTTACAGGCATATAGATCTATAAGCATATAGATACAATGTGCCCTAAGCGTCTATACCCGGTCTGCTTTGAAAATGTCGTACCGTTAGTTGAAGACAGCTGACGAGACAGATATGATGCTGTGCTGCATCTGTTTCTTTTGGCAGTAACTGCCAAGTACCGATCCTCATTCGGCGTGTTGTAACTCGGGGACGAACTGTAACTGTAACGTCTACTCACCATCATCTTGGAACCATTGCCAAAGGTTGTTGTTCGAGAGGACACTCTAGGTGATTCCAAGCCCCTTGGATACTTCCAGATGGGTAAGTCCACATTCCAGATGGCCGATAATTCTATCACTTGAAACATCTTCCAAATGCTTCATTTGTGCTGTATTTATGCGGTTATTGCACTGAAAGGCTTTTCAAGCACTTGTGAACAATTTTACCTCTTTGCAACTATTCCTTATATACTCTTCTCTTACACTTTCGTCATTGTGACGTACTATTGGTGCTCTCTGGTGGTTTCTTGTAATTTGCATATTATTCCGCAAGATGTGTGTGATAGTTCTACACAAGTGAAATTTTTATTTTAAAATTCAATTTTTGTGTTATTCTGAATTATCCTTAATTTATGGACATGAGTATTATTAACTTACGGGACTCAGGTTTTGGGTATTAAAGTCATAAATCGAGTACATGATTTGCTTACAATGATAGTCTATGCGTTTGAAAATTGTTTATATTTAATGGTTTAAGTTTTATTTTTGAATAGGATATCAAAAAAATTGAAAAAATTCCTATTATGTTCCCGGATAAAATTCAAGTGGTCACTTATAAAATTCAAATGAAAACAGACACAAATATGTAAATAATTTATTATTTGATACTTTTAGTTCATGAAAAAGAAGTTAAATGAGGACGGGAAACATGTTAGTTGCTTTTATGTTTTCCATACGTTCCATCAGACCTTTTGAGAACCACAAATATTGAATGCAGTAATAGAAATATTTTTTACTGCAAATCTACACTACCGTGTAATTCCAGTTTCTTTTTCTCTTTATTTCAGTACAGAAACAATTAGCTCTAATTCATCAAAGATTACGGTGTTCATTTGACAACAGGAATTGTAACTTATTTGTATTTTCAATTTCCCTCTAAGAATTAGGAAGACAATATCGTCCGCGAAGTTTTGATAACATCACATACTAGTATCGAATTGATATTTGTCACAAAGTTCGAAATACTGAAGGTTGATAAATTGGTTCCAATAATATGCCTCGCTAATGACAACTAATTGGCAATTAATTGCGTCAGTAAAAATTTTAGCTATTTTTTGGTTTTGGGGAGTTTTGACCGTAATGTTTATTTTAATACTAAATTTTAATAAGTAAAAATTTAACAAATAATAGAATTGTTTAAGAGAATCAAGCATGTGATTTCCAAATAGCAGTTGAATATGGCAAATTTGTATAAAGTAATTTATATAATTTTCTTGTTATGATTTTTCATTATTGCTCAAGATAATAAGATAAAAGTAATTAAAAATATATAAATTAAAAAAGGCTGAATTTTCTTACATTATGGGGTCCAAATTCACAAGCCATGCTTCTACTTAGCTGGTCAGTTGCTCCTTTGCTTGCATTGTAAACACCGTAGTGAGGAACGACAAACATGCCCATCATACTAGATACATTTACAATGGATCCCCCGGTACCTCTCTCTTTCATTCCTTCAGCCACAATCTTTGGAAAAGGCGGAATTACAAAGCAATGTATTTTTAACGGGTATAAATGACTTTTTTTTACATTCAGAAACATTTTATCGTTAATATTATATATTATACTTGTGACGATGATAAAGTGTATTACGATTAACAATAACAACAAATTTACGAAATTTGGGGACAATATCTTTGAGTATATATATATATATATATATAAACAGCTCGAATTTACATAATGTCACATATTATCTTTTAAATTAGAAAATTGAGTAAAAATAAAGTGAGATATAAACTACAAAAAGCATCAAGTCATACTTAATCATTTAATTACCTATTCTTTCAAACATTAGGTTTCACTGAAAATATGAAGCACCCAACAATACTGAGAAAAACTCATGCTATATTTTTAAATCATGAACAAAGAAGGACATAGCTGCTATATAATTCACAAGTCAGATTCTAAATTTTTGGAGACGAAAAAATGTAGTCAAAATGACATATCATGATGTCTCAGGATGACTAAGGTTGCAAAAAATAGAATGACTAAGGTAAATACTAAGGTTGCAAAAAATAGAATTTTCAACATAATTTTTACGGGACTCCATATTTATGATTTAATTGCTAGATTGTAAAACCAGGTAGCCAGATAAATAAGAAAATTCCCCCAAACAATACCCTAAATTTATAATTTGGCATGATGGGTAGTATGTTATCTGTACTTTAATAGATATAAATCCTTTTAATATGAAGAGACAACCGAGAAAAATTTTACTATATACATATTTTCATCAGCTATATTTAACAACACTAAATCAATACCTTTTTGTCAACAGATTTCTTGTGTGTGATTTTCAATAACAAAACTTCATTAAATTTCATAATTTATTTTGGTTTAGCAATATATCCGTTCGAATATATTCATTTAGTTTTATTGAATTCGAATTGCCTATAAGTATTGTAGAAAAATTGCAAAACCAGCCATCAGTGAGAAAGATTCCAGGAGGCATTATTTGGATTTAAATGAAGAAATCCAGTAAAAACAGTGACAATGATAAGCAGTATGGAAATATACATATTGTTCATTAACAATGTGTGCTATGCAACAAGAAAGATCATAAAAAACGATTCAAGTTTCTTAACTTTCCGTAGCTCATTTTAAAGTAGCCACAAAAATTAAAAAATTATGTCAATAATCGTTGAGCAGCAGAATATATGTTGCGTAGCAAATTAAATTATGAAACACTTGCTGCGGAATTCTCAGTGCTCCGCATCCGCATCTTTTACTACGGTCAGAAAGATAAAATTTTGATTATTTCGTTGTAACTGAAATACATGAGAAATATAAGCAAAAGAAATAGAATTATTTACATTTTTCAGAGAGAAACAATATTGAATCTATAATTCTTACTCACATTTGTATAAAAATGAGGGAAAGAAAAAGGTAAATTGGAAAAAGAAACATTTAATATTACGATAATATTGGCTTAGTTTCGGTATTTATTATATTTCCTTCAATAAATGACAAAATTTTACTTAAGGAAATATGATAAATACCGGAACTAAGCTAAAATCCTCAACTTCCTAAACCATAATTCTACTGATATTCTTATGCATCATGTCAATAAATTTAGAGTTATTACTGTTCACCCTTTCATAGACTACAACTCTACATCTTATCGCAAGAAGATTTCTTCAGGTAGTTTGGAAATTGGAAATGTTTACAGCAAAAAAAATTTTTTTTGAATTGGTAAATATTTTATATTGAGTTTACTATATCCCTTGGAAATGCAGGATATTTAATAGATAGCTTAATTTTCTGTGTGGATCTCTTCCCTTGAGTCTCATCACACGCATGTAAGACTCAGAAAAAGTTTGCAAGATTTCACAGAAATCCACCAATGGTATCGCAAGGACAGTTTTGCAAGATATATGGCTTCAATATTTTCGCATGATGGCTAAATCTATCCTTAATATTAATTTATAACATTAACCCACAGTAAGCAATGCTATCCTCTTCTAGATATTCACTCATTCGAGGGAAGGAAAGTCTAGGATTTCTTTGCACAGAATTTTAAAAAGTTGTGTTTTGTCAACAGGTGTACTTTTCCTTAAATTTCCGTGAATTCATTTTTATTTCTTCTTACATTTCTTCTCTATTTCTTGCACCCATATTTTAATTTTTTACACTGGTATTACCGATAGGTAAAATAATATGACTATTATTTTACTTATTTACAGACCTGTGTCAATAAAAAATGCATTTCTTTACGAAATTACATAAAAAAGAACTTTTTCGTTTTTACTTATTACATACTAATGTATTTAAATAAACTTTGTAATCATAGGATGAAGTCATTATTTTAGGTCAGTTAAAGTTATTCCTTATACATACATGTTCGTTAAAAATCTCAATGATTTTTTAACGAAAGGAAATATTTTTAGCGTCATAATAAATTGAAACGCTTTGAAAAAGCATCATTATTGCTTTGGTAGTCTCAAGAAACTTACTGATCAAGATCAGAAATCCTGAAACGTGCTTTGGAAACGACAAACAAACATCTTTTTTAAAGGTAGCAGCGATATTCTTCAAAGACAGATACGCGGATCAAATACATGTCCTTCCACCGATAGCTGGCAGTACATTCACGAATACTACTACTCAACAATACCTCGAAGCAGTGGCAATGATTGAAAATTGTCGCTGTTAATATCATGTTTTGCGATAGTTTGTTCTTGTTTGTGTTTAGTCTGCTCATTGTAATTGATTGATTGATGACCTCTTCTGCGTACGAAGTGTAGGAGCACTATCTGCATCAGAAACATAAATTGATGTGGATATTTAATTCCTTGCTATTAAAATATCCACTATTCCCATTTGCTTTTTCTAACAAAAAAACAGCCTAATTTTTGTAAGAGAATTTGTTATGAAACATCGTGAATCCTCCTGAATAAAGTATAAAATTTACTTTATTCAGGAGGATTCATGATGTTCCATATTGAAAAATATGCAAATATGTTATTCATTTAATAAGTTATTTTTGTAGTTATGTTTAGAGTTATTTTCACTTTTTGCTTCTTTACATATATTACATAAGCCAATAAATTATCTCATTCCTAAAACCATATATTTTACAAATTTAATATAAATATCTCCTTTTGAAAGTGTTAATAAAAATTTGATCACAATAGGTAAATTAAAAAATGAAATCACACACATTAGTCAACTTATAATTAAAAATATAAAATATTTCATTTGTTGCGATTCGTATATGATATGAAATAAATTATTTTACTTATATTATATGTATTTGAATGTAAGCTGAAGTAATTCATGCTTTAAATTTTCGTGTGCAGTTACCCCCCCCCCTTATTCTACACTTTTAAATCCAAAATTGGCTCGAAATGTATTCAAATATACAAACTCTAAATTAAATAGAAGATGACTTGAGCAGCAATTTTTTAATATTTCCTTTATACATGTTAAATACTCGTACAAAAAATTTTATCATTTAGGAGTCTTGGAGAAAATACGTACTCTCACCTTCGTTGTACTCTGATTAAAAGAGAAACGCACCCTACTGACTTAATTTCGTATAGATGTCAGCTAGCGAGCTTGGCTTGTTCATGTGTCATAAATCACAAGAACATGAAAATACGTAAGCAAGAATAAAATCTAGGTAAATCATTCACATTTGCACGTGTGGATCAAATGATGCATGAGAATTTCCTTGTATCTCAGCCATTGCATAGGAAAGTAAATTAACACATGAATATGGTCCATTAAATTTTTTCTAAGTATTTTTAAAAAAAATCGTGCTGCTTGTAAATACTCAGTGTAAATACTTTTCTGAACGCTTAAAATGATTTTCTGTTTACTTTTATCTGGATAAATATTACATTTTGAGAATGAAATAATGATTCTTACACATAGCAGGTATTACCTCAAAGATATATACTTTTAATTGATACTTAGATATTTGTAAGCTTACTGACCTGGGAAATGTTCATGATAGCTTTTACGTTAATACTGAGTGTTCTGAAAAATAAATGCATCAATTGTTAAAGTCATATCGAAATACTGTATGAAAATTTTAAATTAACAGAATAAAATGGTGATTAAAAATGTATATAATAATCAATATTTCGAAACAAAGAACAATAATAATTTTTATGTCAAGTTATTCTTATTTTAAATTTGAAATCTCCTTTGGATATATTGTAAAGAGGTAATTTCTTTAAATTATTGTTTTATTTTATATTAGTTGGAAATAATAAAAGCAATGATGTTACTTTCATTCTTCCCAAACACCTTTTAAATACTCATTCTGTTTTATCCTATTTGAATCGCAAGAGAAGTAAAAAGTTAAGAGATTAAGAAATTAATCGTTTGTAATTTTTATCATGTACATTTTGAAGTTTCCTCCAAATTTTGATATTGTCTTGCAATATTATGTTAGTCACAATCATATTTTTTATTTTTTTATATATTTAAAATTTAAATCTATTAAGACAGAATATATTAAGTTATTAAATAACCTTCCTAATGATCCTCTAATTACACTAATAACCCCTATTAATAATCTTCTAGATAGATTAAAGTTATTAAGTTACTTGCAAGTTAAGACTTAGGTTTCTTGAAAGAATTCTTAAATTATTTAAATAGTCAAACTTTCTATTCTTAAAATAATGTAATTATTTGTTTGATGCATTAAAATACTAAAAAATTATACATGGTTTTCTAATAATAGCAAAAATAATTAATAAAACAATGTGAATTATTAGAAGAATTACGGATCTCTCTCGAAATATATAAAATAATGCATTTAATTAACATCATTATTTATTGAATATGATGTATTACTAACTAATTATATCTAATTTAATAATAGAGAGTAAATACCTGAATAAAATAAAAAATAATTTGAGCACCATGGATTTTATTCATTTATATTCACACGAAGCTCTTGTATTTTAAAATCTAAGTGGCTTAGAAGTTAAGCAACAGACTGCTTGTACTCCAGGAGAATAAGAGAGCGAGCTAATCTCAATTTTGTTTTTAAATTGTCATTTCAAAGTGTGTTTAGAAATCAAAGTTTATTTTCGAGGTAAAAAAGCAGCTTCTCATACTCATCTATTTCTTGCTCTGTCAAATCACCCCATTCCTTAGGATTCATGACAGCTGCATTGTTTACCAACAAATCAATCGGCCCAACTTCTCGCATCGCATCTCTTGTAGCCTCCCATTTTCCTACGTCAAGGCAGAGCGTCTTAATTTTCGGGCTCTAAAATATTAGTGTAGTAATTTTACATTCATTAACTAAATAATTTAATGCTAAAATATTATACCAAGAAAGTAATGCATGCAAAAATAAGAATTTAATTTCAGATCTTATAGTAAAACAAAGTAATACCAAGCATTTGACAACAGTTGCTTATATTATAAAAAAATTACTAGTTCAGATAAGGCATCCAAATCACTTTGGGTCCTGCTGACCGCTACAACATTGGCTCCACACTCCGCCAGCTTTATTGTCAAGGCTTTGCCCACTCCTAAAGAAGTGAATGATTTATAATTTTCATTGCTCTCTTCAAAACTTTAAATTAGGACAATTTATAAATGAATTCTTAAACCAATTTAGTGAGAATATTTAAAATATGATTATATTCTTAAAGTCCAAAAAATTAATTAAAAAGACACAATACATCGAATCTGTTTTAGTTATATAAAAAAGGAATTCACTCTCTAAGAATTGATGCCAATTCTTTGGTGAATGTCAAAATCCTAGTAAAATTTAAATAGTCCTTACCGATTTAATCTAACCGTAAAACGGATGTTCTGCCTTGCTTTTTCTTCAATTTTATCGTCAACGTGTTCACGTTTTGAATCAATGGAAAATGGCTTCTCAAACCTACATTTTATATAAAAAATTGTTTTATTAACAATATGATCTCTTCGACCCTATTCTCAGATATTCGATGATGAACTTCCGCTTGTTTGCTGCCCCTCGAAAAATAAGATTTAAAAGGCTGCAAATTCGTCGACAAGACGAATTTACGATGTCGTCTCTATATGATGTCGCATACTTGAAACGTTATCTCACGTCATGGATATTTCAAACCAATTTGAATTGTAATCAAATGGTGTAGCCATGATCTTAACTGGAACGAAGGGAGCAGTCCCTTTATAGTTGATAATAAAAAATTTTAATTGAATTTCTAAATAAAGAACAGTTTTTTATAGAGGTAATTTAAAATTATAATTTTAACTACATTAGATTTATTAATAAAATCTCCCATACAATAAAATTTCGCTGTTTGTTGTTTTTCAAACTCATTCTGTTTTTAATTAAAGTAAGGATTTCTATAACATTAAAAAAAGAACATTAAAGAAAGGATATTCTACCGTGTGTTTACCATAGTAAAATGCTCATTACAAAATGATTGTAATTAACAGCCTTTCAAAGCGTATTGGATAGCTAACAAAAATCTAATCAGGTGTAAAATGTATAAAAACTCTCTTTAGTTAAGAATAGTTACTGTGTATTGAAATTGGGATTCTTGTAAAGCCTTTCTAAAAGTGGGACATACTAAGAAAGGCAAAAACACTATCGCTGTGAAAATAATGCTTTCTAGAAAAGCAGTAAATATTTTTATGTTTTTAAAATATTACACTACAGGAATGCAGTTAGAAGGGGGATCCGCTGCAGAATATGTGTTATCTCTACTACCTGTGAAAAGTATAAAAGACAATTTTCGGAAGAAGAAAAGAACTACATGATTCTTTCTTAAAGTGAGAAAAATTCCGATGTGGGACATCGCTTAATTAAATATATCGGGGTTACTCAACTTTGCAGAGTTTAAATCTGTGTTAAATACGTAATAAATAACATTTGTATTCCCAAACCTAAAAATAATTACAATTACGCAATTTTTTGTCAATTGGAACACATCACACAAATTGTGCATGCAATTTATAGGACAATATATTGGATCAATTTTCGTACAAAATGTTGTTTCGTAAACGATATAAAATAGCAAATATTTTATAATATAGTATGCACACATAATAATTAATTCATAAATGTTTTTTGTTAAGCAGGCACTTTTTATAAAAAAAATTTAAGTAATAAATAAATATTGATTTAATTTTAAAATTAAAACAGTTATTTATAAAAGTAATTTAATGTTTTACATTTTTTATAGTAGCAGATAAAATTAGATAGAAATTCATTAATTTTTCTTTCCTATAAATCCTTGCATACAATAAAATTCTTTATTTGAATTTTCAACAGAAATTTTGACTTTAAATGAAGAAATGATATAACGTGGAAATTTGAAAAATTTATATACAACTGTACACATAAAACTGAAATGAAAATAAATATCGATTTTAACAATTTATTATGCATTTTGTGTTTCCATTGAAATTATTTTTTAACTTGTGATAGGTTAATAATATTTCAAATAAAACAAGCAGAAGCATTTTTAACAGTAAAACAAATTGATAATATTTTCGTTTTACTGTTATTAAGACTTGATAGCTTTCACTTTAATCTCTCAACAAAAGCAAAAATTTTCAATTATCTTTGTTTATTCTCTGATAATAAAGTAGTACGCAAAAAGATGTCTTCACACACATAGGATATTTTTAATCTATTCAATAACAAACCAATTCCTTGAACGTAATATAACAAAGGATTTTGCTGTTTCCTTCTAACAGTCGTGGCAAATAAAAAATTCCAACATAGTATGATTAAACTTATGAGTCTAAGTAAAATGTGGCTGCATTAAGAAAGTCAAACATTTATGCATATATTGAGAAAAAACACTTATAAGCAGATTTAAAATGAAACAAAAAAGGCAAAATCAGGTTTTTCTGATAGATTTACAATTATTTACTATTGACAGCTGATTATAAGGCTCTTGATATTGTAAAAAACATACACATTTCATTTTTTAAATGCTTTAATTTAAGTATAAAATATTAATTTGTGGTAACTAAAATTTTGTGAATATGAAAGTAAAACATTTGAGTTGTTTATTATCAAAGGCCAAATTGCGTGTTACACATATATATTTATATAAATATCTTAATAACTGATAGTTTAGTGTATAGTTCATAAATACCATATAAAATTCAAATTTTCGATCTAGTCGTGTTTAGCAATTTTTTATGAATAAAAATAAAACTGAAAATTGAAGGTGCGTTCTTTTAAATATAAGAAAAATGCCTTACCCCATTTTTCATCCAAGAGATTTAGAAAATTCTTCTGACTTTTTTCTCATTCCAAAGATTCTGAACAACAGCCAGTGGATTTTTCAGAGAAAAATTATGAAATTTGTTCGTTGTGAATTTTTTAAAACCATTTATATTCTCTCATCACTTTGAAAATCCTTCCCTTGTAATCTCTAATATTTCATATTCTTCCAAAAATATTCTCACATGCTTATAAAACACAGTAAGTGTTTTGGTTTTTAAAAAAAAATGACGCAAAAATAATGATAAAAAAATGCTGAATGAATGAACGAAAGACAAGAATATATTAATGCAATTGAAGGTATCTTCAATAGATTCCTTTTGAGAAACATCCAAGTAATGAATCGCTTATACGTGCACTTTCTTACCGAATGTCTTCTTATTAAAAAATTGTTCTCAGTAGTTCCACAAAAATCGATAATTCAGATTGATACCCTTCAAATTTTTCTGTCTGTCGAGATTAGATGAAAAGCCAATATGTCTGCAATTTATTTCTTATTCTGTATTTTTAAGTGCATGCAGCTGGAAAACACATTGCGTTGCAGATGAAAAGATATAAACATATTTAATTTATATATTTATTTCCTATGAAATAATTTTATTTTTTTCAACTAACTTTGAAAATTTTGACATATTTCTGTTTTGAGGAATTCATTCGGCATTAATCACCATACATTATTTTACAAAGAGTCAGTTAAAACTGCATCAAAAATTATTATTTATAATAACAATTTAACATGTTGATGTCATTATTACTTATACACTTTACCATTATTATAAATTTGTATCAAATTTCTTCAAAGTTACTAAAAATGTGTAGCACTTTTTATCTGTTTATAGAAAGAAATTATAATTTTGATTCGGAAGCATATATTACCTATCAGTATATCTAAACAATTTTGTATATCCTCCCTTGAAAATAAGCAATGTCAGGCATCAACATACTTCTTGAGTATCCATGGTTACCAAAACATACAAAAGAATTTGTTTTGTTTCGTTTTCTGTCAATATATTATTGAAAATAACTTTACCTTAATAAGCTATCAAGGTTGCTTTTTTAACTCTTCATATTTGAGAATTAAAACAATGGAAAAACTCGTTATTAACACAAAATCACTTTCGTCAACATTTACTAAAAATTCTAGAAAAGGATTATGCTATTGTACAACATTTTTATCATAAAATATATCTTGTACTTAAAAAAGCGAAAAATGTGTTGGATTATTTTCAAAGAGGATTTGTTTCCTGATTTTTTGTAATCGTTATTTTTTCGTGAATCTTAAATTTACTGTAATACTTGCATACATTTCTAAGGCAATATTAATATTTGACTTTTGAAAGGTTATTATTAATTTATTTGTATTTAATAAATACCGTAAAAAGTTGTGCAAAGTTAATATTAAAATCAAAACTAAATTATAATTTTCAATTTTAAATATTGAATACAGCTTAATATAATATAAAACTGAAATCATTTTTTTGAATATCTGAATTTAGTTGTACAGGTTGTTGTCAGAACAAAAGTTTTTAAATTAAAAATAAAAATTTCTATTTAAAAATAAATATAAAAATTTAAAATCAAAATATTTAATAATACATATAGAAATATTTATATTTAATAATAAAATATAATAATATTTAAAGATAAATAAAATTTATTTAAAAATAAATAAAACTTTATTTAAAAGAAAGTAATCTGTAAATATTTATTAACTTTTTAGATCTACTGCAGCTAATAATATGCGAATTATTCATAGTAAAATTTTCAAGCAATATTTTTCCAATTTTTCAACCTCATATGATAATGTGATAATCATTTCAGTTCTCCCCCCCCCTTGAATCTGTAATTAAATCATTTACGTGGACTCTCTTTTTCATTTGATCACACATGTACACACATACCCAGGTCTTCCTTCCTTTTTAATACAATTTTCATATAGCAATTATAATTTCAATATAAATTCATATAACAAAATTATGATCCAATATATTTCATATATGAATAGTAAGATTCCATATGTAGCCTTACATTGCAAAATTGAAGTTTACAAATATTTCCCATAAAAAGGAGTTTTAATTGAAAAAATTAATTAAATTTTAGGATAACAAAATTCTACATTAATAAAAATGTGTAAACATGTATAAAAATGTAATATCTGGATAATTAAACATTTTTTGACAGTATAATTTTAGAATTCTTCATTATTAATAAATTACACTATCAATAAATAGTATTCCTTAATCGCATAATTAATAAATCAGAAGAATAAAATCTAAGCATGCTTCATTTAAAAAAGTTGTGAAGGTTTTAGCTTAATACACTAAAGCAAATCTTTCTTAAAGATATCCATTATTGAAAATTAGTAAGAGTTTGATAATACAGAATTTTCTTAAGAAATTGAAATTTTAAAATGAACGTTAATAGCAATTAAAAACCCTATATTCCACGTCTTCTAATATAATATAAATGTATTTTTTAACATAAAAAGAATGCAACAACCTTAATGAAAAATTATATGATACAGAAAAAAAATGTTTGTATAATACTAGATGACAATATCAGGTTAAATCGCTGTACGAATTCAAGACCATATGTATTTTTGAATGGTCGTGGTGCTATGTGAGTTCGCACTCACTCAACAGAGTCAGCCATGATGAACTTCTTTTGCATGGAAACAATTCATCGAAAACTTCCTGAAATGCAGCGTAGAGACTCCATGATGTAGCATGATGATGATATGCCCTCTAATAATGCAATTACTATATGTTATTTTTTAAAAACGTTTACCTACTGAGCATTCCACAAGCGACGTATTTTGCTGATGTAACACCTGGCAAATTTTTTTATATTCCCATGGCTAAAACTGCCTTTTAAGAGTGAATGTTTTATGTCCCTCAGCTCCATAAAAGAAAAACTGAAGTATCCAACTCATCATAAAAAAACTTCAAAGTATGTTTTGGTGATCAGAACAATCTGGCAGAAATGGATTGATGTTAGGTGAGAATATTTCGAAACGTGCAAAATTATAAAATAAATTTTAACTAATAAGTTTATATCTTTCTTCTCATGGCACCATTCGCATATTTTTTGATCATAAAAACTTTCAAATTTAAGAGTAAAAATGAACAGTCACTACATTTTTTGTCATTTATGAAATTTACTTTTTCTTTGGTACAAATAAATTGAATACATATTACAGGAAATTAAAATTTTATTTTTATGAAAGGGATTCAAAGAGTTTAACTAGATTAATATATATTTAATAGCTAGAAATTTCAATAAAAGAACTAAAAACATTAATTTTTAGTTACATAATAAATTATTGAAACTTAGAAATGCTCATTTTTCATTTTTTTGTTTAAAATATATATTTTTATTAAATCATACAAATGTTGATGAGGAGGAAACATTTCTACTATAGCGGAGCAAATAATACACTTTGTATTTTTAAAAATGTATAAATAGTATTATAATATTTATTTTCTTAATGACATGCAAAATGTCATTACATTCGTTTGTGTAAAATGAAAGTGTGAATAACATTTTATTGTATGTGAGTGACATACAGAAAAGAATAATGCTTCTCTCATCCCTCAATGCTACATTTCTGTCATTGTATTTGATTATGACACAAAAATCGAAGTTCAAAATTAAATAAAAAGCGATAAAAAGATATATTTCTTCTGTGAACAACATTCATTACTGTTTTATATTATAGATTCATTTTTGAACATCCTGTTCATCTGTTTCATCTGTTCAAAACTTTAAGAAAACAACTTACATTTAAGGCTTAATGGTTGAAAGTGAATTGGTGGTCGAAAGATCTTTCTTTATATCTAAGAATTTTTTAATTATTTTATAAAACTGAATTATTGAGAAAAATGTACTTTTTTTTAATTTCTATTTTTAAAATTTAAAAAATTCGGCCAAAAAATGTTATGAAAATATCTCTAAAAATGTGTTTTTGTAAATGTAGTCAGATAACATCTCCTGATGGAATAATGAATAGATATTTCATATCTGAGCACTTTTCACTTGTCTTATAAAATACATCATTGATAAAAAAGTATTCTATCTTTTCTTTTTCTTAGTAGTTAGAAATTTTTTATCTGGTAACAGAATTTTTAAAAAAAGATTTACAAATAAAGTGCTTTTGCGAATAATAATCTATAAATATATAAAAATTTCCATGTACATATTTATATAAAAAAATCACCTTTTCCAGCTCCTGTTACCAAAGCTCTTTTCCCAGTGAAACTTATATTCATAATTTCTGGTTTCTTCTGATGAATTTCTAATCTTCCCAATGGAGAAAAAGAATATTTTCCCTCACTAATAGAAGAACAGGAACCCAGGATTTCAATTCTTGTGAACGAAATATCAATAATTAAGTTGTTTTTTATTTCGCTAAAAATGTTCATTAGCCCAATAACATTAAAATAAAATATGCATTTGAGGAAGTTTAAATTCAACTTCTGTATGGAAAAAGCGAATATTTTCCCACAACGCTCTCAGAGCGCTGGCTGACTTTGACAATGTAAAAATGCATTATACTCGGTTATTGGCTTGCAGCCAAGATCTAAGTTGACTTTCGAAGCGATTGCAGTGCGATGAAATAATGTTATTACTGGTGCAATTGAATTGGGGGCCGTTAAAAATTGTTAAATTATTTTTATTTTGAATAACTTAAGGTGCAAAAAAAATTTCATTTAGAAAAGTATATAGAAAAACATAATTTATGAACGTGAGTTACGTATTAAAAATTCTTTGTATAAATGATTAATATTGTTTTTTAAATTATATATAAAATATTTTTTAGAATTTTTTTTGATGAGAACAGCATTTATTGATACAATAGAACATAATTAATTGATGATGTGTATGAATTCAATACACTTTTCAAAACTTGTTTAATTTTATAATCTGTCACCCACTGATTATTTGGCTATTTTTTCCCTCCAAGATATACACCGAAGTGTGACTAATAAGATCACCGCTATACAAAAATTTAACTACGATGAATTATATTTTACCGCCAAGCCAATCCTACATTGAGAACCCTCAAAATTAAAAATAAATCAGTAGTTTGTTGTCTCAAGGGAATTAGTCAAATTAAAAATTATTTTTTAAGTTTTAGTGCCTAATCAATAAAATACTGTTGATAAGAGTATCAAAAGCTTATTTTTTTTCGAAAAGAAAAATTATTGAATATAAAATTAATTGTACAAAAATTCCTTTTTTATATGGATTCTCACTTTGAATTTCGCAAATTTAATGCATGTCTGTAATCTAATTTTTTGCTTGCTAATACAAATTTGCTTAACTGATCAACTCTCAATATAAAAATTATTACTAATTGCTTGTCCCAGAATCATCAATTGAATCTGTAAACTGGTGTAAGCTCATTTAATAATGGGGGATTTTTGTACTCTTTTGTTTTCAAAATTTGATTTTACATCTGAATTTTTTTTAAAATTTTAAGATTTTCATACCTACATTATCATTTTATAAGAATTTATATTCACAATTTATATATTTTTATTCAATTTATATAGATAACAACTTTTGCATTATTTTGAATTAAAAATGAAGACTTGATGTGTGTTAAGTAAATAGTAAAAATCATTCAGCCAAACTTTCTGTACATTTATTAACATTGGTCAAAGAGTAAAGTGTTTTATTTTCTATAACCATACTGTACGAAATTTTTGAAACGAATATGTTTATTCAATATTTGGGAGAAATATCCTGATAAAACCACAATTATTAATAGTCAATGATCTTAAATTAGAAAATCTTAGGTTCACAACTCAATTTTGAAATCATGACACAAAGAAGGAATTTTTCCATTAATTTTTGGCGAACGTTAGCGTTCTATTCTCTGTAATTAAATAAATATAAATAAAAGAATCTAAATTTATTCCTTATAGAATTTATCACCATGACTAAATAAACAGAAATATATGTGTCTTGATATTTGTTTCTTTTAAAATAAGCGATCACTGTTTGAAAAATGTTTTCTTAAAAACCTAGTAAACATAACTGTGATTTAAATCAGAGTTAATATTTATTTCCAGGATGAGAAAATATCAACTGTCATGTACATCAAAATTCTGTATGACAAGAATGGAGTTCAGATTGAATTTAGTGGCCTAGAGACCGGAAATTAAACTTATTAATCGATTGTGAAAAATGTTTTATCTTTGTCTTAAAAAGAGGCGATAGTTCTACCTCACAAAATCAATAGATGAATTCATATACTCTCTCTACTACACCATCCAGATCTCTTTGTACAAGGATGGTGTTGTGTTTGTCCCAGTTGGTCATCATTGCAATTGCTGATCACTATTTATTCACCCTCTATTGATGATGAATATACAGCGTTTCACTTTATCAGTGAACTAATATTGATCGGAATTAGTTTGTCACAAATTTTTGTAACATCAGTAGTTTATTACTAGGGATTTAATCTAAGATTATTATAAAAAGTTGATTTAGTATAAGGTTAAAATAACAATTAACATTCCTGCCCACATCGATTGTAGGAAAAAGTTCAATTTATATAAAACTAGATTTCATCACGTTTGCAGGAACTCTTCATTTGAAATCAGTGATAAGCCAATCTATCTTTGGGGCAGATTTCGCTATTACGTTGGTGTAATCGAGTAAAACAAAAATTAATAAAAAGGGAATGATGATCGAGTATTTATAACTGTTGGCCTGGTAAGTGTGTCGTAACCACTGCTTGTAAATATGAACTATTCAATCAAAGATGTTTTTAAGATAATTCTACAAAAACAGTATCACGAACAATTTCGATTTCAACAAACGGTGGTTTTCAGTGTGATTTTGTATCCGAATAGTGGCACTGGATATTGTGACATTAGATGTCAATATCTGAAGCACTTGTTATGAAATGCTTAAAAAACTTAATATTCAATAATTTGAATGAGATTGAAGGTGTGCTCACTAGTGATAATGATTCTGACAGTATTGTGAATCCTCTGTAGAGAATAAGGAATCAAGCGTTGATGATTTGGGAAATAATTATGCTTAGTTATGCTCTACACTTTTCTTTGAAAATTTGAATAATTGCAGAAACTTGTGAAAGTTTTAATTTCGTCCTCCAAAATACATGTGTTTGTCATTTTTAAAATGACGATTTATTATCCTGCAGCTAAAATCTTGTTTATAGGTTACATTTTAACTTTTCAAGCAGAAATTTAATGAAAAAAATTCAATCTGTGTTAAAACAAATGCGGAATATTCTTTTCGATATTGTAATTTCAAATCTGAATAAATAGAGCAAAACCACACCCTTAAATTTTTTTATATAAAAAAAAAATGCATTTGGCATAAGCATTTAGCAAAAGCATAAAATAAATTTTCAAATTATCTGTCATTATTATGTGTCACAACTTTAACAACTAATTCCAAAAAATATTATTTAAAATATTGAATATCTACGTATTAGGCAGCATTATGCTAATAAAACAAATTTTGTTATTTTTTATACAAAAAGGTTTTAAAAATATTTTTTTTTCCATAATATTAAAAATAATAAAAATTTCTATCAATTTTTAACAATACTATAATTTTTAGGCTATAATTTTATACACTTTTCTAAAATTTATTTAAAAGAAATCAACAATTAAAAATGTACTTAGATGCCTAAGATTGCATCAAATACAAACTTTTTATTGAAAAATTAGTTTTGAAAACTACATTTTATGCGTAACTGAAGATTTTTGTTTAGATGTTTGTACATGGAGCTAAGTTGTATGTAAAATAAATAAGTAATTTATTGTGTTTATTGCTCTTAACCACTAGAAATATAAGAACTCTAAATTTCGCTATAGTATATATTTGTGCTAAAATATAAAATAAGTGCAGCTATATGCTATTGTGTGAAATCTTTTATTATTTTGGATATATTTCCTTACATAAAATTTATTTATATCTATCTATCTATCTATATATATATATATATTTATATATATATATATATATATATATATATATATATATATATATATATATATATATATATATATATATATATATATATATATATATATATATATATATATATATATATATATATATATATATATATATATATATATATATATATATATATATATATATATATATATATATATATATATATATATATATATATATATATATATATATAACTAAAGAAAATTTTATTACTATTTATTGCTTTGACAAATTTTATAACAATGTTATTTTTTCAGATATTTATCCATACTATTGTGTTAAAAATTTGTAAACTTATATTTTGCTGTAAAAATAATTTTATAAAAATAGCACGATTCATTGCCTTATTGTTAAAATTTTATACAAATTAAAATTATTGTTTAAAAAGGCAATTTTATAAATTTTGGCTCTTGAATTTCTATTTACTTTCGTCAAACAAGAAAAATCAGGTAACAAAAGAACAAACATGCATTAGAATATGAATCTTATATGAAATAATTATATATGAAGTAAAATCATTCCAAAAAATTTTTTAAACAATTAAATAAAATTTTAATTATTTAGATTATATTACCATACAAAATTAACGTTTTCAAAACTTCCAAAAACCAAATCTCACTCAAAATCATTTTGAAATATTTAAAATGTGATAAAATATTTATGAAAAGTTAATCTCAAAAAATATCTTAAATATATATAAAATAATTTAAGTATTTTTTATATATTGCAATATGTTCTGTGAGGTTTCTGGTTTAAGATTTTTTTGAAAGGGGTGATGAAAATTTTTGTTTTGAATGATGTCCACATCATTCAAAAATTAAATATTAGTATTTAAAGTATTATAAAAAATTTTAAAGTGCATTATTCTTAGTTTTAAACTTAATTAATAGCACTCTCTTAACAAGAGCTTGTTTTAATCTTAAAAAATCCTATTGATCTATTACTAAGCAATGAAGAATGACCGTTTTTTTTCTCATTGCAAAACTTAATGTTAAAATTAGTTGTTTATTTTAATTTAATAAAATTAGTTACTTAAAAGTTTTTATATCATAGGTTAAAAAATATTTATTGAATTAAAATTTAAAAACAATCTAACATTTAATTAAAACATTGTTTCCGGAAAGCGTTGCTTTGTGTATAAAAGTATCTTATGCCTCTTTTCTTATTTAGATTTCAATAAAAGAGCAAAAAACTACAACTTTAGTTTTAGGTTTAATTATTTCTGATATTTTGACAATTTTAGGAATTCCGTTTTCCAGCAAATTATCTCTTTGTTCATTTATTCTATTTAGATTATAGTATCTCTTCAATCTAGCTAGATAATTCAAATGGATCATATTTCATTCAAATTTCAGTCTAAGTTACTCATTGAAATGTATAAAAATTAATTATATATTAATGTAAATGATGTCAAAACTACTTATAAATTGCTACTTGCTAAATTTTATGAACTAAAAGTGCCTAAAAAACATAGCACGCTTACGAATTTTAATGCATTTTAATTAATTGTTTAATCATAATTGCTATTGAAAATATTTTCTTATGGAAAGAAATTATAACCATTATATAAAATGTTGCCTAATTTTCAAATGTAAATTTACATTGCTGATTTAAATTTTAATATATATAAAAATATAGAAAGCATTTTTTCTTTTTTTCTTTTTTTCTTTTCTTTTTTTTTTTTTTTTTTTTTTGCAAACTAATAATTAGTTTTAGAATAAGAAATGAGAATTCAAAACTTTCTTTGAAACAAAGTTTAAGGAATCATTATCATCCTTGATTTCACTTGAAAGAAATTTTAGAATTATAATTATTTATTTAAGTGACTGTAATTAAATTATTATTGTTTTTATTTTATTTTCAACATATTAAAAGTTTCGACTTTTCACTTACATCCAATAGATGGCAGCACCATATTAAAGGATTCATATTTCATTACAAAATTAAATATTTATTATTATTTTAGCAAGTATATATTTGTTTATGTATAATTAGTCTCAAAATAATACAGATATGTAAGGTTGGAGCATAAATTTAAATATCAAAGTAGAAATAAGAATAAGTATGTGAATAAAATAAATTGAATTACAGGTGACAAAACGGTATGTAGGAATAATTATCAAATCTAGAAAATAGAAAAGAATTCGGCTGTATTGAACTTAATGGAAATTTAGGCTTTGCATATTGATTGCCTCTACTCTCTAACCTTCCAAACATTTTTTCATATAGTGAGATTCTCATTGCATAGAGGGTGCTGAATACTATCGTAGTGCAAATTCTAACGGGACAATATTGTACAATATTTCCAACCACAACTTTGAAACTACGATGTAACCAGGGTATATAAAGTATTAAATCTAAGAGTGATATTTTTATGGACTGTTGAACTGCAACAGTAACTGAATCTTTGCAAACCAACAAGTTATTTTTAGAGAACTTTATGAGTATATAAAACATCAAATAAAATCTCATACATACATATATTTTCGTTAAAAAAAAAAAAGCCAAAATTTGATTGAGTTTCCTCATCTATGTATGATTTACTTAATATCACTACAATCATTACTAATAAACAAATTTAGAATAGTAAATATTGCATGGCTTTCAAAATTTATTTATAAGTATTTATTAAATCCAATGAAATCTTTTAAAAAATTTCAGCTTCGTTGATAATTGTTTAGGACCATATTCATTGCTCTTTAACAAAAGTTATTTATTTGGTTAAAGATTTCAAATAACCATGTATAATTGAAAAATACAATCATTAGATATAATTTTGGGGAATTCCTCTTACACTGTAACAAACATTATATTTTTCCCAAATGTTTATTATTTTTGTAGCAAAAGCTTTTGTGAGATTTTAAAACAAAATTGTTTCATTTTTCTTATTTTTTCTGTAAATTGGTTTCATAAAATTCTTTTTACAAATGTTAAATAATTATTCAAAAAAATTTAGAAATAATTGGAACATTATAAGTAACAAATTACCTTTTGATAACGAGATACGTTTGCAAAAACTCATCATTTCAAAATTTGCCAAAAACATATATATTAAAATTTTTGGATTTTCATTTTGTCAAACAGATATTTTAAAATATATTTCATAATATATACTTTAAATAAATATGTTTTAAAATATATAGTATATAGTACAAACGATCACAGTGGCTGTTTGGTCAAAGCACGCGATCCAAACCCAGAGCTTACCGGTTCGATACTAGCCATGGCTGTTGTATCCAATGTATGGTCTTTTTTTAGTTTATTTCCTTAGTTATTGTTTCCTTATGTTCTGCAATATTCTAGACCTTTCTTTGTTATGTTAATTAGTTGTTTCTCGAATATTCTGTTACTTTATAAAAGCTTATACCCACTAGTCGTGAGCAACTTCTCGACCTTGTAAGGTTACAAGTCGCTACTTCCCTTCAATAAACTTGTTTGTTTATTTAAGGCCAACGGTGTGTTCACTTAAATCTTCGTGACAAATTTGGCTTAGGCACCGGGTACCGATTTCACCATTGTGGATAATTCTGAAAGTATTCGCAGAAATCTTCGTTTAAGAGGATTGCCCCCGGAATTTGGTCTCTACGTTCCAGAACGATGGAAGGAGCAGATAATGGCCGAAGATACGAAGCCTGACGTGGTAACTCCTACTTACCAGCTACCAAGGAGCCCATAAGCCTTCCGTGGATAGCCTGGAGATGACCACCGGAAATGGCTTACAGAATACGATCTTGTGTCCAAGTTCAACAAATGGAATGTAATGAAATGATGTGCCTTGCGAACGTCTATTTTTTTCCTAGACGGTACGGCCAAGCAGTGGTACATAAATAATGAAGATGCCTGGAACGCATTCAAGAATGATTTGAATGAACTTTTTGGCGATCGTCAGAAGTACACAAAGAAGGCCGAAGAGCAACTGAAATATAGGTGTCAAAAGGCATGAGAGAGTACGCAGTCCTACATTCAGAGAGTATTAGGGCTTTGTCACTCGGTCAAACCTTCGATATCCGACGACGGGAAAGGATCGCGCTTAATGAAAGGCGTTGCTGAAGATATTTACCAGTTGCTCTTAATGAAAGAAGTTAAGACTGCGGCTGATTTCATAAAATGGTGCAACTACATTGAAGACATGAAGCAGAAAAGAGTTGGCCTAAGAAGATTTCAAAGACTACCAAATGTCGTACCAGTAGCAGCCATGGAGGATGAGCCAGACTTGGTGTTCCTTAATCGCAGAATTGCACAAGAAGAGGTTCATCGAATAGTTAATCGATCCAACGAGTTTCCGGACTCCTATTCGCAGCCGCTACAGACCGTCATCCAAGACGAAGTCGAGAGAATTTTGACACTAGTTGTCGCAAAGTCTGCAGGCACCCAACGACGTCCCACTTAAACAACCGCTTTGACGAGGGAACCTAGGAGCCTTGTCCAGAAAACAGCAACGCAGACAAGGAAAACTAACCTTTGGAGAACGGCCGACAACAGAGCAATTTGTTTCCACTATGGATGCCTTGGACACGTCGTACGCTATTGCCGTGAGAGGATAGCCGTTTTTGACAGCTATCGAGCCCGTCGACAGAACTTCGACGACGCTGACACTAAAGAAGAGTTTCGCCGATTAATCCTCGTACGCCGTTCTTCACCTAGTCCTGGTAGAGGTCGATCACCAACCCGTCGTTCCCGATCAACGTCGCCATATCCTCGATCAAGTAAGTCGGTCTCCAAGCCGTAGAAACGAGGAAAACTGAACACAGTGATCTTTCGATGAGGTGAGGCCTCATGTAATGAAAATCCTCCATCAACTGCAAAGATGACTGATATCCACCTCGACGCCATGGTAAATAATCAGCCGATCCGTGCCCTAGTGCATTCGGGAGTTTCATTTTCTGTCGTCCCCGATAAGTTTCGTCGATCCTTAAAAAAAGTTATGTTTAATGACGCCAAGAACACTATACTGAAATTCGCTAATGGCAGTTTTGTTAGGCCAGTGGGAAAATATGTTTTGCGTGTCGTTATAAACGGACGAGAACTGCTGTTTGAATTCATCGTTTTTACGGCACTGTAGTCACGACGTAATCCATGGATGGGACTTTTTGGAAGCTTCTCAAGCCGTGATAGACTGTAGCCGGAGTGAATTGCTGTTGGAAGAAACTGACCTAGAAACCACTGCGCTAGACGCTTGGAAGCTGTATGCCACAAAGGACTACAATTTTCAGCCACACTCATTGACGAAAATAGCCGTATCAGAACTAGATGTCGGATGAAACATAAGCGTAATCGTAGACAGCAATAGACATTTGCTGCTTGAAAGAAACTTTGATGTACCATTCATGCTATCCTTATACCATAATGGACAAAATGAAATTTGGGCTGCGAACATGCAGGCCAAAGATCAAGTCATTCCAAAAGGGAAGTATATAGGCAAAGCTAAGCTCCTAGATGACGAGATGAGATAGCTGATACTACAAAAAGTACAAGTACACTGAAGGAGCCGACTAATTCCTGTATAGATTATACCATAATGATATCCCCTGAGTTGAACAGTGAAAGAAAACGCAAATGAGCCGAACTCTTACAAGCTTTTTCTGGAATCCTTACAAAATCTAACAAGTCGTAAGCCGCAAAGACAACTGTAAAACACAGGATTAATACTGGTGATCATGCTCCAATCTACCAAAGGGCTTACCGAGTTTCACCGACTGAAAGACGCATAATTCGGGAAGAGGTTGAGAAAATGCTTGACCCAGGTATTGTCCAGCCATCTGAGAGTCCCTGGTCATCCTCCGTCGTACTCGTGAGGAAAAAAGATAAAAGCTGACGTTTTTGCGTAGACTATCGAAAACTGATTAAAATCACAAGGAAGGATGTTTATCCTCTGCCCGGCATTGACGATACTCTAGACTGTTTAAAAAGCGTTAATTTCTTTTCTTCCATGGACCTCCGATATGGTTACTGGCAGATAGAAGTGGATGAAGCGGATCGTAAAAAGACGGCATTTATTATCCCAAAAGGCTTGTACGATTTTAAAGTCATTTCGTTCGCACTCTGCAATGCACCGGCGACTTTTGAAAGAATGATGGATACTTTGCTATGCCATCTCAAATGGACTATGTGCCTGTGTTACCTGGACGACATAGTAGTTTTTTCAGAAACTTTTGAAGACCACCTTACTCGGTTAAAAACAGTTCTGGAATGCATTCAAGAAGCTGGACTCATACTTAACCCCAAGAAGTGCCTTTTCGCTGCTCAAGAAGTGAAAATACTAGGCCATCTCGTATCCAGTAACGGTGTCCGTCCAGATCCTGAAAAAGTGAAAGCAACTTTCTTACTCCACAGCAACTTTCCTACTCTACTGAATGTACATAATGTACGAAGCTTTCTTGGACTTTGATCGTACTTTTGAAGGTTTATTAAGGGCTTTTGCTATCTGACTGAGCCCTTGAAGTTTCTGTTGGAAGGCGATGCGAAATTTCATTGGGGTCTTAAAGAGGTAAAGGCTTTTAAAAACCTGAAGGAAGTGCTTACATCTGATCCAGTATTGGGGATATTCGATGAAAGGTGGTTTACAGAAATCCATACAGATGCCAACGGATTTGGTATTGAAGCAATTCTGGTTCAAATTGAGAATTAAGTCGAAAGAGTCATAGTATACACCTCTAGAACCCTGACAAAGGCCGATACGAATTATTCTACTACAGAACGGGAATGCCTTGCCGTCGTATGGGCTATCAATAAATTTCTGTCATACCTGTTCGGAAGACATTTTAGCATTGTTACAGATCATCATTTACTCTGCTGGCTTATGAATCTAAAAGATCCCTCAGGCAGACTGGCGAGGTGGTCTCTTTGACTCCAGGAACACGAGTTTTCGGTAAAATACTAATCTGGGAGAAAGCATAATGATGTCGACGCTCTCACGAGAAATCCTGTCGATGAAGAAACTGAGACGCAAGACCAATTTTTAGCTGTAACCACGAGTATAAACCTCGCTATCGAACAGAAGAAAGATCCAGACATGGCAAAAATAATCCTTCCGAAGATCGGCCCCTCTACCGAGGAGAAGAAATTTGAGTTAATTGACGGAGTCCTATGCAGAAAGAATTTTGATCCAGCTGGGAAGCTATGGTTGCCTGTCATTCCCAAGCATCTACGAGAGGATATACTTAAATATTTCCAAGATACCGCATAGCATCTTGGTTTTGCGAAAACTTACCACAGAATCAGGAAAAGATTTTATAGGCCGGGGATGTACCGGAATGTTGTTCGGTACGTCATGCATTGTCGAGAATGCCAACGGAGGAAATCAGTTTTGTAACTACCACCTGGACGCCTGGTTTCCATCCTTCCTACTATCACACCTTTCCACCGCATTGGAATGGATCTGCTTTGCAGGTTCCCTAAGTGTGCCCGTGGAAATAAAAGGATCGTGATCTGCACAGATTACTGTACACGCTATGCAGTAACTAGAGCCTTACCAACTGCTGAAGTCCAAGAAGTCACCAAGTTTCTGCTCGAAGAAATTCTTCTAAGACATAGTGCTCCTCGAGTCATTATTACGGATCGTGGTGCCATTTTCCAGTCCAGACTTGTTTCCGCACTAGCCGAATTGTGCAATATAGATCATCGAATGAAGACGGCGTATCATCTCCAGACAAATCGATTGACGGAGCGCTTTAACAAAACTCTAGCTGGTATGTTGTCCATGTACGTTGATACCGAAAAGAAAAACTGGGACAAAATTTGCCATTTGCGACGTTTGCTTATAACACCGCTAAGCAGGAGACAACAGGATTTACGCTGTTCCACCTGTTTTATGGACGTGAAGCCGAAACGATGCTGGACACAATGTACTCATTCTGCCCTGATAATGCAACGGACGATTACCTAGCCAAGACTATTTCTATGGCAGAAGAGTTGAAACAATTGGCCAGAACACATACTCTGGGAGCGCAAGATAAATACTGTCGATGTTATGATTTCAAACACCTTGGTGGTGTCTTATAGTCCTGAAGACCTCGTATGGGTTTATACCCCAGTCCGAAAGCTCGGTCTTTCCGAGAAGCTCTTAAGGAGGTATTTTAGGCCCTATGAAGTGCTGCGCCGTTTATCCGACGTCACCTACGAAGTGCAAGATTTTGATTCTGCCACCCGGAAAAGGAAACTAAAAGATGTTGTCCATGTTTTGCGTATGAATCCGTACCATGATCCGGTGAAGCAGACTGACATTGAAGACGGACGAAATGAAGGTGTCGTTCTTCCGGAAAAGAAGGCAAAAGAAGTTTACAAAGGACCTTTAACACGCTCAACATCCAAATAGCAGTGAGACGCTGTCTTTTTGACAGAGGAGCAACGCCACATAGAGCAAGCCTAGCAACGTGCTCTCTGACCGATTGGTCAAAGCATGCGATCCACACCCAGAAGTTGGGTGTTCGATACTAGCCACGGCTGGTGTATCCAAAGTAAG
This sequence comes from Latrodectus elegans, assembly GCA_030067965.1. Taxonomy (NCBI): domain Eukaryota; kingdom Metazoa; phylum Arthropoda; class Arachnida; order Araneae; family Theridiidae; genus Latrodectus; species Latrodectus elegans. The sequence continues at coordinate 2,502,828 of CM057810.1, forward strand.
GATTTTTTTAGTTTATTTCCTTAATTATTGTTTCTTTATATTCTCCAACATTCTAGACCTTTCTTTGTTATGTTAATTAGTTTTTTTTTTTAATATTCTGTTATTCTCTAAAAGCTGATATACCTGTTAGTCGTGGGCAACTTCTCGACTTAGTAAGGTTACAAGTCGCTACTTCCCTTCAATAAACTTGTTTGTTAATTTAAATCCAACGATGTGTTTACTTAAATCGTCTTGACAGTATATATATATATATACGTGCAATAATTTAATTTTTGATTGTTGTAAATCTGAAAATTAACAAGAAAAACTTCATTTAATTAATGAAAGAATTAAAATTAATTTTGTTACATATTTGCACAGGAGAATTATTGTTATATATTTCAATTCTTGTGTATTTATACATTTTCAGTTATTATAAATATTATTATAGATTTTGTTATATATTTTCACAGAACATTAAATGCTTATTTATTTTTTTTTTCTATTTTTAAACTAAATTTAAAATTTATCCCTTTTAAAAAAGGAATATTGTTTAGATTGCACTATTTTATGTTTCAGTATGTATAGCAGTATTCAGACTTTTGTTTGCTACCTCTTATTATTCGGTTATTTTCGAAAAGAAATTAAAAAAAAATTTTTTTTATGATATTCAGATTGTTTAAACATTTGATTCTGTGTATTTGTATTAAATTAAAGTAAAATAATTTTTTAATGTTAGCAACAATTAGGACGAGATATTTTCAGAAACGATACCTGAATTCAAAAATCAAAATTTACATTCCAAATTTATAAAAATTCAATATTTCAAATTCGAGTAATCCCAAATTTGAAATATTATTTAGTTCTAAGCAATGATATGCAGAATTTATTCTCGATCATATGTTTAACTTTGAACTTAGTTGAAAATAAATATTATTTTTCCAAATACTTTGCAATCTAGTATATAAAAAATATTTTCTTTAATTAAATTATTTGTTTTCTATTGGAAGTATACTTTGTTATAAAAAAGATTACTCCACTCTCTCTCTTTCTTTATCAAAAACAAAATAAACAAAAATAAATCTTAAGAATAATTCCTACGTAGTTAATAGTTTAATAAAAGTACGAATGTTAATAAGAATACATGTGTTCCATAATCGAGGTTTAAAAATTAAAAACAAGTAAAGCAAATTAAAAAATTAACAGAATACAAATATTAATGAAGTCATTCTTAGCAAAATAATTTTATTGAATTTCCAGCCGAATAAAATACTCGCAATAGTTGCATACACAAGTAGAGATAATCAATATATTGTATCGATTTGATGATCCTCTTATAATAACCCTTCCTTTAAAATTCTATTAACGAGGGAAAATTAAAAAAAAAAAAAACAACACATGTGATATCCCTGGTAGCGTATTTATGTGAAACATATTCCAAGACCACCATCAATGGGCATCGTGATTCCCGTAATCATAGCAGCATTATCACTCAGCAAAAATAAAATAGGATCTACAACATCTTTCACGTCTGAAATATTAAGAAAAAATGTGGTTATATATTAATTATGGACAGTAAATATAATTTAACAGTTAGAGCACAGATGCCGTATAATCCAGGATGCCGAATTCTGAATTTTTTGGTGACGAAGAAATTTTACCAAGACGACGTATTGTGACGTTTGTGATGACGTACTTACTAGGGTTTCCAAAATGAATTTTCTGCATAATTCTTTTAGGTCTCTATATCTATGGCATAATGAAAAAAACCAGATTGCTAGATATATAAGAAAATCCGATAAAAATTCACCAAACTCGAATTTAGCCTCCCAGACTATTCGGCAATTATGAAAACAATCAGTATTGACATGTAGGCTGTAAACAAATAAAGGGGTGAAATACTCACCGCAGAATCTCCGCAGAGGTGTCCTCATTTGCATATTCTGGGCAAACTCGTTGTTGGGATCCAAAAGGCCTTCCTTCTCTGCGAGTCGTGTGCGAATCACTGTGGGGTTTACTGAATTCACCCGAATCTAAAATATTAAATATAAAAATTTTAAAAAAAATGAAATTCGTTTCGAGAATTGAAAATAGTAAAGTATTTCTGATTCCTAAAGGGGACATAAAAAAGGGTATATTTCTTGAAAAGTATTTTTTGTAATCATCACTTGCAGGAAATTGCATTGGAATACTTTAAAACAAAGGATTAATCAATAGCCAAAGAAAAGGTTTCTGAAATTAAAATTAAATTTAAAATTAATAAAAAGAAATTTATTTTAACTTTACATGATTATTTTAAGAAGCTCGTAAAAATAATCTTTGGAAACCTCGTTGTAAAAGATTAGCTAACTTTATTTTTAGTTATTTGAGCCCATAATTTTAAACAGATTGAACAAATTTATTATTTTTAGATGTTCTTGAATATGTACATAATATGTCACTTTCATTTTGGGTAGGAATGTTAATTTTATTTTTTTACTTAAAAAATAACTAATTTATTACATTAGACTTTAAACAAATAATTAAAATAACTATTTTAACATTCAAAAATACATTATATGAAACCATTATACCCGAGGGTTGGTATTTATATTTCTAGCCTAATTGGCAAGTGTACGTGTTGTTATGCGGTTTTCGACGTTTAAAATTGATAATCACAGGATCATGGGAGATAACACTCCTATTTGTAAAGAAAAATTTATGATAAAATGTGACCAACACCAGTGCCTCGTGTACTTTGAATCACTTCCACTTTGAACTACAAAGTATTTGGTCTTCAACACTGTTTTATTGTTAAACGAGATGGCCTCTGATATCCTGATTTCTGAGGATGTTCAACATTCTGACATTTGATACGCATCTCACCATTTTTCCTCCACTTAGTCATGATACTCACGATTGTTTACAAGCAACCGAAAAACCAGGGCGTGTCAGACATTCCGAATATTTGGCCTTATTCTGAGTCTTTGAACAATATGCACACTGAAACAAATCATTTAGCTCAACAGCCTTTCCCATGATACACACAAATGATCACCAGAATAACGTTTCTATACAGAACTAGCAGAGTATATCCCCACATTGGCAACCATTGTGACTTTTTTATTGCCAAGCAATTATAACACTGTTGTCACTTAAAAAAAAACCTTATATATGACACAAAAATGAAGTAAAACACGAAGAAAAACCAAACCTGGCAACAAAAAAATCCAAAAAACAAGGAAAATTGAAACTGGCAAAGCCGAAGGAAAAACCTGAAATATAGTAAGTGAAACAAACGACGGCAGATTTGGCGAGACATTTCTTGGGGAGATATATCAAATTTATACCTACTATACCCTCGGCGACAATTTATATTATGTTTCAACTGGATCATGAGTTTTCTGCTTCAGCATGGGAATCAAACGATAAGGTGGTTCATAATGCTTTGGCTCTTCGGTTTTAAAGCAGAGAAATGCTGCAGGAATATATAAAATCTTTAACCAAACAGAACACTGCTTTTTTTAAAATTAAATTAATATGATACTATTAAGGATGAATATACATTTGATATTTGATGAAATACAATAGTTAGTGACGTGAAATTATATATTAATACAAATAACTGTAGAGAGTACAGTATATTTATTTCACTTAATTTGATAAACTCTGTAATGCTTCTGATAAAAACAGAGCTTGAATGTTACAAAACTTTAAGTATTTCCGACGATATGATTAATTATATATTTTTGTTGCACAATGAAAGTGAGTGAATATATGCAAGGTATTTTTGTTTCAATTGTGGACACATCAGAAATTCAGCTTCCTCAATTTTACAGAAACTTATAGGAAAACCAAGCATAAAAACACTATAAATTTAAGGATCCCCTGTCCCATTCAGAATCATTTTTTTAAATTTTAATGAAAACTTTCCCGAGGCTGCGTTAGATCTGCGTTTTAAGCTTTCTTATGTTGTATATTTGAAAAAATCTATTCAGTGTTATATATTTTAATTAATATTATATATATATATATGTTACTCGGAGACATCGCTTTAAATCAGTCGGATTTTCAAATTTCCTTCCAATATCAATCTTAAAAATCCTTGCAACTTTCTTTGTCATTTTAAAATTACATAAATTTTCAAGAGGCTCTTAATCAAATAGAACAGCCTAAATCTTCCAATAATGTTTGTTCGATATGAAAAATAAAAAATTAAAGCCAAACTCATAATTTAAACTATCGCATCAAATGGGTGGAAGTAATTTTAGTTATTATTGTTAAAATAAGTAAGTATTGTTAGATTAATTTTGATAGTGTATTATATATAGGTTCATTTAAAATAATAATGAATTTTACCTTATTCTTTTCGAAAACATTCTCTAGCCAATATGTTCATAAATTCAGAGGAACTCTTTTCATTAAGGTTTATTCTCAGAATAACAATGGAAATTTAATTGACGGTATTGACCGATATCTTTATAAGAAAAATCATAACAGTTTTCCATTCTTTTGTTATTTATTGTGCTACATATTTGATGACTAAATTGTAAATAAACATTTTTCTATATTTCAGAAATGTCAATTGAAAAGTTATGTTTCGCCGATTTCATGGTTTTATCAATATTTTATGTATATGCATATTTTTAGCTATGACATGTTTGTAAATGTTTCTTCTTGACTTAGTTAAATATGACTGTAATTATGCACGTTATGAAGGAAATACATGCTAATGCTTCCTGACAATTTCCATGAACAATATGCAAGATAACAACGAATTCTGCTCTGCATCCATTTCATTTGCATCAACTCAGTTTGCTCTTCATGACTCAGGCTAAGGGCAAATAGTCTTTTCATTTATTTGTCGCTGATTCTCTCTACCTATGGTCCGAGACCAAACTTCCATTGTAAAATATAAAGCCAAGTAAACGATTTTATTTCTTGAATTTTCAGAAAGATTCACTAAATACTTCTCATGATATTTAATAAAATATATATATATTCTAAATTTGAAAGCATTCAATACTTTTTATCAAATTGTATACACTATCCTAAAAGATTGCATGATTTGGAACAATTATATCTCATAATTCATGAATTGATTTCTTAATCTTGGAATCCATTAAAAGTAAATATTTCATTATAATTCACGATATATTATTAATTTATAAATGGAAAATTTTAAAAATACTTAAGCATTATGGTTAGATATTAAGCTTTTTCTTTTCCATTTTGATAACACGCATTCTCCACAATTGTTTCTAATAGAAAATAATGTCAACGAAATGGCCGCGATTAATGCAGAAGAGTGTCGTTGCAGGGGCACGGGCAAGTTTCCCCATTGTATGAAAACCTCATAAAAGCTGTTTTAGTAAAACTTTATTATCAGAAGCAAGCACCGGTTTATGATTCTCTAGGAGCGGGTCAGGAGTGTTAAGAGAATTAGAGTCGATATCATTATTATTTCAGCGTTAAGAATAAATTCTATACCTTTTTTTTTTTTTTTTTTTTTTTTTTTTTGCAGAAAATTTCTAAATTAAATATTAGGAAAAACTGTTTTGCTTGTTATTTTTGTTAAAAGAACATTTTAAAAGTGAAAGTGCATTTTATAAAAGGCATAAAAATATTCATTCAAATAAATGACTGAAAAAATTACCATTAATATTTCAAAGCTTTGTGGGTGTTTAAAGTATTTTTTCAAGCCAGCATCATTTTATTTTTAAGCATAAAATGTATTTTCGAACTTAAAAATGAATTTGTTTTGGTAACTAAGATAAAAAAAAATTATACAAAGCAGGAAATTAGAAATTTAACTATCATGCATTAAAAATATCATTTATTCATGTAATAGCATTAGCCGAGGAAATTGGAAGGAATATAATAATGAGAGATAAAGCTTGATTGTGCAAAAAACAATTAGTATAAAAGGAATTTTTAATAAAACAGTAATATTTATAATATAATATGAAATGCTATTAATTTATAACTGAGCAATTGTTAAATTAGGCACATTTCTTTATAAATAAGTTCGAAAATGTTCACACTTAAAAATTAAACATATTTAAAATCCTCTAAATAACGTAAGCTACTTTCTTATTATTAAGTTGTAGCTGGTATTTAAATTCAGTTAATTCAGCAATGTGATTTGCATTGCATTGAGTTAATTAAATTAGGTGCAGGAAGAAATAATGTATAAAGCTTATAATAAAAGCTCTTGTAAAATGAAACGAGTTAAAATATGAAAATAGTCAAAAGATATGTATACAAAAATTTAATTAAATTTAATAGAAATAAATTTTTGTAGAATTTTTAGTAATGTTACACAGTCAAATAAATAACAATTTCTTTGAATTTTATAGAAGATACAGTGCAAGGTCCCACAATATATAACGCAAGATGTTCAGCATAGAAAGAGGTACTCATTAGTTTGACTAAAACTTTAACGATAAATTTTAATTTATGGTATACCTGATATTTTATTTTAGTTAGTTTTGCTTTTGCTTAGCATTCAGAATATAATGTATTATTGAATAACGGAAAATACATGTTGCTCTTCTGTTTGCTTCATGCTCGACTATCCAGGTGGCTGACTGGGAGTTTTCCGAGATTCTTTTTTTTTAAACATGGGAATAAGGCCCAATACCTTTAAAAATTCCTTCCGAGAAGCGATTTAGAGAACTGATGTTGACATCTTTTCAAAATCATTTCATTACTCAGAATGAAAGAGTTGTTGATGTTACTTCTGATGCATGCCAGGTCCAAAAGGCACCGAAGCGTCAGATCCCCTTGAATTAGAGGAAATTAAAAGAAGGAGAGAAAATCCTCTTCCGATTCATGAACCTCAAATATTTTCAGTTCTTAAACATTCCGCCATGACCGATTGAAGAGGCTGGGGGCCAGGACTGACCAGGACTAAGATCAAAGAGTGCAGAGTAGAAACGAAAGCTTTTTTACATCCGTTCATCATTTTTAATGCATGATTGATGGGACTCAAGTCTGGTAATTAATCTAATTACTGCATGACATTCAGATATTATCCTCTCGTTTAGTGATTTTATAATAATCTTTACGGCAGGAAATTATCTCATGTTTACCCACATGAGAGCATATATGCATTGATATCAAAAACATTTCTGTAAAAATATCGTTTATAATTTTATGTAACAAGAAAATTCGCTTATCTTCTTCATGAAGGTTTCAAAAACACACTTTCTTCTACTTGAATCTTTCACGAATATTTAGTTAAAAATAAGGTGTACCATATTCTCTCGAAATTAGAGGAAATCATTAAATCTTCAATGATTATTAAATTAAATTGCCCTTGAATAATCAATGAAATATCCTTACTTTGGGAGAAATTTCCAATTCATAGTAGAATAGCCAACATTGATCAATCATCAAGTTGACATATGATGATTTATATAGTTTGAATGCACCTTTTGTCTTCCTATTTCTCCTACGGCTAAAATTGAGAGGGTTTCTAATCTTTAATCCAAATAATATCTAATAAATATGTAATCTATTTGAGATCATTTCATCAATAAATACAAACATTGTCTTCATGTTGCAGTGGTTACAGGAATGAATAATCTGAATTAAGTTCGAATAATTTTCTTTTCCATGTGGTCACAGATGATTGTCATAATGATTAGTTATACCTAAATGAAACGTTTCATTGTCGAAGCAATAATTAAAATTGGTTGACAGAATCAATGAAACTCGGTAGGATTCTTAATTAGTTACGCAACCCATTCTGTCAGATTTCTTTTCAACTTTGACTTACTAATCCGCAGCAGTTTCCTGAAAAATGATGCTCTGCGATCATTGCGTTGCGAATTGATTATTCCATAATTCTTAATTCAGAATAGCAGAAAATTTTGCAGCCTAGCTGTTCATTAACAAATATTTTTATATTCTTTAAATATAATTTGAAACAAATACGTGCTGCATAAGCAATTACGTAACAGGCATTAAATAAGATTTTAATAATAAATTGCTAAAATCTGCTTTTTACTCTATGATAATCCGCAATAAACTCAAAATAAAATTTGATCTATAAATTTTCAGAAATATTTTTTTATTAATTCTATGTAGAAAAATAATTATTTACTTTGTGAGGTCCAAATTCACAGGCCATACTCCTGGTTATTTGGTCAGTTGCGCCTTTGCTGGCGTTGTAAACACCATAATGAGGAACAGCGAGCATTCCCAACATACTGGACACATTCACAATGGATCCTCCGGTGCCCCTCTCCTTCATGCCGTTTGCTATCAGCTTTCAGAAGCACAAGAGGAATTATGTGAATCGTTATAGCAATACATTCTAAGAAATGTTGCAGAAACAATACTTTATTTATAAAAAACCCATTCAGTAATATCAGATAATATATTCTTATAATACTAAGTAGAGAAGCTAATACTTCTCAAGAACCAAAATGGCTGTCCTAATCAGAATGCTTTCGATCGTAAAGGTATTTACAAAAGGAATATAGTTTAATATATTATGATTATCACTATATATAATACTTAGTATCAGATAAATAGGTAAAATTTTATAATAAGATGCCTTATTCTTTAGAAAATTACCTTATTTTATGTGATAACATGCAAAACATTTGTTTCTCATTCATTTATGACCATTGCATTATTATATTTTTTAAATATCTATCTATTATTATGCACATAAATTCTTAAATTATTTGCTTTTTTTAATTAAAAACATAAAACTTATTTTATTTAACATAAATATTTCTACAAATAAATACATACAGGCTTTGCCTTATATAGTTATTAATATATATGTAAACCTGTGAAATATTACACCTGAAATATACTCTTGATATATATATATATATAGATAGATAGATAGATGGATAGATAGAAAGATAGATAGATAGATATACATACATACATACATACATACATACATACATATATATATATATATATATATATATATATATATATATATATATATATATATATATATATATATATATATATATATATATATATATATATATATATATATATATATGCTGAAACTTGGAAGAATTGGATAAAGGCTTTTACTGAAATTTAACAGAAGGTATAGAACATTTTTTCCCTTGACAAGGTATATAAACTTGTCAGTTTCTCTTCAAATTTTTTATTTTTTACTCCATTTTGCTTCATTAAAAACTGTAAAATTTTCGAATGTGCGTGTGTTTGTATATACATATCAAAGTAATCTTTTCAATAAATATGATTCCTTTAAGGGCTAATTTTAATTTCTTGCAATCTGTTTAAAAATATTCTAGATTTCTTTATGAAATTTTTATATTATGGATTTAAATTACAATTATTATAATAACATTGATGATATTTTAAGAATTTTTATTAAATTGTTGAAATATACAACATGTTTAAATTCTGTTTTAATGAATTCACTTTATCAGTTAATAATAATAATCATATTTATCTATCTATATCTATATATGTGTGTGTATGCTTCATTATTTATTAAAATCAAGAAATGTACACTATTTAAAAAATTCTGCAAATTTAATTAACATTGTGTAAATAATATCAGAAGAAAATTTTCATTTTTACATACTCACACACTCACATTAAAAATTCCTATATTTTTTGATTTTTGAAAGTATACTACCGTTACTTTCTCTTTCACATATAGATTAACCGAATGCTATCTCATTTATTGCTATCAATAAAAACGAAATAAATAATAAAGCTTTCAATGTTTTATTCGATTTGCAAAGTACGAAATTTCCAGAAAAAAAAACACAATGAATAATAAAATGTATAATATAGCTTGTGTTGCAAGTATATTTACTTATTTATTTGTTCCAAAATAAGACATTCCAGAAAACTGAGGATATAGTCCCATACAGACATATGATACAAATTGTATAAAATAAAAAAAAAATTCTTATCAAAAATATTTATCGCAGAAGGAGCAACAAAGATATTTCAGTTTTGCTGCATCATTTCCTTAATATATATATATATATATATATATATATATATATATATATATATAAGCGAATATCTGTAGAGTGAGAAGAAAATCTTTGAATTTATATTTCGAATAACTGAGTCTATAGCGATTTAAGAATAGATAAAAAAAATTATTTTCATTTTAAACTATTATATTATTATTATTACGTATAAGATGATGGCCCATTTTTTTGTTCTTAAAATAAAATTGATGTTTAAGAAATAATTAAACTTTCCCTCCCTGTGGAAAGAAAATGAATCCCAAATGAAAAATTTCCTTTCACATTCACCCTTTCAGTTACAATGAATAATAAGATCAGGAGGCGCTAAAGTTCATAAGTTCAGCAAATAAACTGATTCATTTTATTATTTATGCATCTGAATTTGTGGTTTAAATATTATAAATTTTAATGTATTGTTGATAACTTGTATTTTCATAAATCAATCCCACTCTCGGTGTTTAATTTTCTTTTTTATATAGAATTAGCATTCTCTGAATCACATAAGAGGCATATGCTCGTATTGGACCCTTAGTACGTGACTATTTATTTGTTTTACTATTTAATGATGGGTTTAATCTTGAGTATAAAATGTTTTCATTGGCAGCTTTCGTTTTGATAAGTGATTCATTACCAAATTAATCCTAGTATTGTTTATTGTCATTGAATGAAGTCCCTGAAAATGGCCCTTGATTTGATTGAAATTTTAATTTCCTTGACAAAAGCATTGAGGAATAAAAATAAATAATTTAATATTTATATTAATATTAAAAAATGTTTGCTTAAATTTCATTAAATTATTATTTTTTAATGAACAAATATACCATTACAATATTACCCTTTCATGCATTCACATTGTTGTTTTATTCTGGAAAATATTTAAATTTTCAGTACTAATCATGTATAAAATGATAATTTAAGTTTTAAAACTTATAAAATACAATTTAAAATTAATTTTATGCAACAGATATAATTTATGAGCGTGTTCTCTCTGAACCAATACCAATTATCATTAAATGATTCCTATTTTTGAGAAATGTTGTACTGTAAATACTATATTTTTCTGAATTTATGTTATATACTGTAAATATTTTCATACAAAAATAACATTTAAAAACTGATACTAATAACGTTAATTTTTAATCCTAAAATTGCCTCATAGTTCTAAAATTTCATTAATATTATATAGCTAAGAAAAAATTCAAAATAACTCAAAACTTTATTCACAATAATATGATAGTTTTTAAGATTAATTTAGATTATCATACTCATAATTTTATAAAAAAATATGGATAAATTGTTAAAAATTAGCATATACAAACCTGCGAAATGTTCATGACGGACTTTACGTTGATGTTGAGTGTTCTAAAAACAAATAATTTGAATAAATATACATTAAATAAATTAATGGAAAAATTAACTGATATAAATTGCAGTTTTAGGTTAGCTTTACATCGCTTTCTTATTATCTTAATTGCTATTATTGTAGTTATTATGTGCTGTAAATTTATAACAATAAGCTTATTAACTAGAAAATGTATAAATACAAAAAATTAAAATTATTTATAAATATGAAATTAAAGGTTAAATTAGACTTAAAATATTAGTTAAATATTTTAATTAATATACTTTCATAAGTCATATTTCATGTGTAAAAATACCGAGTGACGGCAGAGGTTATAGCAAAAAAAATATATAATGATTTCATTAGTTTAATTAACAACAAGTTGGCATCAAATGCTTTTTCAAACACATCATATTCACGAAATCAAGGTTCCTTAAATGGAGCAGACATAATTTTTGTGAAATTTTTCTTTATATCAATGTTATGGAAATTAATTGGTTTTGAAAAATTAATTTCCATTTTTAATGGGTATTGAACATTTCTATGTATCATATACAAAACGAAAATCAAGTTCGGTGTAGAATTGGGTACACCTTGGTTTGATGATAAAATGTAATTTATCTTAATTTACCTTTTATTTAGCGGCCTTCTTGTTCGCTACATAAAAGCGAACAAGAAGGCCGCTACATAAAAGGTCAAGAACAAGATCTGTCGAACAAATTCTTGTTCGACAGATCTTGGCTTTAAAAAATTCACCAAAAAATCAAGAGGTACCCGATTGTAAATTTTTACCAACAAATGAAATTAATATGCAAAATAAATGTAAATAAAAAGTAACTTACTTATCGATTTCTTGTTCACTTAAATTGCCCCATTCTTTGACATCCATAATAGCTGCATTATTGACTAGCAAATCAATTGGTCCAACTTTCTTTATAGCATCTTTGGTAGCATCCCACTTCCCAACATCTAGACATAAAGTCTTAATTTTTGGACTCTAAGAATGAATGGACAAGATTTATAGATCAGTAGAACGTCAGAAAGTAGTGTTGCACTTATGTTTGCAAAATCAGATTTCCTTTGGAATCCAAAGTAAAAAGAAAGAATAATTTGCTAAGAAAGGGTAGCTTTTAAGAATTAAAAATAAACACTTACTGCTTTAGTTAATTCGTCCAAATCAGATTGTGTTCTGCTGATTGCAACTACTTCAGCCCCGCCCTCAGCAAGTTTCAGCGTCAAAGCTCTACCAACACCTACAAAAGAAGCTATTTGAGCACTGCACAACTCTCTTTACATTTCACTTCAGGGATTGTATTTAAATATTGCATGTACACATATGCGAAAGAGTGAGACATTTGGGCTAAACAGAGATAGTACTCACATTCGTATGCACAGAAGTTAAAAGTCACTAAAAGAGTAACCCACGCATGAATCAAACACATACACCTAAATCAATATGGAAAGCTGTATATATTATATTTACTTTCAAATGAATTAAATGCTACGGATCATTTGGAATAAATTAAATGAATTTGAACAGGAAACAAACTAATAATTGAGAAATTTCAATTTTCCTTTTCCCAATCTTTCTTTGTTAAAAAATTATCGTAATAAGAAAATGGAATTTAGTCATTTGTGCACTTAGTAACCACCTTTTCAATAGTGAAAAGACTTCTAAATATTTCTTTTAAGAAATTCCGGTTGACTCTAAATTGTTCCGTCTTTCCTATTGAAGAAAAAGTTTTCCGATCATTATACGGATCCCAAGTGAGGGAGAGATGGAGTAATGAGGATATTCATTTCCATATTTTTCTGCGCAATTTTATGTAAAAAAGTTTTCTTTGGTAAAAAAAATTCACAATGGCATTTTGTATTTTACATATTACTCTTTTATCCAAAATTTTAAGAAATAGCATTTTAAAGAAAAATCGATTTATAAGAGGTTTACTTCTATAGTTATAATTTATTTGCACACTTTGAAAAAAATTTAAGGAAATGACATTATTATATATCATATGATAAAAAATATTTTAAATTTCACATATCTTGGCAAAAATAAATAATAAAAGTTACCTACCTTAGATACTAAACTCAAAAATTTATTTCGCACTATAAATTATCATTTTAATTTTAATTTTGAAGCATGAACAACATAATCACTGTCTTATCATTACTAATATAATACTTCTAACATTATCATTTTACTAAATGGGTTATAGATATATATGAAAATGAATGCCCTCTTGAATTTAATTGTATATATAAGTTTGAAATTATATTCATAAAATATACAAGTATCCAAAAACATATTACTATCGATAATCACATTATGTCAAACATTAAAGGAGAGCTTAGGACATCACATTACGAACTTATAGTTTGAAGCCGTTAAAATTTTTAATCAACATTTAAAATTATTTTAAATTCAAGAATTAAATTACAAAGTTACACATTTCTGTAGTACCTCCATAACATTCATTGATAAATATAAAATGATTTTAATAGATCTTCGTGACGTAAAATATGAGTTAGTAAAAATAAAAGAGCATCGTGTTTTAAATTTTGACTTGAAACAAATGAATCAATTTTGGAATATTAAATTGCTAGAGGCAGAATTTGTTGTCGTTTACGATAGAAAAGAATTAAAAATTGAATTCAACTAAATGATACCAATATAATAATTTCATTCGATCCCTCTGTGAATGAGGGGAATCAATAAACGAATATTAATTTAATGAAAACTTTATTATTGGTTATGTGAAAAATAAATGAGATTATAAAATAGAAATTATATAAATGCCTTCTTAAGTAATGAATATTTCACGTATCAGAAAAATGCATTTAACCTTTTAAAATATATCAATAATACACATTAAAAAATTGCTAATTTTAATGCTATTGCTAATAGATGTCTTGAAACGAAAACCACCTAAAATTAATTGTTATAACCCTTCAAGCAAACACAATTAAATCAATACTAATGCCTTATCGTTGTACATTTAGGAGCTAATGTATCCCATTGTCTTTTTGTACCTATACATGGATGCCTAAATGCTCATAAAATGTTATTATAATTTAAAAATTTTATTTAGTGTAACTTTTTTATTTGAAATATTTTAATTGCAGGTTTTTAAATTAGAAGGCTTAAGCCCATACATTTTAAGTAAATATTTTACATTTTTTATGATTGAATTCATTTTTTATTTACTTGACTTTACTTTAATTTCTTTCTAAATAAATTCATATATGTCATATCAAAAAATATTTAAAATGACTTAAAATTTTAATTATTTAAAGTATACTAATTTGCACTAAAATTTGAATTTTATCTACATTAAAGAATATATGAGAAATAGACTCATAACATATATTATAAATTAATGAGTACCTTTTCCAGCTCCTGTGACGAGCGCTCTTTTACCAGCGAAACTTATATTCATGTTTCTAAAAGATGTCCGCTAGAGACAGTGCTATACGAAGAAAATGTTTTTATCACTGAAGCCCACTATTTCGATTTACTGTAGAACAATAAGGATATTATTTAGGCTTAATTGTTTCTCCGTGATTTAAGAAATAACTGAATGGTTTTCGAAACTCCTTGTGCCTTCGCTCAAGTTTTTAGTTAATAAAAACACTCATAAGGGAAGGGACATCTCATTCCTCATTGGCTGAAAGCCAAAATTCCCAGTGACGGATGTGAGGGAAAACTTTGTATCATTTGAATAAAGAAATAGTGGAGCGTTTAAAAATTGCAAAATTATTTTCATATTTAATAGATGAATATGTTTAAATATATATAAATAAAATATAAAAATTAAAATTAACTTATTTCACATATAAATAAATTAAAATATTTAATGAAGTTTCAAGAATAAAAACCAATATGTTTAGTTTACTAAATGAGTTGAAAAGTATAAAGTTATAGTTTTAAAAGGTATAAACTATGAAGCAATCTGCGAGTTAAAAACAAACGGATTATTTATCAAAATACATATTATTTGTTAAATGATTTATTATCTCCTAGGATATATAAAATGCAAAAATAAAGATCACAATAAAGATTATCTGTCTATTGAAAATACCATCTCCAGGTTTTTAATTTCTCCTTTACATTTTTGACAAAAATCAAAGATAATAAAACTGAACAGACTTATAACAAGCTGATAATCAGAGTTTACAATTTTTACAATGAACATATATCAGATGGGATTGAAATGCTATATTATGGAAGCATTTAAAAATTTAGTGTAACTTTGAGTGTTGTGAGTATTATACTCAAACATTCGTTTTCAATTTCACAATTTTCTTATCGTTTAAAACTATGTGCTTATTTGCATAAAACTTTCACAGCAAATTAATAAACAAATAAATGTTTACCGTTTTTGAAAATCTGCAACCACGAAAGAACTGAAGGTTGATTTGATTTTATAAGAATTTAGGATTTTATGTAGTTTTTTTTATGTTATAAATTAGAACTATTTTGAAAACAACTTTAGAATTCATATTAATTAGTGCCATAAATTCAAATTGCAATCACTTGTAACAGAAATAAAAAGTTTTCTTTATAATGAATATTTTTCTAATGTTTGTAACTGAAAATTTCTTTTATATAATTTTTAAATAATTTGGTTGAAACTATCATTAATATTTAAGTTATTTTTGTAGAAAATTTTTAAAACAATAATCAATTGTTTTCTTTAATTTTTCCTTCAAATAATGTCTGAGAAAGGTTTTTTAATCCCGAAATACATTCTGAAATGCATCGTTTTCCTTATTACTGAGCCGTATTTAAGTAAGCAACATAGTTAATCATTTATAATCAGTTCATGAATACAAGAACTAAATTTAACAAGTGAAACAGTCTGCGTTTATCACGATATAATGCATCCGGTAAATAAAAGCAAATCAATATTTTTGTAAAACGTAAAGATATATAAAATGAATTAATAAATCATTGAAAATAAATATGCAATAAAGTACTATTCTATGTTAAAAACAAATGAGAAAAGTCAATGGAATATACATATTTGGAATATTTAACTTTTAAATTGTTCGACATATAAAACTGATGTCTTCTTGTGAAGCATGAAAAAAAAGACATAATACATTTTAATAAAATCCATTAAAACATTTTTTAATTTTTCATTAAAATATTAAGTTATTTATCTTTCTTTTGGGAACAATGAAAAAAAATTTCTCCAAAGTAAAAAAATCCTTTTTTGAATGTTAATCAGTCACTTAAATATTTAAATAGAGGTTATGATTCTAAGAAAAGAGGATTAGTTTTAATACGCAAATTTTTCATTCTAAGGTTTTTTTAAGGTTCTTATTCAAAATCGATTTAACCGAAGCAAAGTCAGTGGGCCTTTATATGAATAAAATTAATACTAATTATTTATTAATATTTTATTAATATTAGATACTATGTATTTTTAAGATTTTAATGATTGAAATTGTAGCTATTTAATTTTTGTGGTTTAATATTCTATTTAAATTTATATATTTTTCTTGAATCAAAATACAGCATGGGAATATTTGAATAGTGGGAAATTTTTTTAAGATAAAGTCAACTAAAAACGAGGAAAAGAAGTACATACAAAATTAAATTAATTAAATTAAAATGTTTCCAATAAAGATTACGTTAATATAATTATTTATAATATAGAAAAGTTGCTTTATACTTAAAGGAATAACTTTGGAGTATTTACAAGAAAACAAGGATTCAAACATTAAAAAAAAGGTTTTAAAATAAGCACAGGATAAAATAATTTAGTTCATTATAATTAACCATTCTATTCAATACTATTTACTTGTTTTTCAAAATACATTAACTTTGGATTATTTCATAACATCTCAAAATTAGAAATTTATATTCGTTGTGTGTGTGATTGTAGTTCTGAACCTTTTTGTTATTTACAATGCTTGCATTATCATAAGTTTCTTCTGATCAAAGGAATATATTTCCTATTTAATATTATTTGAGCGCAAATCACACAAATTTATAAGATTACAAATGACTTTTGTCGGAATTATATTAATTAGGTCTTTTATTTAATAAAAATCAAGAAATGTTATGTAATCATTTTACAGAAATTAATTTTGTGAGATTTTAATCCAGATTTAATTAATCCTAAGACCTTTTCCGCTGCTTTCAATGTCTTATAATATCTAATTTGGAATTAATTTAATAACCCTCACGAATAAAATTGTTATTTAAGCTCTATTTAGTCAATGGTTAATCCCTATGATTCAGAAACTTATAGTATTTTCAATGCTTGACGTGCTTAACTAATTTATGGCATTAAGTACACATTTTCAATATAAAATTGAGAGAAAAGGATTGGACTCTGATTAGACTGGATTCAACCTGATATTTAGGAGTCAATTTTAATCCTTTAAAATTAGTTAAACTTTATAAAGTGCTTATTTTCACCCCGAAAAATTATTTATCATATTTTTTTAATTTATTTTTTCTAGAAAAAATCTATCTTTTTTTTTTTTTTAAAGGAATGAATTTCAAATTTTTATAAAATATGTTGAGCTTTAATAAATACTAAACAAACTTTATTATAATTTTTAATGTTAATTCATGAATACCTTGCCTCACATTTCTTTAAGATTATAAATTTTATTCATTAGAATGGAGTCGGAACTATAAATATGTTTACATATTTTCTACAATAAGGGAAATGCGTCTAAACACAAAGTGAAGCAGTTATCCTTGAAAATCAACTGAGGAAGTCGGATTGTAGTTAAAATCATAGAGTTAGCGTCCGGCACACCAGGAAATAACTTGCAGACACTCACAGGTTCTGCAAAAGAGCGTTGAAAATAGTATTGTTTCTATTTTTTAACTGCACTTCGTGTTTGATAAAAAAAAAAAAAAAAAAAGAAGAAGAAGAAGAAGAAAACTTTATGGCGTTTTCAAGGTGAATACCTTTGGCTGGTTGGCACAGCGATCTATTATTTATGACGTAACGATCGTTTTAAGAGAACTGGTTATCGACATGGATAAGAAAAGAAAGTTTGTTTTATCATGAAAATTATCACTATTTGAACTGAAAGGATTCAGAATGATGTTATTCTTTGCCAAATAAGATAAGAAATTCAATCTTCACTGAGGGAACATTTATTTAAACAGAGATAAATTATTTTAAAGGAAAGTCAATATTTATACATTTTATGATATCTACCATTTCACACTTTAATTTTTACTGATGTAAGGCTGTTACTCTAAAGTTGAGTTTGATTAGCAAAATCAATTGATGAAATCTGTGGAGGTAAATTTAGTCCCATCACATATGAGACACAACTATGTAAATATCGAATTTATCAACTGTCTGACTGTTTGGAGTAGCATAAGAAATAATCTACTCATTATATAAAGCATATTGATGTGTATAATGCTTACACACATAAATTACATAGAATATCAAATACTATTTAAGCAAAATTTTAAAAAAAGCTTATTTAGAAAATCTTATAAAAATAAATAAAAAAACATTGGTAAACGATTTAAAGAAGTAAACGATTAAAAACTCGTGCCTTTAATTTGTCATTCAATGGAAGATGCCGGAATTTTAAACATCACTTACAGATGTTTGACAACAAAAGTAAATTTTATTTGAGTTGTGTAAAATTTATTTTCCAAAATACATGAATGAATACCTATTTCTCAAAGAATAAACAAAGTATACAATATATTGATGAATTAAGCCCTTGAAGAATATTTTAAATTTTATTTAAATGCTTTTTTCTTATCAAAATAAGTATGTTATATTTAAGCTTTCATTTTTGGTAACATTCCATAAGAACTTGTGATCACCTCTAATAGCGTAGGACAAATAGATAAAGAGTGATTAAAATTAATTTTTTAGAATATTTTTAGTCTTCATTCGTTTTTAGTAATATTCGATAATAACCTATTCGATACTCAGTAAAATCTTTGCCTTCGTGAGTGAGAGGTTTCAACGAAATCATTTAACTGAATCAGAAGCTTGCGAAGCTGTTAGTCGGTTAGAGGAGGCTAAGCACATTTCAAAGTAGCAGAAGTCATTGAAGCTTAGCAAAGTGTAGGAACTGGAACCCTTTTTTCCAAAACTGGAAATATAATTCAAAGATCAAATCAAGATCTCTGAGACACCGAAATATGAATGCCGCTCTTCTTCAATAACACCTTCTGGTACCAAAGTTTTGACACAAACTGTCTGAAACCACCTTCATGCAGCGCAGTTCTTTATAATGACTGACCTATGATGCGTGCCATGTTAGCAGCAAGACGCTGTCGCGACCACAGACCTGTGTGCAGCAGAATGTGTGAACTGGAGGAGAAATGAGTGGAGCACTACATAATATTAATGGCCGACGATAGCAAACGACATTCTACTAACTTGGTGAAGGATTTCCTCTTGGAGGAAGCAATCATATGAATAGAATGGTCACATATTTTCCGGACATAAGCCCATTACAACAAGAATGAAATATTTTAGCCAGACTAGCTACTGCACGCCTACAACACCCACAAACTCTCCAAGAACTGGAAAGAGTTTTTAGAGGAGTAGAACAGAATACCGCAGCCTCTCCATAATAGCATTATTGACTCAATAATTTAAAAGTATTCGATGTTGCTATCCATTAGTGGAAATCATAACCACCACAAAAAATAATTTTCCTTTAGGGAAACAGCACATTTTTATTGGTCTTTCTCATATACGCAAATTTTCTTTTCTTTACTTTTGTACCTAAAAGCTCAATAAAACACAATTTTCCCTTCAAACAAATTTTGTCTTATATAACCTATTACGGCAGTGTACTCCAGCTGATAGGTCAACCCACAGACCCAATATTCTGCAATTGTTTTTAGCAGTTTATATTGTTTTAAAATAAATAACAAATTAAGCTTTATAAAATTAACTTTTTCTAAATGATACCAGACGAATAAATGTTATAAAACGCGATTTACCAAGTAGAGCACTGGTTGTAAGAGTGAAATAAAAGGCTAAGTGAAGTAAGGGGAAAAAAGGCCCAAGGGAAAAGTATCTCTTGTCAGAAGACTTTTAAGGTGAAACTTAACAGATAAAAAAACAGTTCTCGAATTTAATGATGAATTCAAACGAAAATATCAAGAAGGTATAAGTGAAGAAGAGGAAAATATTTTAGAATATTTTGATTTGGCAACAGTAGAACGTCCAAATTATTTTGATAAAGAAAAAATGGGTGCAAAGAGAAAATCTGATCGTTAAAATAATATATATATATATATATATATATATATATATATATATATATATATATATATATTGCTTTTAATAACATTTGGTATTTAAGTATTATGGCTTAACTTTGTTTGGAATTAATTTTTATACTCGTATGAGAGAATATTTACTTGATTGTATGTCTGCTTCTGTTTAATTGCTGTTCATTTAAAGCCATTCTTTTGTTGTAATGTGATTAACACTCCCTAGAGAACGTGGCCATGTTGGCTCTGAATTCCTTATTTATTATCATTTTCCACCATATTTTAAATTTGAATTTCACTTGAACTTCAGTTGTGTTCGCCTTTGGTTTTGATGTTTGCATTTTTTGTATATTTTAACTTTGAAAACACTATAACCCATATAAGTTAAGTAATTATAATTCCACGCTAAGTAAATGGCTAAATGTTTCATATATATGTACTTTAATTATTCATTCATCTAATTTTATATACTTCTGATTTTACTTATGAGGCTTTTTTTATTCACAGATACACATTTATTTTATCTTTAAATAAATATTTCACATATTTTTTAATCCAATGAATATCTTAATATTATTTAATATATGTTTTGGATAAATTCACAATTATTCTCTTTTGTTCTAATATTATGAAATCAAATAATCTTAATTATTTTCCTTGTAATGAATTGCGACGCTGATATTTTTTTGCAATATATAAACTTACAAACTCTAATCATAAGAATTTTTATATGTTAAGTAAACATTAATTTTAACAGTTATTTTAGCCTTATTTAAATTAAACCATAAATTGATCTATATCTATAAATTAATTTAGAGATATTTATTGAAGATTTGTCTGGAATAAATAATTATATGATTATTGTTTGATATTTGTCGAATAAACTTTAAAGTAGTTAAATGGGAATCAAACCTTTATCCCACAGTTGTTAACTGTAAAAAAATGCTTGAGAAGTGATACGTCCGAAAGGTTTCATATATTGTAATAACATTAATTATTATAGTAACTATGAATCAGGTAAGCAGAAGTATTGTCATTTATAGAAATATAACATTTAATGGCTGTTTCTCTATAAATAATTAAAATGCATCTTTTCAAGTATACCCTAGTTAATAAAAGTATCCTGATGCTGTGAAAAAGGCATGTTAGAAAAGTAATTTGATGCAATCAGAAAAACATTAATAAATTGATATTTCTTTAAAAACTTCACAAAAGTCATAGGTGGTATAGAAAAAAATTTTTAACGGGATTCTACAAATAATATTTTTTTTTCATACAGTCAACTTAATGAGTATTTGAATTCTTCATACCTCATAACCGTCATCGATTTATCAAATGTTTTCGGATATAAGATTTCAGATATCACGCTAACATACATTCCATTTTTATCGAAGAAAAATGTCCTTTTTATCTATTTGTCCATAAATCTGAATAAATTTCAGGAGTTTCGCTTTTAAGATAAGAGCTGATAACACCATTGAACATTTGGATAAAAACATCCTAAATGAAAACTGTTCTCTCTATCATTATTTTTAAATAGAAAATTTACTTAGTATGGATTGAAAGTTATGCTATTTTTTAAATAAAAAATGTGATTTTTCAGAGAGTAAAATATTCGAAAAGTTCATTTTCATATTTACAGAGTTATCTGTTTAATTCTCTTTTGTGACTCGAATTCAAGAAGAATACTAAAATGTATATTTTATCATTGTCAATAAATTCTTCTTTATTGTTGGGAATTCACTATTTTTTGCAATTTATTCATTTAAATAAAATGCAAAAATTATAACAATAAAGTTCATAACTTCCAAATAAGTCTTGTTTACTCGTTTAAAACTCATAATGCCTTAACCGTTTTTCTCAATTCGGGGCACGTTAATCAACAGCTGAGTTCTAGCGATGTGTAAAACATTTATAAAACCATGGCATGTTCTTAAATTTACTCAATGAAAGAATTTCTTAATTTGTGACTGAATTCAAAAATTACTTGAAGCTAAAACTTTCAACTGGTAGGTGATTAAAACTTTTCATTTCGTAATACTTGCAAAATAATAATAATTTTAATTACTGTCGCACAATTAAGAATTCAACAGTAAACTTTCTTTGCTGTATAAGGAATTGAAAGGTTTACTTAAAATATTTTTAATGCAGCGTTTCTATTGCTTGTTTCGTGAGATTTTCACGATTGTTAACAAATAACTAACACAGCATGGAAAGGGTTTTTAGATTTTCAATTTTGATTCACATGAAGATTACAAGGTTAAGAAGTCTTAATTACTACCTATATTATGCAAGCTATACTAAGTACATCGCAGAATTTTATTTTCAAAAGAAATCCATAAAATTTAACTATATCAATTTTTTTATTTCTCTGCCAATGCGTTCACATTCTTCTGTGATATCGAAATAATATTTACCATTTTTAGATTTCAACTAGTTAATTATTTATTTTGTATACCAAATAAATTCACCTTAAATAATATTTGTTCCAAAATAACTTATTTGATTGTATTTCCAATACTTTGAGCTGAATTTAAATATTTAGCAAAATTTTATTCTTCAATTAAGTGTTTAGTAAAGTAATGGGAAAAGATTTCTCATATTTTGCATATAATATTATTTAAATATTACATACAAAACTCTTCAATTAAATCATCAAAAAATCATCAATACTATGCTTTATTAATCTTATGATGTAATCATCATAAGCTTACAATAATTACATAACATGATTAATAAAACATAGATTTGGGTTGTGGCTTCAGATAAATTAAAAAGGACTGAAGTTTTCCTAATATTTTGAAAAAGCACACAATAAAATTTAAATAAATAAATTGAAAACTCATTAACAAATAAGAAAATTTTAGATAGTAAATATTCACATTTATTATAACTAAACATAAATATAATTTATGAATACATGAAAGTTAAACCTACCAAACAAAGTACAATTAAAAGCAAAAAATTACTAACAGTTACTTAAAAAATAATATCAATTTTAATAACAGAACCAGCGGTAAGAAATAACGTTTTATTGGAAATATTTACTTGAAACGAAGATTTTAACTTCAAAGCATTGCTTATAACCTCGTTAATTTGAAAGAAAATGACTCAGTTTTTACAATTGTGTTAAATTTTGTCCTTTTATATTGAGAAAAGAGGAAATATTTGTCACTCAAACGTGCAATTTGATGAAAATAAAACATTAATTATTTCGAGTGTTTAATACATTATAAAAATATTAAAATAAATGAATACCCAGAAAAGGAATGGACCAAACACATCTCTATAGTAAATTTAAAGAAAAAAATCAACAAAAATAGTTATGTTTGTGATCCCAGCTGATTTAGCAAACCCAAATCCAGTAGCCCTTCAATCTTCACAAAAATCAAGAGACAGGGGGGGGGGGATTCGAAAGGAAATCCTCCGCAGTTGCAGAGGCAGACGAAGGATGGAGATTCCGTCATTATCCCCAACATGTTACGGCGAAAATAGTCCTAAATATAATTTTATTTATTCTCCTAGAAAATTTAATTTAGTTTTTCTTTCTTATTATATCTTCTTTTATTGTATAATAGCATTTATTATTGTATAATAAAATAAAAATTAACTTGAATTTTCATAAGCCAAATCAAAGTATTCTCTTGGGAGAACGACACTTGTCCACTTCAATTTTTACAAACATCTCTAGGAAATCATCATAAACATAATATCATTTACAATCTACAAAAGGGAATCAAATTATAATTTTAAAAAAAAAAATACATTACAAAAAATAGATATTTCGTAAAAAGAAAAGCATTGGCAAAGGTCGTTTTTTCCCCCACCTAAATCAGTCAACAATTGTTTCGGAAAATGTAACAAAATAATATTCTGCTGCTTCTAAGTGTTTACCGATTAGAATATATTTTGATATTTAATAATTATTAGAGTATAAAAGTGAAAGAAAATTATTAGTTCGTTCCTTTTTTCTCCCCTGAAAGAATTCACTATAATCTTTTAAATGTTGGAAACATTTATTTAAGTTTAATTTATGAATGTAGCTATTTAACTTAAGTAAATTTTTAATTTCTACTATAGAAATTAAACTTTAATCGTGCGCGATTTATTTCAAAGAAATTACAAATCATCACGCTTGTAATATTAGAACGTAATGAATACAGAGTATATAACCTTTTCCGCCATTCTACGTGATTGCTGCTGTTAACTTTGAAGATTGTTAGGAACTAGCAATAAAGTTCAAGGAGAGAGACAAAGGTTCAAATACACCCCACTCTACAATGTCTGGGTTAGTTGGTCAGTCAACAATCCCTTTTGGCCCACCACTCAGACCTGAAGCTACATTATAAAGCTTATCAATACAAATATGTCCACAACCAATTGAAGATGAGATTCGAGCTTACAAGACCTGGAACTGAAGGCCAGAGCTCTAACTGTTCGGCTGTAAGCTCGTCTGCAAATATCAAATAAAAATATAGCAAAAACAACTACCATTAATTGGTAGATTTAAGTCTCATTGCGATAAAGATAGAACAAAAAAACATGCAGTTGAGCGAAAACTTAACATCATAAATATATTGATAAATTTCTCACAAAATGCGTTTAAAATAGTGATATTTAGAATTGATATAAAAAGTATATATGGATGTAAAAACATTGAAATATTTTGTCAAAGATTTCAATGCTTTTACATACCGAAAAAAGTCTGTGAAACTGCCATGCAACCCCATGGTTACAGTGTAACTTGGCACTTCAAAAGATCTTTCAAAGTTCTGATATAAATACAAGTTTAGTTATTGTGCTGAAAATAGCCAGCTACTATTTTTAGTCTATGATATGCATGCCAATAAACAAACTAATAGGGGTGTTATTGAGGCATTTATTTTCCTTTAGAGTGAAGAAGGAAAGTAACAATTAAAATTATATTCTCATTAGAGATAAATATTTTTCTATTATAAGTCAATTTTAGTATCTTAAATTAATGATAGCAAGCAACAATATTGTAAAAATTGTACTAAAAAAACAATTCACCACTTGAATAAATATATCTATAGCCTCAGTAATCAACCAATATTAATTAGCATAACATAATAAATTTTTTAAATATTCAATATAGCCTAATATTTTGATATTGAACTGAATGTTGAACGTTAATAATGCAGAAAATAAAGGGATTTTGATTTTCAAAACGAAAGTTTTGAAGAAGGTGAGTGAAAAAACAAAATGACTTATAGAGATTATACTACTGCAAAACCTATATAATGAGCGTATGTGAAAATAGCTCGAGCATTCTAAATTAAATAAATGAATCTCGCCCATTTAAGTATAATGATATATTCCTGCTATAAAAATAACATTTGTAAAAACGGAAGAACTCTTGTCAGAAGGCTAGATGGTGTAAAAAAAAAGGTTCAAAAATAAATTGGAACTAACCGATAGAAAGCCAGTGCTTAGTCAGATCAATGAAAATTTGCAAAACAGTTTTGGTCAGTTACAAGATATGATTCTTAGAAAGAATATTAATCTACTATCAGCTTATAATAAACTATCAGCTTAAAAATAACATTTGTGATATCAGGCTTCAGTGATGAAACAAAATGTCACTCAATATTGTTAAAATTTAAATTTCCCCATACATTTTAAACTTTTTAATTAGTATTAAATTAATATTTAATATTAAGTCCCAAACTCAGGATTTGGCAGCCTGGATTATATGAAATTTGTTCTAATTTTATTATTAAATTAAAAACTCCAAATTTATACAAAAATTAAGGCGCAAAATATCAACATATTTAATAAGAATAATAATTAATATATTTTTATATGAAAATATAGTAGTTATTATGTTAGTAATATTCGCAATAATATATTTGTAATATTCGCAGTAATATATTTGTAATATTCGCATTTCAATTGTGCCAATTCTTAAGTAAATTTTTTACTTAAAAATTAAAAAATGCGAATGAAAATTATGTTATATATTTAATTTATTTTCTAATAAATCCAGTGGTTTTAATAAATTAAGTCAAAACCTCATGCAATGAAAATAAATATTTCAACTCATTTTCAAACCTCGGAATTCAAAAAGTATATAATTAGGTGTTATATAGTTTGCCAAAATTTGCTTTAATGCAAATTATTCAACGATATTTGTCTTTTTTTATTAAATAGTATACCCTAAAACAAATGACAACTTTTTCCATGAAAATATTTGATTTACCGAAATGCTTTTATTGTCTTTCAAACTCACTATTAATTTAGTGACATTTGATATCAATGCTTTTTCTATAGCTTTTATAAATTTCAACATCACCATTTGATCTGTACTTAAATATTTATCATTATGTACCAAACTTCAATTTACATATTGTATTGAGAAATGAAATAGTATGATACAAGTAAAATTCAGTTTGCTTTTTTTTTATATTAACAATATATATGAAAAATTTCCTTAAAAATTATATTTACACTTTAATTTGTAATGGTATTAGATTTTTGTTGACATTTTCTTGCATTATTTATAGTGTTATTTACTTCTAAAAACTGTGTAAATAAAAATGTGTATTTTTATTGCATTATATTTCTCTCTCGCGTCCAAAGTCCGATATACAAATTTAAAAATAAACCCCCATTCAAATAGATTCAAATACATTCGATAACTTTAATGTTTACAAGCCTTATGAATATGATTATAATTGCTTTAATTGTAAATAATTAAGTTTTTATAATAATTTTAGAAAATAATTTGCTAAACAGAATATATTATATACATGTAAAATTTAATGCATATATAATTAACTATTGAATGTATTTTGATTTATCTCTTTTAATTTGATACAGAAATTAAGCATAATCAAATATATATGTATTGTTGATTATAATATTGTTTTATTATACTCAAGATATTTTTATTAAACTTAAATAATGTGCATAATTAAAGTAATCAAAATGACAAACAGATGAAATAAAAATTAAAATTTCTTCATTTCAAAGGAACTTATAGATTTGATAACTTGTAAAGAACACTGCTGCCCACCGTAAATGCTACACCCTGAAAGAAATATGCAAGTAACATAAAATTTACAACATTCATTAGAAGAGGCGAGATATACAAATGATAAGAATTTCAGCTTCTACACTCATCATGCGCGCCTGTGGTACCCCTTCAGAGCGCTATTAAAAGCTTGGAAATTTCAGAAATTGTGTATTTTTGCGGGTTTTTTTCTAAAAAACGATCAGTGTTATGCCTCGTAGAAAACAGCGATCATTTTTTAATCAAATATCCGAGTTCAACAGATGAAGGATAGTGGCCAATCGAGATTGTGGCTTATCTTTCAGGGAAATCGGTAGTCATGTTGATCGAAACCACGCAACTGCAATGTGGATATGTGATCGTTGGATGTAGGAGGGTACGACGAATCGACGTGTGCAATGACATTCACCTCAGTGCTTGATTCATTGATTGATTTTGTGAGGTTTATTGATACAATGTACAATATTGGACATTTCTGCATCGTACAATATTTAAAACTGAAGGTAAAAATTCTGTGTTAAAAGACTAGTCAGATGTATAAAATGGAATGTATTAAAAGTTCAAAAAAAGCATATGTAAAAGATTATTTTGGATAAAAATCTTAATTAGAATTCAAGAAACCTGTTGCACGTAAAAATGCAAACAAATTTCTATGTGGTTTAAGCACAATCTAGTTTGATAAAATTAAATTTGTGGTATCAAAAAACACTATGCATAAATCATTGAAATTAGTATAATTAAGATGTGATGTACTATATATGGTACATTACACATGTCACAAATCGGAGCACTCCGAGACAAGAATATGCTTGTGTGTAAATCTAGTATGTCCAATATGCACTCCGAGAGTATATTCAGAGATGTATATACCCATCTGTATATACAGAGATGTGTGAGTTTTACATCAACTCTTCGCATGGGAGCAACTGGGAACGGAAGAATGTGGGAGGATATACTATATAATTTATTATTCTTCTTCAAATCCCATGTTTTTTGCCAGTGGGAGGAAGTTAAATCTTTGATAATTTGCTTAATGTCAAAAAATGTTAATGCTGTATGCAAAATGGCAGAGGCATTTTTAGCAGCATTATCTACAATTTCATTCCCAACAATGCCAACATGACTTTGAACCCAACAAAACAAGACGTCAAATCCTTTATTCTTCAATATATTTAAAATATCCAACATTTTCACAATAATTAGATGACACTTATCATTAAAATTATCTAATTGCATGACCACACTCATGCTATCTGTATAGATACAGTATTTTCGATGAGAGCTGGATTGTAATATATCTAGATCACGTTTAATCTTCGGTAGGATACACAGAATATGATGCATGCAGTTTATAGCTGTAAATTGTATTTCCAACAACAATACCACAACCAGCATGACCACTTGATTTTGAGCCATCTGTATATACAGAGATGTGGGAGAGATAATGAGAATGAATGTATGAAAATAACTGTTGCAAAATAAGGGGGGAGCTATAGCTGATTTATTGTATCCAGTAAAGTGTTTGATTATATTGACAACAGGAATATTTCAAGGAGGAAATCTTAGAGCATATGTGACTTGAATATGTAAGTCGGGAAATTAGATGAAGACAGGAATGAATTTATACGCTCATAAAATGGTAATATGTTATGTGGCCTTGCATTATATAGTCTTCTTAAAGAGGGACAAGTAACCATTGATCTCAAAGGGTGTTGCGATACTGATAGCATTTTAAAATAATAATGTAAAGAGAGTTGCTTACATCTTAGATCAAAAGGTAACTGGTTGCAAATTACATAAAGGCTTTGGACAGGAGATGTCCGGAATGCTCCAGAAGAGATTCATAAAGCTGAGTGATGAACAGGGTCTAATTTGCGCAAAACTGATGATCTGGATTATCTTCATTCTTCAGGAATTGCAACCATCTAACATCTTATTTACTTTTTTACACTTTTTTAAGTTCGCAATCTAACATTCTTCATGTATTGCAACCATCTGTCCATGGAACGTTATATATTGACAATCTCCAAACTTCTTGCCAAGGGTCCAATATGCGACTGATGTAACGGCAATTACAAACTGCTGTCAATAATCTAGTTGTTTGGTGTAATGAAAATGGGCATACTTTGTCCCCTTGTAAAAGCAATTGTATCCATTTTTGCGAAAAAAACTGGGTCTCATCCTGAGCCAGAAATTAAGATATCAGGCACAATTATTCCCGTAGTTAATCAGATATCATTTCTTGGGCTCGTATTTGATAAAAAGTTAAACTTCCTACCACATATCTTAGATTTGCGCAAAAGATGCGAAAAATCACTAAATATTCTGAAAGTTCTCTCTAATACCTCTTGGGGTGCAGATCGTAAAGCATTACTCCGAGTGTATAAGTCAGTTATTATATCTCGAATTGACTATGGTAGCGAAGTTTATGGTAGCGCAATGACTTATTATAAGCTTTTTCTATGTCAAAAATTATAGACACCAAATGATGTCTCCTTACAAAGGCATTCCTAAAATGTGTTTCTAGGTATGCTATATTGTTCAGAGTAGATCTACCTTTCCGGAAACCACTTTGATAAAGTGATATGTACTGATTGTCTACAATTACATAAACAAGACGGGCATTGACCATACGCTCCAAAGTTTTAGCAAGGCAACTTGTGAGAGCAATTGGACGATAGTTTTGAGGATTAGTTGGATCTTTCCCAGGTTTAAGAATTGGAATAACAATTGCTTTGCTCCAGAGACTGTGAAAGACATGTTCATTCTATATTCTATTGAATAGAAAAAGAATGTTTACTAAAGATTCATGATTAAGATGACAAAGCATCTTATAGGAGATATCATCTGGTACCGGGCTAGTATTTTTAGTTTGGGACAGGGTTCTCTGCAATTCCCGCAAAGAGAAATTGCAATTATATTGATGTAAGGCTTTATCATGAAATTTTATAGGTTTCTTTTAAGCTTTCTCTTTGGTTCTGAGAAATTTAGGATCATAAGAGGCTGGACTAGATAACTTTTCAAAAGTTTCACTTAAAAGATTGGCCATATCATATTGAGAAGAAATTGCGTCAGCTCCTGTGCGTAGTATTGGGATAGAGAAGTCCCTATATAAACCCCTGGAAGCTTTATCTTTCTTCCTTAACTCTTTGCTGGAAGTTGATGATATTATGGAGGAAGAATATCTTATCCAAAATTCTTTTTGACCATTTCGCAGTTCTCGACAAGCAAAAGCTTTAGCTTTTTTGAAAGCCATGAGGTTTCCCATAGTAGAGCACATGCGAAAGACAGTCCACAACTTTTTTTGTTTTTTGTATGATACTTGGCACTCAGGTTCCACCGTGGCTTATGATATTTGCGTGGAATTGGGGAGCGTTTGGGAATTGTGTTTTTGGTCACATCTATAAGTGTAACAGTTACTTTTTGCACAGCATCATTGATATTATCACTTCTAACCATTCTGTCAGTAATCGCAGTGTAGAGAGACCAGTCTGCACGATGATAAGAATAAGAGGAGTGGAAGATTTGTGTCTGCTTAGACTAGTTTGATTTATAATTAAAGAAAAATGATCACTGTTATATAAATCCTTATCAATATTAAGATTTATATGAAGGTAGAATTGATGGAGAGCAAATAGCTAAATCTAATGAATGAAAAGCTCTTGATAATTGATGGAAATAAGTTATTTCTGTGGAATTTAGAAGGCAGATGTTGTTATTAGAAATGAACTGTTCAATTATATTGCGACGAGGATTCATATTATCACTACCCCTTAAGGTGTTATGACCATTGAAGTCACCAAGTAGAATAAAGGGTGCAGGTAGTTGATCCAGCAAACTGCTTAAATCGCTTTCATGGATGATCACATGGAGAGGTAAGTAAATGCTACAAATATCAATGAGAGATGTTGAGTGAATGCGTACTGCAACACCCTGTAATGAAGTGCTAAGGGATTATATAGTGCTAGGAATATTACAAGACACAAGAGTGCATACACCTCCAGAAAATGAATAATGATTAACATCTTTTCTCACAGAATTATATCCATGCAATTTTAAACTGTACTGAGGTCTCAAGAATGTTTCTTGGATGGCAAAACAAATTGGATTATACAGATTTATAATTGTTTTTATATCTTCTATACGAGTGTGAAAACCTCGACAATTCCAAGAAACAAAGGTTCCCATTAAGCTAAGCTGAATGCTCCGGCATTGGAGCACGCCATCTGGGATTCAGATGAATCTCCACTTAGGAGTGTTTAATCATCTGATGGGTCTACGTTCTTTATTCCTGTCTTAGAGGCAGTTGAGCTTCTTTTACTCTTTAAATATGATTTAGCGAGCCCTTCTTTTGCATTCTTTATTTTTAGGGATATTTAAGACTTAGATTTTGCGAAAGACAGTGAAGAAATTCCTTTCGGAATAGGTGAGACATTTATATTAGAAAAATTTGTGGTTAAGTTTGGAAAATTTAAGAAATCTGTTTGGGTACTGCAAGATTTCATGATTTTTTAAATTGCTTGTGAATAGCTAATACCTTGATTAGCGGTACGGGATGACAGCGACATCAGGGTAAAATAAGTTTTGTTTTATTTTCACAGTAATAATTTTCTATTCTAATATCTAGGTTGGGCATGATCAGGAGTAGGGATGTTCACCACTGCAGTTGACACACTTTTCTTGTAATTGACACTAACTACTGTCATGTCCAATAGATGCACATCGAGCACAAGTCAAATGTCCTCTGCAAGTAGTTTTGAATAACCAAATCGATGACATTTAAAGCAATGTAATGGATTTGGAATGAAGGGACGAACACTACAATTTAGGTAGCCAGATTTTATAGATTGAGATAGTATAGGAGTAGCAAACGTGAATATAAGGCTTTTAGTTCCTATAATTTTGCCCTCTATCCTAATTGCAATGCGCTGCCCATGTTGTACTTTTTGGTCAACAAGATTACCCAAAATTCCCTCCTCCGAAACATTAAGTAGATCATCTACTGAAATTACTTCTCGTGTAGAATTTAACCTGCTATGAGGAGATACTATAACATCTATATTACCAAGGCATTTTAGTTTTAGGCTGTTCAGTTGATAAAACTTCAATTAAGAGATCACCAGATTTCATCTTGCGAACATTTTTGACATTTTCAACTGTACAAATATGACACTTATTGATTAAGAAAGGGGAGACATTATCAAAATTGCCCTCAGTTCTTTTAATGACAAAATATTTCTGGTCCTGTATCATTTGTTGCTCCATAGGGAGTAAAGAATTAGAAGTACATTCCATAGAAATAGGTTAATTACTTCAAGGCCTGACTGCACCACCCACCATCGAGCCCAACAAGGGGATTCAGTATAACTGCATCAGTACTAGACAGACCTTATACGCTTTCAATATATCTCTGGCGTGGCCTCTACCCTTATGGTGTCACACAGCAGATATATGATTGTTTGATCCATGGAAGCCGATTGGCATGCTGAGGACCACAATACACCTCCGAAGCAGAGGCCAAAGTAATGTGTTGGTCTCTGAGAGTCTCAATCACCAGGATCCTCCTTTCCAGAGACATGGGTCTACACGCACGGCAAACGCGCGGGTGATTTGGTCTCCAAAAGAAGCTAATAGCAACAGGGCGGCAATAGCTACTCAAGGGGTGCCCTCAACCTCTTACAAGGCAACCACAATGAGGGAGAAAAGGAAGAAAAATCAGAAGAGGAAAGGAGAGAAGAAAAGAAAGAAAAGGACAGTTCACTAGGGTACCACGGTATTGTGACACCCGTGTTTACCTAAAGTAGGTAAACCCCTGAGGGGTCAATTCAATGCACCACTTCACGTGATCACAGGTGAATTGTATGCATGATAGTGACCGATCGCTCAGCAACATCACAAAGCATAGCAAAGTACATTCAGTATATAACATCATCCAGTGTCTGCGCGTAACATTCAACGCTATTTACAGCAGACTGGTCTATCCGTAAGACGTTCATTGCTTCGTTTACCCTTGAAGCAGAGCTGCAGTTGTCCCCACAGCCAATGGTCCAACGAAAGAAGGATGTGGATGGCAGAATGGAATGAAATTCTCTTTACTAAAGAGTCTCTCTTCTGTCTGCAGCACACGTTCGTTGCATTCGAGTCTGGATACAATGTGGAGAGACGATACTGAACAGCTGCGTTATGCACCAGCACACTGGTTCAGCCCCAGATATTATGTTATGGTGCGGTATTGGCTATCACTCTCACACTACTCTAGTGCGCATTGATGGTGTCTTAAGCAGTCAACGCTACATCTCCGAGGTGTTTGAGTCAGTTGTCCTTCCTTACCTTCAGGGCTTTCTCACAGCCATATTTCAACAGGATAATGCGCGACAATATGTGGCACGCATTGTACAGGGGTTCTTTGTCAGTTGCCAGATTGAATTGCTTCCCTGGCCAGTTCGCTCTCTGGATCTTTTACCGATAGAAAACATGTGATCCATGGTTGCTCAATGATTGACCCAGATTGAATTTCCAGCTGCCACACCAGATTAGCTTTTGCAGCGTGTAGTAGCTGTTTGGTCTGATGTATATCAAGAACACATCCAAAGTCTCTTTGAATGAATGAATGCCGAGGCGTATGGCAGAGGTGATCTCCAACAATGACTGCTACTCTGGCTACTGATTTTAGCAGGAGTCACTCTTTACAGAAGTCTATAAATTTAATGATTTAATGCTTGATCAACATGCTTTCTATAAAATAAATTGGATTGTGATATCTCTTGTCTTTCTTGGTATTGTAATTTGGGTGGCCAGAGTAGTTCCTGAACTGTTTAAAAAACGTTACTCTAAAGTTGCATTAGATATTAATATTTAAATAAAACAATAAATGTAGCATATTTCTGATTTTATTTATATTTTTTATTTTACTTATTTCAATTTTAAAGTCTAATTGTGACAAGATTTTTTCACAAGAGTCTGAAATGATATAAATATATCAAATATGTTAAGCGATATTCTATTTTTGTTAACGTTGAATTTGTAACATTTTTGTGAATGCTTTCTAACATCATGTTTCCATTTGTTTATCATAAATTCAAACATTTTCTAAACTCTTTAGAAGGCCTTTAAAGTAGAGTTTAACGTTCAAGTTGCTGAGCTCGAATCATCGTAGGTTTTGCCTTTTAGTGATTCATAGGCTTGGTTATCGACTTAAGATTAACTATTTGCAATAATTCTGAAATTCATTCATGCTGCGCAATCCGCTCAAACCATGTCTCACGTAAAGTTAAATCTAAAATACGCGATTACTTTTTCGTATATACTGATAAACATTTCATGAAGTCATGAATTTGTATTAATGATTGTTAATACAGGGAAATTTTAATCTAATTTTAATATTTAAATTATTATCTTAAAATAATTCCACATGTACAAATTTTTCTTTCAAATGAATATCCTCCTTTTAACTAAGTGCACGTGGAAATTTAATAGATCTTAAAAATATTTTTCATTATTACCTCGCTTTTCCAGTTGTTTGAAACGTATTTACAGGAAAATAACATAGAGTGAATGCAAAAAGAAATTTGGCGATTTCACTAGAGTATTTCATTTTATGATTCAAAACTTTTAAAAACTAAAAACTATAGGAAATGACTCATAATATAGCAAAATAGTTTTATTAATAAATGTAATAATAAAGGTATTTCTCTCATTATATTAAAACCCATGATTAATGCAGTATTTTTTATCATTTGAATATAATGTCATATTTTTCAATAAATTGTATGTTAAAATACTTAAATGTTCTCTAATTTTGTATGAAATCATAAATTTTCATTTTTTAAGAAAATCATAAAACCTACAATTATGACTTCCTCAATAAAAATATTCTATAATTAGCGATTCCCAAACTATATTTAAAACTTTCAGATACTTTTAAAATATAAGCCAAACAGTTACAAAAGTATCAATAATTAAATCTAAAATGCACTGAATTTGAATAATTACTATCTTTTATTCAATTAAATACAATTCAAATTCATTCAGTTTTCTTAAAAATGCCATTACTCAAACATAATTGGGTAAATTAATGTAAAACGTAAATATAAAATAGATTATACTTCAAAATAAATCGATAAAAAATGCTCTACAAACTCTTCGCCAGACGAAAATCAGATTACGTAGTTTTCACCCATTAAAATGATCTCGTTTTAAAAGATCAATTGCTTTCGTTTTTCCTTGCCCTCTATTCTAAGATAAGCATAATCATCAAAAAGACTAATTGCTCTGTAAGCGCTCCATTAGAATTCATTTGCATAGGACTGCCAATAAATCCTCATAGTTCACGAATTAACCGATACGGGGCGCCCCCAAACAGCAAGTCTCAAAGCCCCAGTTTTCTCTAGTACGTCCAGCAGACGAAAGAAGCTACTCCAAACGAACAAGACTTTCTTCGCGATATTAGACAGTTAACTTCTAAGAAACACGTTTTCGGGACTACTTTTTTGAAAACTGAAAAACTGTTTTAAATTGATTTCATTAAACTAATTAATAATTACAATATTGTTTTTATTCTAATCAATAAATAAAATATTAAATTTGAAAGGCTACGCTGTGAAAATTTTGTATTTTTGACACTTGATATAAAAAGTTAAAAATCGTCTGCTGGATTGCAAAAAATAATTTTTTGTGGATTAGCGCCATCTGTTTGAAACGAAATGATATTCCAGTGCCTTTTTATAGTGCTCTGTAATTTTTTATTTCCAGCACTCAGCTTAGGTAAGAAAACAAATTCAGTTCATACTACCTATTTTAATATAAAATATTTTGCAAGATGTTTTAGAAAGTAAAATAATAATAACCCGACAAAATATACAATTTTTATAGTCGCATTTTAAGAAATAATTAAAAAAAACTAAATTTCTTTTAATCAGATGAGTTATTTTTTCGTAATTCTCTTTTTAAAACTACCGTAGAAACAGTTATGAATATTTTAATAAATCTTCATATTTTTGCCTATTAAAAATATTTTGTTCTATCAAAATATTCATAATTATAATTCATTTTTGTGTGGAATAAAATATATGATATTTAATAACAAATAGATTTGTACTTAATAAATTATTTTTAAATTGTTAGAATATACAAGATACTTTCTAAGCAAATTCTGAATTATTTTATGAATTTTCAAAATGGCAACAACAATAATTCTAAAGAAGCATTAATGTATTTGCAGCACCTTCGTATTTCTTATTATATATATATATATATATATATATATATATATATATATATATATATATATATATATATATATATATATATGTATATATAAAGATATATAAAAAAAAACAGATTTAGCTGGCGCTCGACAGCCAATGATGGGAAAAACTTAATTTGCATGTAAATGCATCAATAGAAATGCATGCAAAAATTTCAGTCATTAATCCGTTTTCACAAATGAATGCAGGAAAACTTTCAATAAAAATAAAAAATGCAGTACAAATTTATAAAACTTTATATGCAATTAAGTTTAAAAAAATATTAAAATGAAACGTCTGACTAATATTTAGCTACATCGGCACATTTATACATAAAAGTTCATCCTTGTGATGTAGATTTATTATGTATAAATTATCTATCTATATATCTATCTATCTATCTATCTATCTATCTATCTATCTATCTATCTATCTATCTATCTATATATATATATATATATATATATATATATATATATATATATATATATATATATATTACCTGAGTAGAGTAAAATTTATATCATTTCAATTAATTTTTATAACTCTTTAGATTTAATGGAGCACCCAAAACATCTGTATGTTAGAGAATTTTTCGTCATTTTAACAGAAGAAATACAAACTCAAAATTGGTCATATAATTATTTAATTTAAAAACGTTTTAAAACTGGCTACAAAATTACTATTTTCCATATTATTGTTTAGCACAATGAATAAAAACATAATTTTTTTAACTACATAATTATATTTCAATGATAGCTGACAGTATTTATAAAGCATGGAGTGGAACTTTGCTATCACAGAGGGAAAAATAACAATTTTAATAACTAAAATAATACAGAACTAGAAATTTTGCAAAGATTTACAAAAACTAATATATCCTTAAAAATTTAATTACTATATTTTATTCAAAATGGCATTAGTTATTTTCAATGTAATTGTTTTTGCATATTTTTATGTGCTGAATGGTTTCTATTTATTTTCATATTATAAGCTTATACTTCAATTAAAAAATTTTGCACTAAGTTATATATATATATATATATATATATATATATATATATATATATATATATATATATATATATATATATATATATATATATAGATAGATAGATAGATAGATAGATAGATAGATAGATAGATAGATAAATTTGAAATTTTCCATTTTATAGTCAAATCGAGAGCTTAGGATGTAATTTATTCCAATAAATTAACTCCACTTTTTATTCAATGGAAGAAAGTTCTAATTGAAAAAAACGGATAAAGATTTGTCTTAGACAATTGTGACTAGCAGACTTTGTAATTTTATTTTTATATGTACTGCGCATTTTTTTTTTTTTTTATTTTTTTTTTTGCTTTATTATTTTTTAACAGTCAATGATTTTTAAAAAAATTTTTAAAAGATACAAAATGCCATTTATTTTATCAACTATTTTGTAAATTTTATAGAGTAATATTACTATTATTGTAATGCTGTTACTTTTGCATATTTATAATTTTCGTACTTAAAAATATTGCAATGTAAACATTTCTAAGTATCAAAATCTGCTAGTTTTTATAATGAAAAGCGATACTATTGATAGAAAAATGAACTTTTTCTTATCAAATATGTTTGTAATTAGGGGAATGTGTTTTTACAATTCAAGATTCTGCTTTAACGCTTCTTTGTTTGTCTTCAACACATTAAAAAAAACGTAACTTTCTATTTCAATGGTAATAATTCATGCTTGGTTTACATAAAATAGCTAAAAAGGAAAAACAAATAGTTCAAAATTTAATATTATAAACATATTGATGATTTAATCAGTATATTTGTAATTGTAGAAATTACGTTAACAAAATGAAATATGTATATTAAATTTTACTTTATACTTACTTTAAATTTTATAATTTCTTTCTCAACAATGTTAATTTTACTTTTTGTTACAAAATAAGTGCCATCCTGGAAAATCCTAAATTTGACTGTTGCCTTCACTGAAAACAATGCAAAATACACCTGCAGAAATAAAATATCACTTTTTATAAATAGTTTATGTACACATATCTATAACAAAGCATTAAAAACAACTGAAAATAGACTTATCGAAATAAAAATATTTAAAAAATTCAAATATTTTAGAAATAGAACGTCAAAAGCAAAGCAATGTAATGAGGTAAAGTATGTACCAACACATTATTTAGCTTCCTCAGGAAATGTTCACATATTTTTTTTGCTTACGTTTTTAATATATATATATATATATATATATATATATATATATATATATATATATTATATATATACATATATATATATATATATATATATATATATATATATATATATATATATATATATATATATATACAAAATAATTTAATTAAATTAAAGTGACATTATAACTAATTTTTAATAAAATATTTTTGTCCTTATATGTATATATATATAAGAACAAAAATATTTTATTAAAAATGAGTTATAATGTCACTTTAATTTAATTTAATTATTTTGAGCATAATTGTTTTATATTTTTATATGCATAAAAGTTAGACAAACTTTTTCCAGATCAGAAATTCATGGATTATTTTAAAATGTTCAAACAATAATTTAAAATCATATCCTATCTTGCTGTAAGTAGTCTGAAATTTTTAACAAAATAGATTAATTTTTCCTTGGACTAATATTGTTAGCGTTTTTCTATAAAATTTTTATTTATGTATTTACTTAAAGGATAAATAAATTTTCTATGATTTTTATTCATATAAAATATATGATAAATATATTTTCTATGAGAATTTATTTATATTTTTAAGTGGTTGAATAATTTTGTTATTTAGCAACAATTTTTGTTTTTATTATTCAACTTTTCTTGTTTTTTATATTAATTAGCTCAGTAGAATATAAAACTCACTTTTGTGTAAGTTATTTCTATAAATATCTTGTAATTCCTAAAGGAAACTGTTTAGTTTAATTAAAACTATTTCCTAGTAAAACAATGCAATTTCATTCCTTCCATAATACAGAGTCACTCTAAAATGACGTTCATCGTAGGAAGAATTAAAGTTAGATTGTCAGAAATTAGGTTAAATTTAAAATTTGATTTGAAGATATAATTTATATAAAGATATGAATTTTTATCTCAGTAGGTGGTTTTAACTACCTTGTTGCAAGTAGTTTGAAGCTTAAATTTAAAAAATAACATGGAAGCAAAATCACCTAATGATTTTCTGCAATTTTAAAGTATTATTTTATATACATAAAAGTTATACATAATAACAGATGTTCGATGCTTGCAATTGAAAATTAGAATATCAGTTGCTGTTCTCTGATACTCAAACGTCATAAATAAATTGCCTAGGTGGTCACATGGAACCAAAATCGCACAGGAAGTCTATTCTCGACTGTAATCTTGGTCAATTTGCCTGCATATGAAAACTAATGGTAATAGCTGTATACCTACCAAATGATACACATTCAAAATTACCATAAGTTATTGTTTGCGAAATATACAATAAGTAAAATTATTTATCAGGAATTTCATCTGAAAATAATATTTCATTGATGTATTCTGAATGTTTGTCTTTGTACCAAAGACAGTAGCCGGCTAAAACAAGAACTCTTAAATTATTTAAAAATAGAACTATTTCTAAAATCATATGGCTGCTAAAACATAACGTCAATTTTAATGATACAACTAATCTAGAAATAAAATTATTTTATTTGAAGATGAGTTTATGTCCCATATGGTAAAAATACATCGAGCTATTCAAAAGGAACATATTCAGTTTTCTTTAGAATAGTTCAAAATCATCCAGTTGGAAGGACAGAAAACTGCCACATTTTCAAATGTGTGCCCAAGTAATTCCCAATATATGAATTTTAAGGTTCTTCTACACAATCCTTTAACAACTCGTTTTCTTATTCAGATAGCTTAGTAGTAACTGAAACATAACTTTAGAATCCTTAGTTGTATTTCAAAAATTTCAACATTTCCCTCATACAGTTTATTTAAATATTGAGATTTCAAAGTTTAAATGGAAATTTGAGAAATATATAATGCTTATTATTCAAAACACTCTAGTCTATAATTTAAAATTTAAAGGAAACATTCTGCTTCATTTGATATAATTTTTTAAAAGATAAATGATAATAAATTTCTCTCAATCTGTTTTTAAATTCGTAACTTGAAATACCACCCACTAAAAACTGATGAAAGAAAATGATAATTAAGTTAATTGCAAAACTAATGGGATTCTAAAATCCTGGACTTGTAATTAATCAGCGAGAGTGTTTCAAATACCTTTAGTTTTGGCTTTACTTTCACAACTTTTTGATTTATTTTTCTTATTTCCTTTAATAAAGACAAGGATGTAATTTTAAATGGATTAAATACATTTTTTATATATGGCCGACTTTAAGTTGTAACTTACTTTAAAATAATTTATTTTCATTCATCATGAATGTAGATTCTTTACTTTTGTAAATATTATACTGATTTGTCATTCTCTGGCTTATTATTAAATCATTAATTACAATTTTTTATTCTGTGCTAATAATATTTTTTAGTTTGTTATGATAATACTATGTATTAATGAAGTTGTTATTCTATATTGATTAATATTAATTGCAGTATAATTTGTTAAAAGTAATTAATTTTGCGCATGCATATTTATTCAATACTAAATAAGTATTTAATATTTAGTAATTTTAACCTATAATATACTTACTGTACTCTTTTATACTTAATTAAAAAATAAATTTAAGTAAATTAAAAGTTACTAATTGCAATAGCATTAATTGTGATATACTTTATAAATCAAATGAGAGTTTGGAAATCTTAAGGCAAACGCTAGGCTAATTTTCAAAAATTAGAGTTCAAACATTAAATATAATAAATAAATGTAATCAAAAATTTACAAACGCCCAAGAAAGTACATTTAAATTTATATATAATTTTAATAAACTATTTCGTTAAATAAGTACTTAACAACGTAAATTGTAATTTACTAGTAATTAAAAAACACTTAAAATAAAAAAATATGAAAAAAAAACTTGATTTCTTTCAAGTTTTTATGATGAGCTTTCCTAGAAGACGGTATTTTAACTGAGATAAAAAGAAAACAGCTCAATAACAATAACTCAGATGACTGCTGCACATCGCAGTCAGTTTCGTGAAATTCCAAACGTTGCTTGCAATTAATTGCACAAAAGTATTAGAAAAAGTGAGTATATATATATATATATATATATATATATATATATATATATATTTATATTTATATATATATATAAATTATACATATTTTATTTTTATTTCTTTCAGAATTGATTTTTAATATTATATTTGACAAAATAAAATCAAGTCATTCGGTATCCTAATATAGGAACCTGAGAACCACACAAAAGAAACGAATTTCAAGTTTCTTTTTTAAAGATATATTTCATTGTAAAATGTACTTGAGACAAAACTTATATTAATCCGAAACATTCAATTTCCTACTTATGATATCATAATTTAACAATTGAAATCGTATAAGGGTTTTTTTTTTACAACCAAAAGAATTGTTTTCTTTCTAGAAAAATCACATAGATTGGGATTTGATGAAGCCCGAGCATTGAAATTCGAAAAAAATCCTCAGAGTGTCCTGCTTGCCTTAAGTGTGCGGAGGAGCACAACACTCACCTATCATTGGTTAGATGTAATTTTAAAAATGCTCAAAATTTATGTCATAGCCAATACCTTCTAATTTGAAGAGCACATCCCTAACATTAAATCACAGTAAAAAGCACTTTGACCTCTTATAGAGGATGGTCTGACAACAGAAGACATTTGAACATTCGTCGTTCTTTGCTTTCGAAATGACTTTTTTATAAACAGATACTCTTAATCACGATTGCAAGGAAGGAAACCCGGAAAATATCGAAGTACCTATCCCAGTTAAAAATGTGCATGTAAAAACAGAAAAGAACAACATTCTCCAGCGCTCCTTCCGTTGTGGAATCAAGCCCATTACCTTCTGTTTGGTAAAGCTTTAATTTTTAAGTAAACTATTGATGAACTAAATGATATATATTTTTCTAATAAGAATAATATTATTGGTAAACTATTATCCTTATTTTGTAAATTTCAGTTGCTTATTCTTTGCATGAATTTAATATTCTTAATTGTGAGTTATTTTTATTATATATATATATATAATCAAATCTCTTTAAGGAAACTATTCATATTACTTCCCTTGATTCAGATCTGAAATAAATACGGAAAGACATATGAA
This sequence comes from Latrodectus elegans, assembly GCA_030067965.1. Classification (NCBI taxonomy): domain Eukaryota; kingdom Metazoa; phylum Arthropoda; class Arachnida; order Araneae; family Theridiidae; genus Latrodectus; species Latrodectus elegans. The sequence goes on from CM057810.1 coordinate 2,545,900, forward strand.
TAATTTTTTCGAATAATTAATTATTTTATTATTGAAATGAAGTTATTTGTAATTATATATTTAAGATGGCGTCATCATTTCTTTAAAATTACAAATATTTCCTCTGATCAACTAAAATTTAATTAATGTATAATTAAAATTATTGTTATGCAGATCATGTCTGCATTATAATTTACAAAAGCTTAGTTTCATATAAATGTAATATAGTTCCTTCGAAACAACTCGAGACAGTGCAACGATAATTAGCTACTAAACATATGTGAATCATTCACAAAAATGTATTTTAAATACTAAAACTTTCTGTTGGAAAAGTTGAAAAGTATCTTATCCAGAATAAACAAAATATATTTCGTTTTAATTAACTAATGTTCCCGGGGAATAAAGAAAAAAAGTTTAATTAAAATAGGCATTGAAATTTTACTCTTTACATAATTAATAATAACAAATTTAAATTCGGAAAAATATTATTTATTTTCTTGAAATTTAATTAAAATTTAATTTTACCTAATAAACTTTAGAATTGTGTTACTTAAAACTATGCCATCATGGAGTGCATTATTCAGAATATGGGAATTAATAGATGAAAGTAAATTAAGTTGCTTGCACTAAGAATATATTTTTTACTATTCATATTTTTAGGCTTATGAGAAATATAATAAAAAAATTTTATCATGCGGCTGAAATGTCTATTGTAAATATTAACTGCACTTCAATTAAAAATAAATATAAAAAATAATTTATCGGATATTTTAATTAAGTTGGATGTTGTAGAAATTCTAGAACTAGTTAAAATGCTAAGACTTAAAAACTTCTCTTACTATTATCGAAAAATTAAAACATTTTAACGTAAAAGTTTTCTTTTAACACAAAAAATTTTTCGATAAAAAAACGTCTTAACATAAAGTTGCTTCCATTACTAATATTCATTTTCAAAAAATATTTATTTTAATGGAGTTTTTAGAATAATAGGTATTTTATTTTCCCTTGTACGCTTCTAAAGTGTCACTGTTATTGCGATAATCAAAACAATATTTAACTATTGTTAAAATAAAAGTACTAAAAGATTGAAACACAAAATTATTTCTCAAATCCCACATGGAATCGAAATTATTCTTCACTTCTGACATTGGAAACATATTTTTGATTGAAGATTAATTTTTGCCTACCTTTGGTTAAAAGGAAGACAAAAACTACTTGAGGATTTTGTTATTTATTTTGCTTCAGATTTTAAACTTTTAATGCTTATGTATATCTTATGTTTTGATACACAAGCATATATATTGCATCTTAGTATATTATTATATATTTTATTTTATTTACTAAATATATATTTTATTTATTTCTTATGAATTGCATTTTATATTTTGGCTTACAGGAAATAAATATCAAATTAGTTAAATTTTTTGAAGTTAATATTTATGAAATCATTTTAAAACAAAATAAATAAAATTATTATTGGCTTTATATTTTTCTTAATTTTTATGAAAAACAGGAGCTTTTTCAGCAGTATATTTTGCCTATTTATATGAATTCTAATACTATTTTAAACATAATTTGTTTTCATAAATGTACAAAAAACAATAGATTATAATTAGAACCCTTATAATATTAATTCTTGAGTTAATAATTGAAAATGGGAAATTTACAAAATTAATTTGTATTTTTAAATATTGGCAGATTTTTTTTAATAAATTATATAAACACATTTGTTTTTCTTATAATCTTTCCTTAATCATTACTTGAGGTAAATGAACTGAATGATCAATGATTTAGTCTTCAATTAAAAGGTACAGTGATTCGATTCTCACCTAAAGATTACATGCCTTTAATTATTTGAAATACTCTTTGAAATTTAGTTCATGAGTGAAACAACCTTCATGCTCAAAAAGCAGATTCAATTACAAATGAAACTAGCCTAAGAAATGCTAAATATATACATCACCAAAACAGATTCCTTATGGAGGTTTGACATATGGCAGAAGTAGTTAAAAAACAAAAGTATATTTTTGTTCTACAAAAAAAATATGTAATTAAATGTTGGTAATTGCCAATAATATATCAGATCACCTTGAAATTTATAAGATACACTAGTTCTCTTAGAAAATGCTGTTTTGAAATTAAAATTCTTTTGATTTTAATAGTACGAAAATTTAGAGAAACAGCTATTTCTGGATAGCAAATAGCTATTTTAGGAGAAAACTTTATATTATTATTTTCAATAAAAATATATTTCGAATATTTTTCTCCACTAATTGTATTGTGATGATTTTGACATGCTGATAAGTTGTAACATTCATTGAAGAGAAAGCGAATATCAATGGATCTTAAGAATATTTTTTAAAAAAACTGGAAACAATTCAACAGAGATGTAATGGTTCAAATTTTAATGACATCATTTTAAACAGGTTTGAAAACAGTTCCATTGATGGGTACTTCAAACATAACAGAAGTTAGAAATTTTCATATTAATCAATTATGGATAATCTTTTCCCTTAAGCCTTTCTGTATAAGTATATTTAAAAATAAAATAAAAATATATTTGTATTAGAACTAATAGCTTGAAGCAGTTTTAATCACATCTAGTTCACAGATAATTTGCTTTTAGAAAAGAAACGGAGAAAACTAATCTCTTGAGCGGAAAGGGAATAAAAGTAATAAAAAAATTAAAGAACCAAGTTTTCCATAACATCAGCGCCCTAACAATTTTTTACCTTATAAATTCAGAAACAATTTAACTTTCCTCAATGCAGGGGAAGAAAGTGAATAGCAGTTTAAACGCAACATTGAAAAATAGTTTGATACTATTGTTTGAGATTTATTGCAAAAATTCATATAGTAACATGTTTTTAGAAATTATACTTTTTATAAATACCCGTATACTCCTAAAATTTTTGCTGGTGAAATTATTTTGATTTTATCTCACGGATCCAATGTGTCTCAGCAAGCAAAAATGGGGATAAACAACCAGAACTGTGCAAATCTGGATAATTGAGCTTGCTATTTTATAGTCATAATGAATAATGAATGAAGAAGGGATTCACTAGAAGCAAGTGTCTGATATGCGTCAAAAATGGTTGCCGAAATTGCTCATTAAATGAACAGCGCCCAACAGTTCTCCATGAAATCATTCTGTGTTGCATAATGAAACTGTTTTTGAAACCAAAATAGGAGCAATGAAATAGATAGTTTTAAAATTTTCATTTGAAGCGTGTTATTAAATGAGAGAACTTATGTTTAAAATAAAGCACATGAACTCTTGTACACAGTATTTTTATAATTATTATCTATTTTGTAACAAATTTTACCGTTTTTATTTGCATAATCTTTAATTAATAAAATAAATTATTCATTGTAAAATTAAATTCCATATGATTATTTAATCATTTAATAGAAACATAATGGAAATGTTTATTAGAAATAATATTTTAAAATGTCTGTTAAAAAGTATGAAATTTTCATAAAGAAATAAAAATATAATATTATAATTGCTTAGTTCGTATAAAATATTAAGAAATAAAATAAATAGTGCTATTATACGCACATATTATTTAGTTCAATGAAAAAATAAGCAAATGAACACATTTGTCTCTTTAGAATAATATTAAGAAACATCTGTTCATTACACAAAATAATTTTACTTTCATATAAAAATTTAAGTTACCTTGATACACTTAAAAGTGGCAATTTATTACTGTGATTAAATAGTATCCCAAATACTTCATTAAAAATTTAGAATCGAACACTCATTTTAGAATTTTTTAAATACTTGAAATAATTAGAAAATTTTTATATCACACCGATTTTATATGCGCCGAATGCTATTGAGAAAGTAACATGCAAGAATTAAAGCAATTAAAGTTGCGAGGCATGGCATTTCACGCTCTTTCCCAAGTTCAATAGAAACTGAGATTTGCTTTCATATAGAAATTCCTTTCCAAAACATAATATAATTGGAGATTAAACTTGGATCCATCATGATCACGTTGAAAAAGCTCAATAATTAATTGAATGCTGCTTCAACGGTTGAGTAAAATTAAAAGACCGTGACAAAAGCGTTTATAAATCAAGATAATGTTAATTGGGTTCTTTAGTTGTCAGTGTTGTGGATTATGAATTTCTATCATCTGGTCAGATAATCAAAAATATATTTACTTCAATGTTTTGTAGCATTCGCAAAACAGTTCTTCAAAAGCGACCTAAACTGTGGCATGAAAGAAATTATGTGTTTTCATATTAATAATGAACTTGCTCTCATTACAATTCTTATTCGACAATTTTCTGTAAGCAATACGACCCAATAATCATTGTATTGTCTTTGTGTGGCACAGAGTGGATATGTTTTGAAATTACCTATACATGATCAATGTTTACAGCTCATTATTCAAATAAAGTAAATATGTTAATAGGTCAAAAGGGCATTAACAGAAATATTTGGCGAATGTCTTGGTGTTTGAAATAATAAATGTTGCCAAAACTGCATTAAAGTTGAAGGAAAGCATTTTGTAGAAAGTGGAATAAAATTTGATTAATAAGTTTATTTCTTTTGTTATAGTTTGTCATTTTGAAACCTTACAGATATAAGGTGTAAAATAATAACAAAAATTTGTAGTAGTAAGAATGATTATGGGATATTTGTGACACAAATACGAACCATTTTCAACTTCAACGGCAATAAGATTTCACTTCGATATAATGGTTGTGAGTGTGCATGTATTTATCTCAATTATCATGAAAGATTTAATTAAATATAACCAAATAGGTCGTTTTGAGTTTTATATCCATCATTATGGGGCTAAAATTATTTATGCTACTAAGTGTGTATTGAATGGTAAATTATTACCAAGAGTCATAAAAATTAGCAAAAAGAAGTCATTTTAAGAATTTTAATTTTCAACCTTCCTAACCTTTGTGTTAACGAGCTCGTAGGTACAGAGAGGGTTACTTTTTTAAGAATTCCAGAAAAAATAGAACAGTCAGATTATTTAATTTGAGCAATTTTTTGTTTTAAATGTTTCTTTTTATACTTAAGAACTGTTTTTGATAATATTCCTACAAATTTTTCGATATTATTTTAGGTGTTCTAGCATGACAATTTAAAAATGAGTTGTTTTGCTAAAACCGTCGCTTTTAATCCTTCAGCTTAACAATATCCCTGTTTCCTAACTTTGATCTTCAACAGTAAGATTTTTCAAAAATATAACAATAATGCATTCTTATTTTAAATTTAAAATGTTTCAAAAAAGGAAGATAATGCTTCAACTTTTAAAAAATACATTTCATAAGTATTTTTAAGATTGTATAAGATGCTTTTAAATTATAAAATCGATAACTTATATCAAATAAATTTCAATGAAAATTTTGAGGAGAAATTCATGAATCATATTTCACACGAAGCCCTTATAATTTTTCATTTATTTTCTCTTTGTCTTTTTACCTTTTCTTGTATTTTTGACAACCTGAAACCTCATTTGGTTGGATCAGCTTCATTGAGTTTGGAACGGACTTGAAGGGAAGGGCTTCATAAAAAGTATCGCTCAATATGTAATGAAACAAGAAGACATGGAACTTTTATGTTTGTTAAATATCCTGGCTTTATCAAAGGGCTGCTTGTGTATTCGCATTTCAATCTCGAAGGGGAAGAGAGCTCGGCAGATCTCCCACCATTAAATATCATAGTAAAATGCTTGAAATCGCCTCCATGAATACTTTAATATCATTCCGGCTCAAAAGTGGTATAGATTGCGAATATATAAAATTTGATAGTTAGAGTGCCTATCAATTTTTATTTTGCTTTGTGAAAGTGTTAAGACAAATGACCGCTTTTCTATACGGTTGAACAAAATTTGTAATGTTCATTTCTTTCGGATGTTTTCATTCAACATATAAAACGCTTTTTCTGAAATGAATTAAAAAAAGCAAAACATATTTCTTTATTTAAAATTTTTAAAACTTTCTATTTCAAATAATCATAAATGACTTCTATTATTATATAAATTGCTAATTTAAAATAAATCTTAACATTCTTACAATTATCTAATTGAATTAGTTTATAAATTTACATCAAATAATGTATTAAATTAATTATTTTTCATTGATAAGGAGCTCTCATTGATAAGGATTGATAATTATATTTCATTTTATTACGTGTAAAATATGGATTTTTTCAGAAAAAAAAGATAAATTTAATTAGGTGACTTAACTATTCATAAGCATTAAAATAAGAAAATGGTTTTATTTCAAATATTTATTTTCAGTTTTTTATATAACGGGAATTCAAGGAAATCCATCATAATATTATTAGAAGCTGGTTTCACATAAATACTAAAAATTCAAAACGAAATTTTGTCAGGAATTTATTTATAAATTGTGTAGTCTTTTAAATAAAATAGATATAGAGGAAAAACTTTTTCAATTACAGTTTATGAGTAATTATAACAAACTTATATTATTAACAAACAATAAACAAAAAGCAAAAATATTCTTATGCAAAGATCAAAATATTTACTTTTAATAAAAAGATATTTTTATTATCGAAAGTTGGTACTTTTTATATTTTCCTAAAAAACATAAATTTCATATTTCATGTTATTAAATTAAAATATTAAAAAATAAAAATTTGAATTAACATTTAAAATATTTTTAAGGGAAATTTCTTCAATAAAATGGTAAATGATTTAAGTACATAAATAATTTATATCTCAACATTGCATAGAAATAAAACTATTCAAAATTTATAAATAAAAATATGCTTTATTTAAACAATATACTTTTATTGAGAACCTGGAAGAGGGTCTAATTTAGGAACCGATATTTAACCTCCTGAGAAGAAAAAAAGGATTACGCATTTCTTGCTATCAAGATAAAATCGTTCTTCATAGAAGGTTTTCACAATATTTTTATTGATGTTTCGAACAAAAGAAAGAAAATACATTGCACTTCGAGCAGAAAATATAAAAAAAAATATATCACAAATAGTTCCGGTTGCTTAATATCATACATGCAGCCGTAAAAAATGCATCACATTTACTTCGATCCATATTTATCATTGTACAGAAGAACTGAATCTTTTTTATTTTTATTCGCTTCTCTTTAATAAATATGTAAATGCATTCCACCGTGCGTCACAGCTTGTTTTTGAGTTTTCTCTCACCACGATTATAGTTACATGTGTGATCCGAGTTCTTTGTTATCCCAATGAAGATAAATAAAAGAGATGCGCTTTAAAATAGAAGCAAGCTTCCGTTTCTTACATGAAAGGTATGATTTTTTTCTATTGTTATTTTTATATTAATCGTTTTGATTTATTCAAATTGTGGAAACAATTTTATACAGAATTATGCCATTTTTTATTTTATAAGCTTTTGTTCAGACAGCCTATTCCATTTATCTTCATATTCTGGCCCAAAATGAAAATTATTTTAAAAAAATGTCCACACAATTTTTTTTATTATTTTTTTGCAAATAAATGAAACAAAATTCAAAATGCTTGCTTATTATATCAGCACAATATTTTGATTTTTTCTTATAATTAAATATATGCAATGTGTTTCGCAAAGCTATAAAACCACTTAATATATTATTCCCTTAATAGTACACTTCATAAAAGTATTAGCTTTTAAAAATTTAATGAAAATAAAACTATTTTTATTTTTTCAAATAAATCATTAAATCAAATTAATTGAGTTAATTTCACTCATCAAGCAATTTTTGAAATTTCTGCAGAGTAGTGTTAGTGGTATGCTTGCAATGGTGTGAGGGAATGTTTGGAAATAATCAAAAATGAAAATTTAACAAGTTCTTAGAGAAATAGATTCAGTTGTTATTAAGTCATCACTTCTTTAATTTTATACCTTTTAACTTACATTTAAAAGGGGTAAACCTCTGAAACTTCATTAATACGCAGCACTCACCTCATGGGCTTAAGTCAATTATAAGTCAGTATTCGAAGTAAAGAGTCAAGGTCTCAAGAGGCATGTCCATACAGAATAAACTTGAATTCCTGAAAAAAAAAAACGTTAGAAACTCTATTGGTTATTTAGCTTTAACTTTATGCAGAAAATTGTGATTGGATTCTGTGTACGAATTGAAAGTGGTTACCATGCATAAATAGGATTAAAATCTAAAATCTTGCCACGCAAACCTGATTCTATTAGTGATAATCATTTAGAAAAAACGGTAAATTAAAATACATGAAATCATTTAGAAGAAATGGTAAATTAAAATATTCTTGGTTTCGTAAAAATTTGTTTTAAGTTTTTGATTTATAATTTTGCGTAATTTATTGAATGGGATAAATTTGAAATAATTGGCAATATATTCAATATTGTTAAATATATCTTAAAAATATTGTGTAGATTTTAAATTTTATTTACTCCAACTTAATGTAATTAAAAATATTCATTGCTTAAACTATAAATCAAAAACTCCATGGGCATTTTATATTTTGCAACATATATATATATATATATATATATATATATATATATATATATATATATATATATATATATATATATATATATATATATATATATATATATATAAGAAATAAATTTATATAAGAAATTATTATATAAGAAATAAATATATATATTAAGAAATAAATTTCCTTGAATGAAAATCTTTACTTTATTCCTATATTCAACTATAAAATCCAATTAAAATTTTGTCCAAATGGAAATTAGGTAAAATCCAATTATTGTTATAATTTTTATTTGTTTCTTTACATGTTTACAATTTTTATAAAAGTGCTGTATGATATTCTTTATAAAAATATACGCGTCAGCAATGATTAAAGAATAATAAGCTTAAATCTATATATAAAATTATTATTTAAATTTTTGTTTGAAATTTATTTCTTACTTTCAAAATACTTCTCAAATATTTCACAATTCCACCATATTTTTATGAATTTTTAATTCTTATTTTCATTTTCATTTTTAATTCTCATTTTCATCTCTCATTTCATTTTCAAATAATTTTTAAATATATTATGATAATTTTTTCTCTTTAAGAAAAAGTACATTTAAATAATTTAAATATACAACTAAAACTAGTGAGTTAAAGTTGAAAGTAAATTAGTAAAGTTAGTAAAAGCATTTTTGATATAACTCGAATTCTACAAAGCAAATTTTTAAAATATTGTTTAATTTTATCGAATTTAAAATTTCAAATATAATAATTTCTAATCCAAATTTAAATAAATTAATTCATAAACAACCCATTTATTTAATTATAAATGAGCTTTATTGTAATAAGATTTATTTATTAAATCAAGCTATTAATGAACTGAATGAAATGTATTTAATCAACATATAAGTGCATTTACTTATTCATCTAAATTTACGAATCCGAAATTAACTTTTAATCAAAATCAGAGGATTTTAAGTGCTGTATCTGAGAGTGACGCTACTTCCTTAATGGATTCGTCTTTCGAAACTATTTCAAACCATGTGGATGTTCTGCAATATTAATATTCGATGTGGAAATCGAAACACGGTCTTCCCCTTATTGAAACGTAGTATTTCAAGAGAAGGAAATGAATTATTTTCTATATGAAGACAAAGAACTGTTGCCATGTCTTATCGATTTATCCCAGAGAAACCCAAGAAATCTTCAGAGCTTTCGGTTCTGGATATTTGAGACTTACGTATTCAAAATTTATTCTACTTAGAATTTGTTTCTCGCCATGTAAATATTGGTTTTCTATGAGCTTAAGATTTATTGAGGGGTTTTAATACTTTTTTATTATTTTCAGAGTATCTTTTAATATAAAAATTGTGATTGGTTAATTTAATTTAAAAATTTTGCTTTATGTATTCCATTTGTAAAATTTAAAAAAAATTTGCTTCAGCTAAAAGAAACTTAAATGGCGAAAGTATAAAATTTAAATCTTACACATTTTTTGTATTTCAGTATAGACAGTTAAAAATGTCAAATAAATAAATTTACATGCAAAAAATAAAAACATTTTAAAGGTTGCTTCTCAACATAACTTAGATATTAAAATTTAACAATGTAAATTATTTCAAAACACAAATTGATTTGCTATTTTTTGTTAATCTTATAATGTTATTATTATAATGATATTGTTATTGTTGTTGTTCTCATGTGCCAGCTAGACTGGCAAGTGAGGTGCGCAGCTTCACTTTTTCAATTGAATCATATTTGGTGTCGAGTCCGACTTCTTTAGTACACACACATGTCATAGGGACCCGTTTAAAGGGTAGGTAACCATTCACACACAAGGAAAGGACAAATACAGGATAGAGCGAGAGAAAGTGCATCCATGCCTGAACCGGGATTCGAATGCAGAACCTCCCTATCCGTAGTCAGGCACGCTGACCACTAGACAAGTTGGCCGGCTATAATTATGTTATTAACCCTTATATAAAATATTTTTAAGAACCTTTTATTGAATTTCTCAAGAAAATATTGAATAGTAGAAACAATGACTTTCTCTGATTTTAGCCAACGAAGCAAATTATTGACATCGCATGCCCTCACTCAGCAGGAATATCAATATTCAAATAGTTCTTCATAAGTATTTTGCTTATAATGATTCATAATAGGTTAGTAATCTTCTACATGCCCTAACTGAATTTTTAATATTTTAGTTCTGGGCTATTAGAAGCATTTCGTTATCGTAAAAAGCATATATTCCATTTGCAAATGCCGCTATTTTATACATTTCCCAAACTTTTTGCACTGTAATAATTATATGGCCCACAATACAAGTTAGTTTAAAAGCAACAGTATGTTTTAAAGATTTTTGACATTTATTAACTATTGCATGATAAGATTTTTGTGCTCTGAAGAGTCAAAACTTTCACTTTTACAGTATAACAGTGAGATTCATTTCCAATGTATATATTCCTGGAATAATGAGTATGTTTCTTCGAAAGGACTACTGATTTAGGTGAATTTGAAAGAAGGTAGATTGTGTGATGGCCCGAAGAATCAAAGTAAGTACATCCGTATCTAACTGAGTCATCTTTAGTGCTGTCTGCGTTAGTGCATACGTGCAGTGGAGAAATAGCGGTGATACAAGTAACAGACAGCATAGTTCTGGATGTCTATACATCATTAACGACACAGAATATCGGAAGCTGCCCTGCTGTTTAAAATAAAATCAATGATAGAGAGTGAGACACCGACACTGACTCCTGCATCTGGAAATGCTTACACATTGTGTTGGGTTCTTAAATGAGCCAGTGTTTGTCACTGATCTTATTTGACGAGGAGCTTCCGGAATCCTGTTCTGTAAATGGTATGTGAACATCTAACACTGCGGTGCGCTCATCATCATTCATCCACGTGGCCTATGTATTCACAAAGGCAAAATGTAAGCAGTCGATAAACCGTGCAATTTCGGAGATACGCATTTCAAATATTCGGAGCATCATGATCTATTTTCTGTCAAAGTAGATCATTAGTCTTTTCTATGAAACTCACTCATAATCACAGGAATGATGCTTTACACTCTTATAACACTCCCAATGGATCATGTATCTCCTATGGCAGTTATCTGGGCTCAACATCAAACTGTCAAAATAGTCAGAATGTTTTCGGCTTTTCAATATCAGTTGTAACTTATATCCACAGATGTCAATTGAAGAAATCTGGGGAACTCTCAAAGAGTTATTCTGATATATATTCAATTTGAGAAATATCGTCATTTAAGTATAGTTGATTTTTTCTTTTAACAGCACATTTTAATCAATAAATATACAAATATTTCCCAGTATTCTGTTTTTGTAAAATGAATATTGTTGTGATATTATTCTGAAATATATTCAATTTACGAACTATCATTATTCAATTATAGTTGATTTTTTTCTTTAAACGGAACATTTTTATCAGTGAATATGCAAATGCTTCTTAATATTCTACACATATAAAAACGAATTTAGTTGTGATACTGTATAAAAAATATTTCATACTCTTTTTAAATATTATCAAAATGGCTTACTTGCATTTTTATTTTATTTATTTATAACTTTAAATATTATAAAATTTGAATTAAAAAGGAAAAATCACTCAGAATAAGTTATTTTCATTATACTAACAAATTTCAAATGCTAAGTGAAAAAAAAATCTTCCAACCTGAAGAGATATTTTATTTATAACCATTGATCATCTGAAAATGAGAAGCTCTCTTCACCTCTGTGAATTCTCAAAAGAACATTCATTGACATCGAAATAATAAATGATTAAATAAACGTTAAACATAACAAATGACGAATTGAACCCACCATCATTATATCCATTGAGTAATCTTTTGTATGCATCACTGGAGCTATAATTACACTTTACATTCAAGTTTATCTTCTTATTAAAATTTGACATCTGGAATTTTTCCTCGTTATTCAGAAGTAAATTACTTAAGAGATTTATGTATCACGGTTCTCTTGGTTATTTGACACCAGACTATCCAAAACAATATATATGGGCTGCTTTTTTTACTAATAAGTCATTATTTTTTAAGACACAAAATATTAGATATTTTTTTTCACGTTTTATAAAATAACGTAAATTTTTTTATTAATATATATTCTTTTTTAATATTTATAAAGTAAAAAAATATAATATTTTGGTTGCCTCAAATTATTGATAAATCTTAATAAGCTTTCATAATCGTTTCTAAAATTACCATTTTTTACCAAGCAATTTTTCAAAATTTATTTTAAACTGAAATTTTTTTAACTTCTTTTATTTATTTTTTGCTCATTTTTAGTGATAAATTATTATTAATTAAAGTTTTATAATCAAATTATTTTTTTTACTTAAGAATGTGAATTTTATTCCCTACATTGGATACTAAAGTTTTTTCTGGATACTAAAGGTATATATTTAAAAACATTTAAATATGCAACATTCTAAAATTTATTCTAACACTTTGGTTTATAAATGATATTTTATTCTGCATACAAAAGATTGTTTTAAATTTTGAACGACTGAGAAAATTATTGTCTACATTTCTTGCACAGCATGGATTTCTTCTTCATTCTTGAATTTTCAAGACATCATCAATCATTGATGTTCCTTGATACCACTGCGGTGAAGGGGTAAATGATAGAAGAGGAAAGGCTACTTAACAGCAAATGGTCGCATGTATTGAGAGGATAAGTTTGCACTTTACATTTACCTCTGTGAACTCTCGTGCCTCCTTATGTTCACCAACAGGAAGATATACATTATGATTTATTGATCCTTCTACCACTACTGACAAAGATTGGGGATTTCTCTTGATGAATTTCTAAGCAATTTCTGGAGTAATTCCATTGCCATAATTGATAGTGATGGATCTATATTAAAAAACTAAAACTGTTTTTAAAAGTGAACAATTTAAAAAATGCATTATACCTTATATTTTGAATAAATTTTGGAATAGCAAATATTATAAAAATAAAAAAATATAAAAAAATTTAAAAAAGTTAAAAATAACTAAAATATATTGGAATATATTTTGATCACATCGAAATATATTTTATGCAAGTTATTCAGCATTTCTACTTTATCTATTTCTTGCAATTTTTGTAACAATTTAACTTTTCTCTTTTTAATGTTTCTTTGAATAAGAATAAAATATTATTTAATTATTAAAAATTAAGTCTCTAATTTAGAACATGATCTCAAAATAATACTGTTTTTAAAAGTTTACAAACAATTACTAAAAAAAGACAGCTTATATATATATATATATATATATATATATATTATATATTATATATATATATATATATATATATATATATATATATATATATATATATATATATTCAATAAATGTAGTTATCAAGTTTTCAATTTCATGCATTTATAAAACTTGGTCATTCCTTAAAAGATGTTTTTTTAAAAAAAAAAAAACACAGGAATATTTTAAAAGCAAATATATATATATATATATATATATATATATATATATATATATATATATATATATATATATATATATATATATATTTTTAAAATATATATATATATATATATATATATATATATATATATATATATATATATATTTGCTTTTAAAATATTCCTGTGTTTTTTTTTAAAAAAAACATCTTTTAAGGAATGACCAAGTTTTATAAATGCTTGAAATTGAAAACTTGATAACACATTTATTGAATATAAAATATTAAAACATAAGGTAATGATAACCGAATATTAAAAATTTGGAATTTAACGAATACCAAAGACAGCAATTTTAACAATTGTTTTAATTTTAGCAATTTTAATAACCATTTCTTATAATTTTTCATCAAAAAATGGTATTAACTTAATTTGCATAAGACAGACTGTTCCATGTAATTCATTCAAATAAATCTATGAAAGCTATTCGTACTAATAATTCCAGGTTGTTAAGATCATGAATCTTTGATGTTCAAAGTCATAAGTATTTGATAAAAGTTAGAGAGGTTATTATCAAGTATTTCTAATTTTATACTATATCTAATAGTGATGACTTTAAAGCATAGTATAAATTTAAAAATGAATAAAAATTATTACCATTATATTACGATAAGAATATCTAATAATTCTTAATATTTAAGTCTCCAAAATTAAAAAAATTGAAAAATGAATATTTTGTATTTTTTAATTGAAGTAATCCAAAATTAGAAACTTAAAAAGTATTAGAAAATAAGATTTGTGAAATATATATTCTTTCGAATAAATTTGCTTTAATTTCTAAAAGGTGTTTAACAAATATTTTTTCAAACAATCAAATTTAATTCACTTGTAGTGCTAGGTGTAATTTGAAATTTTACTTAAAAAGAAGTAAAGATTCCTCACTCATGTCCACAAATTAAGGATAATTCAGAATCACACAAAAATTGAACACTAAAGTAAAAATTTAACATGTACAATTATGACACACATCTTGAAGAATACTATGCAAATTACAAGAAACCACCAGATGGCGCCGATATTACGTCACAATGATGAGACTCTAAAAGAGGATAATATAAGGAATGGTTGCAGAGAAGTAAAATTATTCACAAGCGTTTTAAAAGCCTTTCAGTGCAATAACCGCTAAGTCATGGCACAAAGGAAGTATTTGGAAGATGTTTTACGTGGTAGAACTATTGACCGTCTGGAACGTGGGACATACCCAGCTGGAATTATCCGAGGAACTTGGTATCGCCCAGAATATCATCTCCAGGCTTTGGCAACGGTTTCCAGATGATAGTAATATGAGAAGAAGTTACCGCTCAGGTCACCCCCGAGTTACAACACTGAATGAGGACCGGTGTAAGGCAGTTACTGTCAAAAGAAACAGACGGAGCACTGCATCCGACCTGTCTCGTCAGCTGTCTTCAGCTACCAGTAAGACAGTTTCAAGGCAGACCGTGTACAGACGCTTAGAACATATTCATCTATATTTTTATAGGCCTGTCAGATGTGTTCTACTT
Source organism: Latrodectus elegans (assembly GCA_030067965.1). NCBI lineage: Eukaryota > Metazoa > Arthropoda > Arachnida > Araneae > Theridiidae > Latrodectus > Latrodectus elegans. The sequence continues at coordinate 2,561,316 of CM057810.1, forward strand.
ATCGCAACTCACTGTCGCCAATGGTTAGCCTGGAGAGCAGAACATGCATTGTAGACACCACAACAATGGTCTTGTGTGATGTTTTTCGACGATTCTAGGTTCAGATTTCAGTCTGATTCTCGCAGGTACTATCATATATGGAGAACAAACTGCCCGTTACCACCAAGAAAACACCATTGAACGGCACCGTTTCGTTGGTGCAGAGTTGCTCGTTTAGGGAGGAATTATTCTTGGTTCCAGAATTAACCTGCATGTTCAGAATGTACCCATGACAGGCTACATGTATCGGGATGTTATTCTCGAACAATATGACGTTTGTTTCGGGACACCATGAGTACAGAATTTTTGCTAATGGATGACAACGACCGCCCTCACTGAGCAAACGTTGAAAATGAATGCCTTTAATCGGAGGATATCACCCGTATGGACTGGCCAGCATACTCACCGGACTTGAATCCAATAGAGCATATGTGGAACATGCTTGTCTGACGAATTGCGGCCTGTCAAGCCCTACCCACATATCCTGCCGAAATTTTGGAGAGCATTGCTTGATCAGTGGTGTAATATTCTCCAAGATCAGATCGATAATTTGATACTTAGCATGCCTAGGCATGGTACGGCCTCTATTGCATAGTTTGGGTGGCATACTATGTATTAATTATTATGCTGTATTATATTGGTTTTTGTATACAGGTTCTTTTTTGAAATTCGATGCAGGGAGTAATACTCGCAGTTTTTATTGATGATATCAAACAGATAACATCTTTTTTACTCTTTAACTTTTGTTTAATAGATAGACTTTAAAAATGAGTCACATTTGTTTGTTTCTATCTCTTTCTTGGTATGAACTTGCATTATCCTTAATTTATGGACACGAGTGTAAATGGGACGCGTTTTAGACTTTAAAAAGTATTTGATGAAAATTATTATATTTATAATTCTTCCACCAGATTTTTATTTAATGAAGAAATTATTGAAAACTTTCACTCGAAATTTTTTCATAGATTCTTTTTATTTAGCAGAGTGAGTATTTTAAATATATATTTTTATTAATACCTTTAATACAAAAGGTACATCCTTTTAATAAAAATAAAATTAAAATCTTGATTTATTTTATTGTTTTTAATGAACTTTGCCTAATTTTAAGAAATTTGTTAGTATGATTCAAGGATTTCCGCTTTTATGAGATTTTATCTAATTCCTTTGAATAGTCCCTAGAATTGCATTATCAGTCTTCTATAATTATTATGAAACAGGGATTAAAAGGTTATCGTAAAACTGTTATATCTTATTCCACATAAGCTAAAGTTAATAATATGTATACATAAATCAACATAATTCTTTCTTTAGTTTCATTTTGGATTTTTATGTATCCAAGGAGATTATTTGTTTTAAAATCATATATTTTCTGAAAAAAATCATGTTTTTATTTTGAAATTTCAACAATGTGATATTTTTTAAAAAACAATTTATTTTAATTTTATTGAAGAGCTTGTTGGATTAATTAAAGAAAATGCTGATTAATATTTTCTAACATAAAAGGATCAAACGTTTTACGAAATTTTTAATCCTTTTATGTTAGAGTGACATTTAAAATTCTGCTATAATAAAATCGAAAACTCTCATCGTGAAAAATAAATATTATAGAATCTCATTTATTGTAGGTGAATAAAGTATTGTATGCAGCACTTCTGGTATTTACATTTATGTTTTTCTGAAAACGAGCGAATGCGCTATTTAAATCTACACGGAGAGAAGACAATATTTTTCTGAAAAATTTATATATGACAATTGGGTCTCTAGAAAAAAAGTAACATCACGAAATAAATAAAGAAAACTATTTTTCTCGCATTAGTAGTAACCAATCAGCATTTTCTTCTTAATGCTAAGGAGTAAATATTGACGCTTCAAAACTCTGGATAACTGACTGCAAACAGAAGGCAAATGTGCGAAGAGTCGAACCTTTTGTCGTGGCAGGGCGTTTGCTTAATCAATAAGGGAGCACCTTACCTCCTGCGAGTCAGACGCCATATGTTTCTCGGAGCAACCCCTTTAATCAAGGGAGATGTGTCAAACAGCAACCCAACCGTACTAACTTCTGGCGTAATCTCGGCTTCGGGCTAACTACCGGATCTGATTGGGCCTATGAGAAATCGTTGCTGTGTGAAAGGAGGGAATGTAATGGACTCCTTTCTTCTCGGACAAGGGCAGAAGATTTAAAGACAATATTGGGCTGAGCAGATTAAAGAAGCAGGCTTCCGCTGATTTGATCTCCCCGTGGAATCAGCTTACCATAAATAAACTTGGCGATTCAGTTAGGTTGGGATATTAAAGGAAAATTTTTGCACATCTCCTTTTCTTAGAAAAGCGGTTTTATTTTGATTACTAATGGTGATATAAAAGTTTATTGCTGATTTGGAAGGTCACATTTTTATACGATCGTAAGCAGATAATCCTCCATCTTAGATCCTTCAATCTTTATTCAATATGACACATAGAGTAGCAACTGTTCTAATCAATGAATTATAAAAGAATAATGAATTCAATAGAACTTTTAATAATCCTTCATCAAATTATGCTATATCTAATTGCATGGCATAAAACTTTAGCCTTGATAGTAAGTAAAAGAAGACTATATTAACTAGCAATTATAATAGCGAAATTACAAAAACTAGCAAATTTTCTAATCAATAAATTATAAAAGAATAATAAATTCAATATAATTTTTAATGCTTTTTTATTAAATTAATGTTGTATTTAATTGTATGGCACAAATATTCTGTCTTGATAATAAGGAAATGATCATAAATAAATAAAAAATGCTTCTTCAACATATAACACAAACGTTTCTAATTATTAACCTATGGAAACATTTTTGCGAGTGTAATTTGTTCATGATAAAAAAATTATCAGTTACAAGTTTAATTGTTAGGGCAGATTTGCAATTTTGAGCTAAATTGTAATACATTTATATAATTCTGTTATTGAGCTTATTTATTGATCATAAAAACTTAAGTAGTCACTTATGCTATTTATACCTCTTCCCTTTACATTATAACATTTATTTTTAAAAGTGACACAATTCTATTCAATTTTATTCAAATTTAAAAAACACATCAAAATAATATATTAAATACATTGAAATAATATATTATTTATATCATGTATCTCTTGGACTAAATTATGGATATTAGTTGGAGCATCAAGTTTATTGACTTTTTCCATTTTTATTAAAAAACTCATATAATGTTTTATTTAAACATAAAAGGAATTTTTTTAAGAAAAAGTTCTGTAATAAAAATACAAAATCACTGCAACAAAAAAGAGAATATAAAGCAAACGTATAAAATTACTTCATTCTATGTTTTTTAATGCACATTTTTCAGTGTGCTCTATGAATTTTGTTAGACAAAATTCAATTATTTAAGCTTAGTATAAAGTTAAGTTAATACGTTAATCATGTCAATATTAACTTATATGGAGAACAATTTCACTATAAATTTTAAATTATTATTTAAAAAATAATTGTTTTACATTTTCTTTCTTAACTCGTACTGATTTTTACTATTAGATAAAAGTCAAATAATGATTCGATCATAATCCCAAGTATAAAATAAGAATGCTCAAAATATTCAAAAGCAAAATAAGGGTATTAAAGGAGCAAATTCTACATGAGGAATTAATGTGGATACATATTGAAATCTGAAAAACAAAATAGGAGATTAGACTTCCATATTTATTTTTATTATGATTCAATAATTATAGTTTTGTAAATTCCATGAAAAATCGACAAACTAAGTCAGATTCTTAAATATGAAACAATATGGCTGTTTATTACTTTAAAGCGTTTTTATTACAGACATATCACGGAATAGTCTTAGTGATTAAAAGTTATTTTTAATTTTAAAGGAACTATATACATCATGTATGTATATATATATATGTATATATATATATATATATATATATATATATATATATATATATATATGTATATATATATACATACATATATATATATATATATATATATATATATATATATATATATATATATATATATATATATATATATATATATATATATATATATATATATATATATATATATATATATATATATATATATATATATACATACATATATATATATATAGTTCCTTTAAAAAATAAAAAATAACTTTTAATCATAATCACTAAGATTTCAATGAAGATATTATATTAATTGCATAATATTAATATAAGATAAATATATTATAGATACTGTGCATTTATATTGAACCATTTTGGAAACTTGTAACATCTTAATCAATAAATCTCCTTCCATTAAAATTATTGTTATAATTACGGTACTTATGATTTTTCCAACTCTTATAAGCCGAAATTTCAGTTTTCTGGAATCCTAAATTAATGCTATTTATAAGGACTCTTTCCCAGAGATATCGCTAAAAATAGTGCTCCTATGACCTTTAAATGGAATTAATTGTATTAGTAACTTTGTGAGTTATCTATTAAAGCGTATTTTGATTTCTGTATGCATCTGAACAACTCTTACAGTTTCTTGATTTCAAAGTTTTCTCCCACCCACTGTTTAAGCAGGGAAAGAAATGATCATGCTTTAATAAAACCAGTTATTTTCTACAGGTTTATTTTTAAACATAGTATTATCTCCATCATATTCATGATTGTAAATCAAAGTCAGAAAAAGATAAGAAATTCCATTTTAATTGAATTTCAGTGATATATTTATCAATCAATTCCCTTTTTTTCCATTTAAAGTACAATATCTTACGTAAAAATAAAACATTATGTAAGCTTTGCGCATCGTCTCTAATGCAAGATTCACTAAATAAGATTAAAAAAAAAAAAAAGAGGAAACAGTGAAAGTGACGAGAAAGAAAAGATTATATTTATAATAGAGGGGAAGATATAAAGGTAAGAAACATCTAAGAATTTGATAGTCGTTATTCTTCACATTCCATGAAATGTAGAATTTTAAGAAGCGATTTAAATTCAGAAAATTCTTTTGAAGTAATTGATATCTGACAGCTGATGTTCAATTCAATTTTGGCAGTCTAATGACTGAAATGTTAAACATAAGCTAGGCTAACAAATCTTATAATTGAATCACGGCATAAACGTTTTTAAATTTGAATACCTTTATACAGTATTAAATCAAGTGGGTTGAAGAAAGAACTGCAAATCATCGCAAAAAACAATTTTACTAAAATTTTCAACAGAACACATAAATTGACCTGTTCAAAAGTATGCATGACAAAATGACTCCATCAACAAAAATAGTCCATATTCTATGTGATGATCAGAGAACTTAAAACATATTGAAATGTTTTAAGTTTTCTGATCATCACATAGAATATGGACTATTTTGTTTCACTGTTTTTAATCAGTCATCATTTTAAGCCTAAAAGTGAATAGTTTCATGATGACTCATTAAAAACAATTTCTTCATTGTTCTTCATGAATTTACAATTGATATAAGCGAATCGAAAGGATTGGTATGATCTAAAAGCTTAGGTGAAATACAGAATCCGGTCACAAATGCTGGAAGCCTTTTTTCCCCTGAATACACCAAACAAATTCAGCTGATTATAGACGGAATAAGATATCATTCCTATTTACTGATTGATAAGATATAGTACATGCATTGGTAAATTGTATAGTTACCACTTATGATAACTTCAAGATCTTGAAAATGGTATTTTCCAGTAAAAAACATATGTGATACGTATTGCATTCAACAACAAAAACTTCTTGCAGTTCTTCTTCTTAGAGTTGATTTTGTATGTCATTGGGCACCTCTGCTTTTATCATCATTTTGTACTGTTAAAAAAGTAGCGTTCTTGTAGCAGCTGCTAATTTTCCCAGCAATACTTGCACATTTCATAATTATCAAGCATGATGTGATATACAATTTGTTTGTGAGATAATCCCAGTAAAGAACGAAATGTAAAAGATAAAAGTTTATATCTGGTCATACTTACCAAAAGACATCCACACTCTGAAGCGATTCTTCATAGATTTTCATTTGCACCGCCATGATAAAAAAATAATAAGAATCTATTATATTTCCTCTCAGTATTCTAAGATAATCTAACATAAACTGAAGCTCTTCCATGATTGGAATCAACCTTATTTGCATTGAATTTGTCATTTACAGAATTTCTTAAAATATTTAACTAGACATGTTTAATATTTAATTCATTTAATTCATTGCGTTCCCATTTAAATCATTTGTGGTAAAATACTTCCTTTACCAATTGCTCATTAAGAATTCAATAAATAAAATACATTATCTTTATTGCACGTACATCATCTAGTACGTTTGCTTTAAACTCTATGAAAACACTGGAAACCTCATTACTTTCATAAATCTCTGAGCAACAAATTTCAGTTATCTATAGTATGAGTGTGCAGTGACATATATTTGTAATATTCTCCCGAAAAAGTTAATGAATTCTTAGCAAATTAAATGGAATTTTTTGTATTTGCCATTGCATATATAGAATCATATCTTAGTTAAAATTTAAAATATTAAATAAAACTGTCAGTAATTTTAATTATAAAGTTCAATAACTCTCCTCCTTTAATCTATAACGATGTAAGAAAACCCGATTCTTATAATGTCTTAAAGTTAATAAAAATATTCCAGGTTAATGAAATATAATTTGTTAGAGAAATGCAAAGACATTAAATAAGCTATAGGAAAAACATTTTTGTGGAAGCAAATTATAGAATATAAACGAATATAAATATTTTAGTTGATGAATTGAGCGACTAATGATATGAAGATCTATTATTGACTACACATATACAAAATTAAGTTTTAATCAATTAACAATACTATAATTTATCTTTTAATCAAACTGAAAATTTAATATATTTAAATTTCAAAGTATACCTTGTGTGTTACACTGAGTATCGAAAAAGTTTCTCTCATATTTCCTATATAAACTTTAAATTCGTACTTCTGGTTTTTGAAAATGAACTTCAAATAAAATTCTTATTTGAAATACGAAAAGTCTTCAGTACAGAACTAACTCTCTACGCAAATAGAGAGACGATAAGATCAACAAGGTAATAAATTCCGTTTTGATGATCGTGCAACTATCCTTTTTTTTCTATCAAAGTTTCCAATCTCTTGCTCCAAGGGAAACAATCCTTCTAAGAAAACATATAAATCAGATTTAAGAAAGGCAATTACTGTCAAAGGAGTTTAATGGAGGGTCCCTTGAGCTCCACTATAAAGGAGTTCGGACGTGCGAATGGGAAATTTATCGATTACAAAGAAGGATCCATCAGAATAGAAACCGATATACCGATGCAGAAGCTCACGAAATATCGATTTTAGACTTGTGCCTGATGGGTAATTATTTTTAACGTTCGTCATAAATCCTAGAAGTGAAAAGATGTTGAAATGACCACGCAGATGGTAGAAACGGCCAGAATTTGCAAATGGAGCCTTTCATGGGAGCGTTATTGGAGTTTTTAATTAATTCCGTAAGAGTAACGCATCTATCAGCATGGGTTATCGAAGAAAATAAAATCTTGGCTTGTTAAATATTGTGGAAGAATTCATACAATAGAGTATATTGTAATGAAACATAAAGAAATGTTTTTCATAAAAATATTTTATTGAACAAATAATGATTTAAATAAGGAAGAAACCCTTTTTATAGGAAAAATATCCTGAATGAATACTTAAATTTGCCGAGTATAATGGTAGACGTAAAATCTATAGGAATAAACTCCAACATATTTTAAATCCGTTCTTCCCTTTCAAACATATTAGATTTATCAAAAAGGATTTCTTTCGTTTCAATTCCCATTCATAATGAAATATCTAATCTACATGAAATAAATGACATATGGAAATATCGTAGCTAATTTAAGCATTTTCACTATATTTAAATGATATTTATTTACAAAAAAGATAGGATTACAAGGAACTTATAAGAATAAAATTAAAAAATGGTCAACTTATCCGCTTGTAGGAATCAAGCTCATAAAGCTTATTTGCATGAACATGTAATGTTAATATAAATCAGCTTATGGTCCAGATTTTTATGTTTGTATTAAAATAATTTTAATAAAGGTGGAAACTATAAAATACTCCTGGTTGTGTTCTTTAAATTTGCTTCCATTTTATGATATACATAAATTTATTTATGCAAAATGTTGAATAATATCAAAGTTTAAACTTCGAAGAGCAAGGCTACGGTTCCATGAGGAATCGGATGTCCTTTCACTAATTTTAAATATTGATTGAGAGAGAATTTCTGTTTTTTGATATTGACTTTTAATCCTCTTAAAAATAGTGGAGCATTCAGGTAAGTATCAGATTAAAAAATTCATATTTCAAACTCTTTAATAGGATTTTAGAAAAAATATAATATGTTAAACTGAATTAATGGAAAATTATTTTGTTTATAGCATACTATGAATACATTTTGTATATATAGTATGTTAAATTTATATCTTATTTCTCGAAAGGAAATATTCCTTCTGCTTAAGTAGTTTGTAATGCTTTTAAGTTTAAACTACTTGGTTAAAGTCATTTAAACGAAATACAAAATAAAGTAGAGAGCACTTTTTGTTTATTTTAGAAATCAAATTTAAATTAATGTTATGCATTTCAACTAGCATTGTGATTGGGAATCAATTATCAGTTATTAATATCCATTCTTCTTCATTCATTATTGAAAATGAAGGATAAAGTCTAAGCTAAGATTTAAAAATATTTTATACGTATCTTGCGACAATTCAGCTTCAAGGTTTGTTTTTCTCTCAAATTCTGAATCCTTCTAAGATACTGTAATTCTTATCTATGAAAATGATCTTAATGAAATATCTGCAAAATCATGCAACACTCTTGTACAAATAAGGGATTTTCTAAGTGCTGTTAAGGGATCTATAAAATAGGGTTATATCTTTGCTTTTTTGACATTTACAATATTTTAGTGAATTACTTCCTAACGATGTTGCACTAGCTTGACGTGGTACATAGCTTGTAATATGTTGTCTCTTTCATTTTATTTCTCATTTATAATAAAAAGGAAACTGTTATGGTGGGTCACATTACGTACAATCTCTGCGTGCAACTTACATTGCGTAACATGTAGATTTTACATATATGTTACGCAATTGCGTATAATCTCTGAGTTACTGAAATATAGGTTACATACTGAAACCTCATCTATTCTCTGAAGTAATCTGCAATGCTTAATTGAGCTTTCCTTATGATCTAATAATCAATGTTACACTATTAGATGCATCAGACATGCAGTTCGGTCTAAATTTAGTAGTAAAACATGGAATGAATATTGCATTTTTTCAATTAAAAATCATTTATTGGGAAGACTGCATAAGAAATCCATCGTTTTTCAAAGACGATATTATATCGAAGTTATACTTTAATATGTGTGGACAGTCGTTATAATTTTTTAGGTGTTAATGAATAATTTAGGTTTTGTTAGTTAGTTTGTAAAAATATTGAAGTTAATTTTATAATTATATTCTAAACGCCTTTCTATAAAATCAATAAAAGCACAAATAATACATAAATAAAAAACATTTAAAGTCAGACCGCAAATAAGATCTTCATAAGATATATATTTCTTTTTAATATGCTCAATATTACTCTCTTTTGCAAAAAATATGCCTTGATTTTGAAAACATTTAAAAATTATTGGATAATTATATGATTTATTTTTATATTTTAATAATGAACTCAAGAATTATTAGCAGAATTAATTCTTATAATTTTAAATTTCTTTTTTAAAAAATTTTACTTAAATTAGTTCAAAAATTTTCAACTAACCTACAACTTCAAACTGTTGTGTTTCTATATTAAATTCGCACATATATATATATTCGGCACTATATAAAATCATCACATTATTTTTACAACAAAGCAACAATTTCTTTCTTTTAAACCTATTCTATAAATACATTCAAGCATTTATAAAAGCTTTCTACAAACAACTAATTCTTATGTATTAATAATATAATAAAATTTTATAATTATATATAAGAATTTTTTGTAATAAAGTATATGTTATTATTTAAAGTTGCATATTTTGAATCTTTAGAACACGCCAAATAAATTCATTCAAAATAAAACAGGGTATTACATTTTAAATAATATTCATCGAATATAAAGTTTTAATTAAAAAATAATAACAGGCCTCCCTCAACTTTTCTAGTAAATTATGAAAAATAAAACGTTATAGTAAACAATACGCCATGGTTAATTCAAAAATATCATGCCGCATCTTTAAGTTATCATGTTGTACATTAGACAATTTCAAAGAATTTATTGCTTTAAAAAAAAAAAGATGCATTAAATCAAACTAGGTGAAAAAAATTCTATTCATAGAAAGAACACAACCACGGAAAAATTGATGAAATAATGAATTCGAATATTCAAATTAAGTTGATGAAAATCTTTTGATTTAAAATTTCATAAAATGACTTCTCAATCTACAATATTTCATTTTATTTAAAATAGTTTACGTTGCATTCACACTATTCCGTATTTGTAATATAACTGGTGCTTATGATTGAGCAAACTAAACTATTCAAAATTAATTGCATTACTTTACATGAAATTTTTGGAATGAAAATTTTTGTTGGTTCATTTGTACCAAAATTTTTTTTTCATTTTTAAAATTATGAATCTTAGGGTAAATAATGACATGAAAAATTAACTTTTCGTAAAAAATCAATCTTGAATTTTTAATTTGAATTCGTTAGAAAGAAAAACTATTAAATTCTATTTAAAGTTTTGTTGAAAAGAATATCTGAATATCTTTAAATAAAAATTTTTTAAATGTTATAAAATTATCGAGATCAAAACCATTAATTATTTTGATTAGATCTTAGATTATTAACTATAATTTATAACTGATTAATTAATAATCCCCTGCATATATCAAAGAATAAAGAAAATTTCTGAGGAATGTATACGTTTGGTAATTTTGCGGTAATCAAAAAGCTATAATTTTTATATAATTTTTAAGAAAACTCATTTAAATGTTTGAAATATGTTCTCCTTTTAAAATATAATTCATATCAATCATGTATAACACTATGACATAATATTACTTGCATATAGATTTGATGAAATTATTAAAATAGCGAATGATATGAAATTTAATCATAAATAAATAAAAATGTATATCAAAAACAATGAAAGGTGATCATTGAACTAAGCAATTTAACAACAATTTAATAAGGGCATGAAATTTTATCATTTATTTTTTATTTTTATTTTTTCTTAAATGAAAAATTTTTATTCTAAAAGGAATATAAAATGCGAATCTTTATCAACATAAATGAACGAAAAAATGTGAGTCTAGAAAAGTGTGACCCTAAAACATGATCCTTCCTACCCTCTTTTTTATTCTTTCTCGCTATTATATACATTTACATTAATGTAATTCGTTGCTGTTGTCTTGTGCCAGCTAGGCTGGAAATATGAGGTGCGCTGTCCCACATTTATGTATAAATATAATATTAATTTTTTATTCTTTAAGTTTCAGGTATTGGCTCAAACATTTTATCAGTATTAAATAACTTTTTATTAGTTTATATTGTACTTTTTCTTCGTCATTTAATATATAGTTTCACTCCATTTTGAGAAGGAAGTTATTTTTAGTTCATTTATAACTATCATTTATCGAATGCTTTGCAAACAAGAGCAGCATTTAGCACTTTTCTAATATTTGGCACTCAGTTTCAAACAAAGAACCAAAACGATGTTGTAAACGTAGGTGCGACAAACGATCGATTCATGGTTAAGAAAAATGAAACGTGAGGCGGATTGCTGCGGTTGATATACGTGATCCAAGAGCTCCACGTGAAGTGCTCTGTCATCAGAAAACTCCATCGCTTATACTCCCCAGGCAGTTAAACATCCATTGTATCGAGTTTGGAGGGGCCGATCAAGAGCACATCAGTCCCCCGTCCTACCCCTTCTTCTGAGTTCTTGTCGCTCCAGAAGTAGTCACGTTCTTTCATCTTCTGAAGATCTCGGAGATACTTCTTGTGAAACTTCTTTCTTCAGCCAGGATGAAATATTCATACGCGAGTAAATCTTAATTCAGCGTGGGATTCGAAGGAATTGAGGTTAAAGGGAAGTTAAATGCAATGCCTCCGGGATGGAATTTGAAGTGGGAAATTCCCCCTAGGTTTATTTTTTTACGATCAAGACTTAAATTGAATGGAAAATTGTGAAAGAATGAGGTTAAAAGAGAAAGTAAATTAGATTCAAGTCTCTTCATTCGTATAAGATTAAAATAAAAATCCATCTCAGTGAATGTTTCAAATTTTAAATATATGTTTTGCAAATGCTTAAGATTAATAATTCCAAATAATTAGAGAGTTTAACCGCCTAAAATATTGATCAAACCTCTCCTTTTAAATTGATTTCACAATTTCATTTTAGTAGCAAGATATTTTCTTCGTATATAAAAAGCTTTGCACAATATCATGCATTAGGAAAATTTTAGTTTTTGAAAAACATGATATAAAAGCAGGAAATTCTTTGCAAATGTATGCAGATTTCGGAAATGCGTTCGTGTGAATAGACGTGCTATTGTTGAGTAACTGGGAGCCCAGGTGAACCAAGGGGTTACCATCAGTATCTCCCAAGCTACTGTTCAGTGAATGTTGCTGTGTTTGGCCCTGCAAAACAGACGTCTGGTTCATTCGCCTATGCTGACTGCTGTAATTTGCACACGAGTATTGCAAGTGGACGCCCAGTGATGAGGTGTGACAGATAGCTTTTTCTGATCTATCACGTTTTATCCTCTTTAGGACATATGCACGTTGGTTTACATGAAGTGAGACCTCTGAAAGCAAACAACCTGCAAACAATGCCAGAATGGTCTAAACTAGAGGCAGGATATTAAGGTTTGGGGAATGTTTTCCAAAAATTCCCTGTGTTAACTCATCATAGTAGAAAGAATGATGGATGAATATAAAATCTCATTTGTCTTTGCAGACCATGTCCCTTCTTTATGCGTATTGTTTTTCCTCAGGATAATAGCATCTACCATCAAAACAATCCGACTTATCCTAAACCTGGAAGTGTTCGTGCGTGGATTGAAGAGCATCAAAGTGAATTTACATTTCTCGTCTGGACAGTAAGCTCACCTGATTTAAATTCAATCATGAATCTGAGAGACCATATAAATTGGCTGATTCAAGGTATAGATCTTCACCCTCTTAATTTAGCGTAGCTGGCCAAAGTACTGGAGTGGGCTGTCTCAGTATTTCAGTGAACACCTTCAGGAGCCTAAGTAACACTTTCTGTATATCTCGCAGCAGTCCACTTTGTGAAAGGTGGTTAATCTGGCTTTTGTCAGGGGATCACATTAATGTAACTGGACTGTGAAAATTGAATTGTTCTCATTATTGCATGGTATCATTCATAATCAAAGTACATTATCGCATTAACTTAGACAAGTATTTGATTCCGTATTTTTTTTTGTTTTTTTTCATAGGGATATTAAAAGCAATGAATTTTGACATTATAATGCTATCGTAATTAGTCACCGTTTAATGTCGAGAATATTTCCTAAATTTCCCCACTTTTTTTTTGGTTTCTGCTATCCAGGAGAAGATCAAGAATATCCAGAATTAAAATAAAAGAATCATTCTAGCCTCAGGGTGTTTTCTGCTTAACTTTAAAAAATTTTACAAAATTTTCTTACAAAATAGGTTTTTATAATAAATTATTTTAAGTTTTTTTTTTCATTCTAAATGAGTTAATACAATCCTATTCAGCTTTTGCTTAAACATAATCTGAACTATATGCGTTTTGAAATTATTATTTAAACATTGCTGAAATTTTATCCTTTTATAATTTTCTCACTTTTTCCACTATCCCAGATGTGGTTTCAATCATAGAAAATATTTTATCTTTAACGAATTTTTAGCTTTAACATATAATTCCAAAAAAACATTAATTTTTCTGCTGTTAAGTGTACTTATTTTTAAAACAATTTAAATATCTGAAGCATGTCAATTATTACTTTATTACTTTTTTAATGCAATCTACTTTGGAAAGAAATTGTGATGATATCATTGATATTAAATTTAATGCATATATTGATTAATAAAATAATAAGTAGTCAAAAGCATGAAATTGTTCAAAGCATCCTTACGTTTAGAACTGTAAGTAATATTTATTTATAATATTTAAACAGAATTCCTAGTTAGAACCATGAATTGATTTCTGCGCTAATTAGTTCTTTTTTCACCAGAATAAATATAATTAATTCTACATTTTACTTGAAATGAATTCTTTAAATGTAAAATTAATAATCTAACTCATAAACTGATTTATGTACTTGAATTAATTAACAATATTTCAAAAAGCAGAACCTTCCTCCTTAAAGGGTTTAATTTAATAAATTACGAGAAACTATTTAAGGGAAAGTAATGTCAAATCCAAATAGGAAATATATGCAGTGTTTACAAAAAAGACAAAATGATAAGTTTAATTAGATTTACTCAATTCCTAAAGCAACAATTTAGGAATAAAATATATCTTTCAATTTCTGGGAAATATTTTTTCGATTCCCCAAATCAAATTATGCGTACTTCTAAGAGGATTTCAAATACTAAGCTTAGTAATAATGTTTGCATAATAAATATACAAACCATGATTTTTCGAAATATAAAGAATTAAATAATTATTTCAAATAAAAGCATAAAAAGAATGTTTTAAATTAATATAAATTACAGCAATACAGCTGTCTTATTATAAAAGCAAATATATTTTATATTGTAAGCTATATTTATACTTCTTCGAATTTGTTTTGTTTCCATTTCGATGGCGAATTTAATAGGATTTTCTCAAAGAAGTACCATTGGGAAATCATTTTTCATATTTCACCAACGATAAAACGGAATACCGTCTGTTTTATTTGCTTATTTCTTCTCACAACTAATGTTTACATTTATCTTGTTTCCTAGAATAAAATAGAATATAATTCAGTTTTCTAAAAGACATAAAAAAATTTTCCTCAAAGCTCTTCAGTGGATGACAATGAACAAGTCATATTGAATCAATATTGGAAAAGCAGACAATTATTTGACAAATACACAATGAATTTATAAATTTCTAACCGTATAGTACTTTAAAAATATTAGACTTTTAATGAAAATTAGAATATGCAAAAAACACTTATCTACGTAGATGGCCTGATATTCATAAATTTTTGTAGTTGACAAAAGGAATCCATTTAACAGTTTTATACATTAAATAAAATATTACAAAAGTCTTATAAATAATAAACATAAATTCGCCCTTTTTCTAGAGGGAAATCCATTATAAATTTCTTGTTAGAATTTTGGAATTTCTTCATGACTACGACTCATGTAAAAATTGCTATTATGTAAACATTGCTGAAAAACATTTTTCTTCGTAAAATAAGTTGTAAATAATTTTTAAATTATTTCCTATCATTTTTATGGTAAATATGGAATATTTATGGTAAATATTTTTATAGTATAATAAAGGTATATTAGAAATACAAAATCCTTTAAATATAGTAAATATCGCTATCTTTCAAGTAGCTATCTAGTGCTTAAAAAAACTTTCTAAATTTTAACTCATACAATGAAAATGTTATAAGGAAATCTTTGTTTAGAATATTACATTCTAAATAGCTATTATTTATTGAGAAAATAAGAATTCTGTAAAATAGTAATTTTATTCAGATAAAATAAAATATTTTTCTTCCTCTTTTAAATTCCGTCGCTTATAAAAGAGCGAAATATTCCGCTTTAGACAAAAAAAGGGCTCAAAGTAAAAACTAAATGTTGTAGAAACTAACGGTTAAATAGAGATATATTTTTGTATTTCTCTCTCAGTTTTTTATATCATTACAAAAAGGTTTTGTTGATTTCCACTTGATTAAGTTTAAATCAACCGAAAATGATGGCAAAGGAAGTGTCAGGTAGTGCGGGAAATTTATTTTTTTTATGTTTTCACAGATATCAGTACTTTTTTTAAAGTAGCATGCACATGCACTTAGGTTACTTTTTTACTATATATATATATATATATAGATAGATAGAAAGATAGATAGATAGATAAATATAGATATAAATAGTATTTAGATATGAATGCAATAAAATTTCTGAAATAAAATTTTTAGGAGTTTAAAATAAGAAAAACAAAATAAATGCACTTTTATTAAAATAATCAAATTTTGACATTCAAATGTACACTCTATAATTATTAATCATTATTTTTGTATTTGTTATGTTCATATTAATTTTATATTTAACTAATGTATTTATTATTAAAAATTCCTTATTTTTTATCTTTATTCCCTTTTTACTAATAAAGTAAATTAAATAATATTCTTCAAAAAGAAATAAAAAATTTTCAAAACTAATAGGTTTTTAAAAAGTGATGCACATGGTTAATGAAATGTATTATACCAAACTATACTCACAGAAACTCTACAAATATTTATAAATATTTTTAAGGAAATAGCAGCTAAATGTAAGAAAAATTGAATTATTAAAGTTTTAAAATACTAATATCATTATTAGAAAATTATTATTATTCTTTTTCTGTTTCTAATTAGGTTTCATTATTTAAACAAATAATTTGGTTTCCCAATATTAGTTAGTAACCATAATGTGAAGGCTACTCATTTTTAGGTTTGCAAACTTTTTATTTCATTAGACACAAGAAATGTATGTTTTAAATGTAATTTTAGTAAAATCAAATTTTTCCTAAAACATTCATGTTTCTATTTCTGCAATTTAAATTTAAAATTATAAATTATTTTTATTTTCATTTTTGAAGTTATAATAAATACTTAGAACACAAGTCATTGATACTTTCGATAAATGCAATTTAAAAGAGAGATTAGAAACGCAAAGTGAAATCTGTGCATGATAAAAGAAAATAATGGAAATAATAAATCTGCTTCAAAATAAAATTTGAAAATGTTAAAAATACATAGTGAATATGATCCAGAAACAACATTTCTAGATTAAATAAATTGAAAATGTAACAATGTATGTGGTACATATTTCTCTAAAGAGAGAATTGGTTACTCTTTTTCCACAGATCAAGCCGTGCTATCTCCGTACTTGATACTCCATACGATCAGTGACCACTTTAAAAGAAGGAGTTAAGCATTGACGAATATCGATCAGAATGCCGGTACAGCTTCTCTTCATTTACAGCTTCTCTGGATTTGGGAAGAATATTATGATTATATGACCCAAAATGATGCTGCTTCAGAGTCTCGGCAGATCCTTAGAAGGATGGTTTATTGCATATCATAAATCGGCCATAATTGGAGAACTCGGTGAAAGCTGTAACAGATTTAGTGTTAACTAGGATGCACCACGAGAGGCCGGCTACGTTAAGCCCCCGTTTCTGAATTGGTGATATTTACTTTTGCTGCCAACTATTTCTTATCTACCTTTTCCATTCATTTTTTTGTTGCCCATAGATTTCAATATTTAGGAATTGCTAAAGGCAACAATTTATATTTGTTCAAAACCAGACGATTTTTATATGAACAAAATTTAAAATTTCATTGCTTGTTTTTGCTTGGTAATTTAGCAAAAAAGGATTTTACCAATGGCTCCCCGAAATGGAAAAGTACTGACATTCTTTTATAAGGAGGGATCTCATAAAATCTCATATAACATTAACATATATGCTTTAGACAAAACTAGCCTCAAGCCAATATTGAAAAAACTGCGGAAGAAAAAACATATTTTTGATTGCCCTTTGCGAAAATTGGTGATTTTTTTTTAGCCAAAGCTGTTTTTGTGCATGTTTAAAGAAACAAGAGAGCGCTAATGGCATGAGAGACCAACCAGAAGTAAATCAGCGTATATGGTACCAAATTGCTAAGAAACTTAGAGGCACCCTGGCCACCTAAAATGAGATTTTATAAATGCTAAAATATCATATCCTCTTTATTCGATAAGTTGTAAGAATCTGATTCCATTTAATATACGTCAACGCTGATTCATACAAGCTGACAATGATTATCTCTTTGCAGTATGAAAAAATTATGTCTGGTGTGGGAATAAGAAACCCTCCAAACTCAACGCAAATCAACTGTCTTGGATTTCTTTCGAAGAACATTTTTGCCCTAATAAAGCACATACAAAAAACATCAATTGTTATACTGATCACATTAAGAAAACGGGAAACCCTACAATAAACACTATTCAAGAACATGATAAAAATTGTGAACAATGTTGTCATGTTTTTATATTCATATAAAGGATTATGGGATCCGTGTAGAATCAGGCACTATTTTTTAGAGATATATTTGGTGATAAACTTTGATTTCTGAGATAATCTTGGTAACCCTACCTTTCTACAGCTTTTGTGTGTCTTATCTTAGCGTCAAAAAAAATCGACAAAGAATCAAAAGACACCGAATTATAAATTTTTACCAGGATTTATTTTTCTTGTAAAGCAGATCAGTCAAATGTTTACATATTCTTTCTAACCCAATGATAGTCTCGTTCGTTATCAAATTGATATTTAAATGCATTTTACTTTATTCTTATTATTCTTTTTATCTGTGATTTATGCATGCAAATTTGATTGCATAAAATCAAATTCAACAAAAAATCAAAAACTTATTTTTACGGACTTAGTTTTTACACAATATATATATATATATATATATATATATATATATATATATATATATATATATATATATATATATATATATATATATATATATATATATATATATATATATAATTCATGCATCTGTTATTATACAAAGAGTAAATTTTAATGGAACAATTACAATGTAGGTATGTATGTCGAAATCAAACCTCATGAATAACAAACAGTGAAGAAAATTTTGCGCTTGAAAACGTGTGAAATTAAAAATAACTGATTTGAAAGAATTTGTAAAAAAAATAAGAAAAGAAATTCTAAAATTTAATTTTTTTCCAATTTTAGCTTCATAATTATGTTATGAAATTAAAATTTGAAAACAATATTTTGCTTGATAAACTTAATATTGATAGATTAGAATAATTTTCTCACATTAAATTACTTTAAAAGAGAATTAATGTGAAACCGCCATTAACATAATATACATATACGTAAAAACACGTATAGCTCATGAAAATTAAAGAAAACAATAAATATTGTGATAAGAAATTTATTACTAATCTAAATATTTGCTATAAATGCCAACATTTATTTTCTCTCTCTCTCTCTCTCTCTCTCTTTCAATTCAAAATAATAATCCTATGATATACTGGTTAAAAATATGATCATATTTGCAACGAGCATGATAAAGTTTAAAATTTTAGTAGTGCATATGCAACGTGAAATTATTTTTCTTAAATATTTTAAATAGAATTAAATTGTCTTTGCATTATTTAAGAAATTGAAATTATTCGTTTTTCTTTTTAAAAATATACTGTTTTCTTAAAAAATCATTAAATAAAAATACTTTAAATTTCAAATCAAAAATCAACTATAAAAATATGTCATCTGAAAATCTAACAGAAAATACAGAACCCAGTTCTGGACCTCAAAATGATAATTCAACTTCAAATGCAAGTTCTAGTAATTCAGTCAAGCCTCAAGAAATACCAAAAGCCATTGAAACTAAAGCGCAAAACAGAGTCACGAAAAGAAAGCCAATAATAGAAACCACTGTTTCCTTGAAGAAACAAAAATTTTCGAAATCTTTAGAGAAAACACCAAAAAAATCGCAAAAGAAAGGAGGAAGCAAAAAACTTGGAATGAAAAAGTCGAATATTCCTATGAAAACAAATAAAAGAAAACTTGCTGCTAATAAAATGGCTACTAAAATGAAAGTGAAAAAGGGTATCCGACAACAGGCGAAAACCAAATTTCAAGAAAAGAAGAAAAAGCGAATTTAACTTAATAAGGAAATATTCGAAGTGTAAAGTGAAATCTGATTTTATGCCAAATTAAATTAGACTACTTTAAACAAATATGGCATTTTTATATTTATTAATTTTAACCGGTGAAATTATGTATGAAAATTTTTTTCAGAATCATTTTGAATTATTTTAATTGGTAAAAGAAATTTTAATTCTTTATATTTCTTAATGTTAATTCATTCTTTGCGTTCCTGTAACATACAAGCAAATGACAATTTCATCGCCAAGTTACAAATTTGATATAAATGTCGAATTCAAAACTAGAGTGATATTTCACACAAATGTCTTGTTTAAATTTTCATTTTCTAATGTAACTTTATTATTGTACCTGTAACTAAATATTTTCATTACGAAAACTGATACAGAAATTTTCAGAAAACCGAAATAGCTTTATTTTGGCCTAACTAGAAATAATAATTATTAATTCCTACCGCCAAATTATATACTTAATAACATTTGCATTCATGATTACTTGATGAGGAAAAGTTTATATTGTTTTATTGAGTTAAAATTGAATTTATCTCATTTTTATCAATTTTTGATATAAAAGATGATTTTTAAATTATCCTTTGGAATTTAAAAAATATCTATTATTCCATATAAAAACATTTAATGATTCCTAAACTGTTATTTCTGTAGTAATTTAACAAATGCATTAATTAACACAAATTGGAAGCAATTATTTCTCATAAAAGCACATCCACAATAAATGATGTTAAAAAATGTCCACATTTTTTAAGCAAATTTTTTCTTTTAAGGGATACAGAAAATATTCTAAATGAAAACTTTTTGCATTTAGCAAATTTATTTATCAAAATTCAAAATTTTATCATGAAATTAATATGAATAAAACAAAACTTTTATCGCAAAATTAAACTCCACTAAGGCATATTTTCAATTTTATTTACATATAACTTAATGCATTTCGGTTTCTGTTTGCCATAAAATAACTTTAAGTATTGCAAAATTTTATGTCAATTTCACCCTACTAAATAAAGTAAAATTAAAAGTCCATACATATATAAGTTAAAAGTTTTATAAAATAATTAATTTTCGATAGTATTTAGTATTATTTTCACTAACACACATAAATGTGAACAATATTTCGTTCATTATTTCTTTATGCAATACTATATTAAGTATTATATAATAAATAGTGAATGAATTATATATATATATATATATATATATATATATATATATATATATATATATATATATATATATATATATATATATTTTAAATTTTCCTGAAAAAATAAATTCCTTTAAGCTTTTTACCCTGTCATTATAAGTTCTATATGTGGTCTCACCCTGTCAGACAGTAAATATTTATGCAATAACTATGTTTAACTCAGACATGTTTGAACAAGAATTTAACATGGTTCCAATAGTGATCGCCACTCATTAGATTATGTTTGTGACTCGTTAACAGTAAAGTGATCCTGTAATTCAATCAATGTTTTCAACAAACATTTTAAGAGAACATAGTCATTTTGCATTGTCTTCAAAAAGTACTTTAAATTGTAAAAGTTGATGATGTGGATATCACTTGTAGTATTCACAAAATACAGCTTATCGGTCACCATTTTAAAAATTAATATCACTCTGAATCAGAGAAACTACAAAAAAAACCTTCAATTATTAAGCAAATCTTGACAATATTTTTTACTCGTTTTTAGTGCTAATAGTTAGACTTTATACATATTAAGCTATAAGGTATCAAAAATGAATTTATCATTTATAATCACCCCATATTCAATGAATTTAAAAGTACCATATTCAATGAATTTAAAAGTACCATATTCAATGAATTTAAAAGTACCATATTCAATGAATTTAAAAGTAATCTCACGTAATTGATGTTGTTGCCAAATTTGTCTGTCGTATCTGTCATGATTTCGTTTTCTTTTCTTTTTGTGGTGTTTGATTGAACATATTTTATGTGCTAAAAATAGAAATTATTTTTAAAGCCTTTAGACCTTTTTATTGGGAAGAAAGTCATTTTTTCCATATTTGATCAGGCATCACTTGCTGCTTAGAAACTATTAGCATATATACAAAATATGTGTAACTGTTTTTTAAATGTGACTATTATTTACTTCGAAACATTTCAGTATTCTTGCTTAACTGTGTTTTTAATGATGTACTTACCTTGAAAAAGTGAAAAATTCTATACAATAGTTGGTATTATTTTTTTTTTTAATTTTTATTCCATCGTTTTGTAATTGGAACCTGTTTTCATTTAGTGACGTGAATGTTCATTTCAGCAAAACGAAAACAAATTGGCGGCAGCTCAATCCGCTTATGCCGATGATTTTGGTTATGGTGTTGAGAATGAATTTTTTTTTCTTTATTACATGGAAGACTCACCTAGTTTACTTCTTTTAATATTGATTTTATTCTTGATATAAAAAATGTTTACATAGCTATGCCAAAGAATTCTTATTAAGCTATACTTGATAACTTTTAGGCATAAGCAATTTTGGTTAGAATACAAAAATGTACAATAAAGTATGTCAATAAAATTATTTGAAATTCAAAAAATTTCCTTAAGAGAGGAACATATATTTATTTTAAAACCTTTTTTGAAAATATTTTTCCCTCAGCTTTTATAATGTTTTTTTTTTTTTTTTTTTTTTTTTAATAATAGGGTATTTTTTGATTTCACGAATAGTTTGGTGATAAAATTTCATTTTAATTTTGATTTTGTGTAGCACATATCTTGTCAGTCATATCTTAGCGCCTATCTTGGCGTCAAAAAAAATTAAGGAATAACCGATTGTAAACTTTTACCCTTTTGTATACATATGAGTTCATTTTTCTCCCATTTCGTGTATTGGTAGCTCCTTGCTAACTATTTAGTATCAGCTTAATACATACTGTGACTGTTAAGTCAATTGAAGTTTATAAGTTTCACAAATTAAGTGATGATGTATTTTTTGAAGGAAATAACATGTAAATGCTTCAAACAATATGGAATTTTTTGAAAATTTTAAAATAAATTTCAAAAAGAAAACTCCAAAATATTGCGTTTTATCTGATAATAAGTGAAATAAACGTTATGATTTCTCAATAATTAAAATCAGCGTTTGAAGGCGATGTCCTCCATGTTTTTAGGAATCTTTTATTTATAATATTTAATATTTATGGATCGTTTTTATAAAATTGTAAAAACTTATTTAAACTGAAGCATTGCATTGCTAATTTTTTATGAGCAGATACATGAAAATTAAACCTGAAATTCCTAAAAGTGTATAAGCACAATTTTTTTCTAACAGCTTTTTAAACTTGAATAACGAAACACTTTGTATAGTTGTTATCTTTTGTAAACTAGAATCTACAATATGCTTAACTCAATTTATTTCCAATATTAAATCTACGCAATCACAGTATTCTAAGATGTGTTCAATCACTTTCTAAAAAGATAACAGTCATATTTATAAAAACTGCTACAAGTCGAGAGAATTCTGTAAACATTTCAGAAGAGTTATCCTAAAGAGTTGTCTCTTAAATATCAATTTAAATAGCAATAGCAATAAAATTAACGGAATATTTTTCAGAAAAGATGCTTTAGGATGTTTGATAAAACTAGTTATTAACAAATTTAAAATTTTTTTCGTTTCTATTCCATTTTTTTAAACATTAAATACCCAAACGTTATGACCGTAAATGCATTTCGCTTCAAACCCGAAAGTTAAATTCTTGCTCGTCTCTCTTAAAACCCCTTGACAAGAAGGAAGGTTTAATTTAGCATTTTATGTTTTTCTTTCCTAGAAAGAAAATGCCAGAGAAGTAATCAAAAAACGCTAATTATATTCCCTCTTCTGTTGGCTTGCAATGAAACTCAAGTATTCTGCCATTTAAAATGATCATTTTTAATCTGACTGCGGAGAGCTGAATGTTTGCATCGAGGCGAAGTAAACGTGAGAAAAGAATGCTTTTCGAGGATTAATTCCTTTTCCTGGGGGCGAAATACAGCTGGTGACAGTTTTGCTTCCGCCATTTTTGGCACGCCACGTACATCTGTTATCTTTACAAGATGGCAATGCCTCGGTTAAATTAGCAAGCGAATATTAGCCACTTCCGTATGTTTCCACGCCTGATTTGAACCGAATTACCCTGCTTAGAAATTTAATTAAGTTTTATTTGCTGTGGAAACCAATCTAATTATTTAATACATTCGATTAAATTTAAATGCTAAAGGTAATTAAATTTGAAACCTGTTGTTTAACGTTTTGATTTCCAGAAATCTTATTCATCTGTTTCTTTGTCTCACAAATCTGTGGTGTTATTAATTTAATTAAATAAATATGGTGCTTTCTTAAAAAATTGTATGTGTCAAATTTAATCGATAATGCTTATAACTAGATAAATTATCATTATTATAATGATAAAATTACGATATTATTATGAGAAAAGAATTTTATTTGATTGATTTTGAGTTTGATTTTATAAACCATTATATTAACTTTTATTTGAAATTATTATTATGATCAAATTGCCTTATGCTTGGCAGATATTTATTTCAAATAAATGTTTGCTATTATTTTAATTTATTGACTCTTTCAATTACTCACCCCAAGCCATATTGCCAGTTTGATGATAGAATAAATGATATCAATCTAGCATTAAGTGATCTTTTGTTGTTTCATGGCTGACTGAAAGACATTTAAATAATAATATTTATTGTTAATAAAAATTTGATTTAGTGTGTTTATTACATATTTTGTACATGAATGGCAATTAGAATGAGACAAACAATTCAAAGAGCCAATCAAAACTTAAAGGAATCAATGTATAAATTGCTTAAAAATGTGCATATATTCCTTAATATCTCCTTTTTTAGTTTTATTTTAGATTTTTTTGCTTATTTCCATGGTGCCAAGTGAACTTATGTGTTATAAAAGAAGATTCATATTGTGTGTCAGAAAATAACATATCTTAGAAATCTTATACTGATTAAAAAAAAAAAAAGAGTAAGAATGAATTTTTAAATTTCGACTCTACAAACTGCCACTTTTCTGAAATCATTAAATATTAATTAGATAAAAATTGAAAGAAGAATAAATGATTTCCTTCTAAAATCATTTCTATGACCCTTTTATGTATTTAATTTTTAAAATAATTAGTGAAAAAATAATATTAACTACATTAATTCCATGACAGAAATTTAGTAATATATTATAAAATGCTTAACATTAGTATTAGATATAGATAAAAATATTGGCAACTTGAATTTCGAATTTGGATAAAACAGATTTTGAAGGTAATGCTTACATATTATGTTTTAATAAATGACGCAAGATAAAATTTATTATTTTATATAGCAAATAACAATTTCTTATATAAATCAAAAATATACAAAAGACTAATTATTTTTTTAATAATATATTAATATTAACTATGTATGTACTTATATAAATAATCTTATAAATTAGTATTCTTATAAATAAATATTATTTATTCATAATAATATTTATTCATAAAAATATAAATAAATCTAACAATAATATTTATTATGTTAACTATTTAATCTGTTATAAATCTTGCTTTTTAATATTACTCATGAACAGCACTTGTAACATGTTAACCAATTAAAAAAGTAATAAAAATTGTTTATTAATTTTTTGTCAATATTAACTAATATACACGTCGCACAAGTTATTTGTAAAAATTATGATCTTTATCAGAAAAATTATGGTTTATAATGAGATTTCGCATAACTTTTTATGATTTTTTTAAAATTACATGATTTGTGCAGGTTTATATTCCGTTATTTCGAAATGCTTATTAACTTATTAATTTCCTTGTTCATTTTTCCCGCTTCAAAAGGATGACTTTGTTCTACATACAAAATTCTTAACAGGTTAATTTTTTCATTTAAATTGGGCACTGAAGTTTATGTATTTTATTTTAACAAAATTAATTATTTTCTCTACAATCTTTTTTGAATTCCTCTTTAAACCAA
The DNA here is from genome assembly GCA_030067965.1 of Latrodectus elegans. Taxonomy (NCBI): domain Eukaryota; kingdom Metazoa; phylum Arthropoda; class Arachnida; order Araneae; family Theridiidae; genus Latrodectus; species Latrodectus elegans. The sequence goes on from CM057810.1 coordinate 2,587,249, forward strand.
GCTGTTTTTCTCCAGATTTCTTATAATGATATTTCTAATTTCTTATAATAATCACAATATTATATTCCTTTGTCATCATAATCACTTGTAATTATTAATGTACTCAAAATAAATTACCAACAAATAAATTCTATAATTAAAAAATAAAGTTGCTTTCACAAAGTGAAAATGAATCTTTAGCTATTTATAATTTTTTCTCCATCAAATTTAACAATTGTTTTCATATTTCATTTTAATAAAACAATGGGTAAAAATAACTAATAACTATTTAATTATTTTATTATTGTTGTAAACTGATAAACTATTTGATATTGATTTAAATGAAGAAAAATTGCGCAGACAATTATAGGATTCATCATTTTGATTTTTTAACTAATTTGTGATTGACAAGTTAAAATTGTTTAAAAGTGATAGAAAATTTACTTTAATTACTTTTGAAAAGTTTCATGTTAATTTTAAATTTATTAATTTGTTACTGTTATTTTTTTAAAATTAGAGAGGAATGTCTTATACATAATTACCAACATATATATATATATATATATAAGCCATCTAAAAAGGAATTCTTTAAGTTTATAATATAATAATTTAATTATGAGTGTAAAATAAATATAAGAGTAGAATATTAAGGGTAAAGAATAAAAACGGAAGAGCATAAATATATTAATGTCCTTTACTTTCGTTATAGGATAATATAAAGTATATAAATAAGAATAATTTACAAAAAATAAATCTTTTAATGATTAACTTGAATGTAAAATAAAATTCGATTAAGCTAAAAAAAACTTAAACTTTTATTAAAGCCTAGATTAGTGTAATAAGATAAAATGAGTACTTTCATTTTATTAGGTTAACTTACGCCACAATTCAAATGTAAGCATTGCACTCGTCATGGCCTGCTTTCTAATCTCTGAATTTATTGTAAAATTAAATAATGCTGATTGGGGGTAAGAAAATCTTCTTTCACCTTTTCTGTATGTATATATTTCTTTAAACTTCCATGCATACAAAAAAGGTGAAAACGTATTCTTACTGTGAAGTTTTACTTTTAATCAAGATCAACATGCTTGCATGACTGTCATATCTATTTACGTCATAATATATTTAATTAAATTGCAAATCTGTCAACTTATATATTACGTTTCGCTTTTCCATGCTATCATTATTAAAAATTATAAGTGGCTATAAAAATGTAGAATTTAATTTTGGACAAGGCTTACATGTGCATTATTTTTCAAGGCAATAATTATAAAAGTTCGCACTAACTTGTCAGCTAAATGACGTCTTAAGCCAATAAAATAATTAGAAGTCTAATAAAGAATCAAAAAGATCATGTGCTAGTCTGAAGTCTTAAAACTGCTTTTTTTTGTCTTAATCAAAAATGAAAATAAAATAAAATAATTATTTTTGATTATTTTAATGTGTGATATTCATTTAAGAAAACGTTGTACTGCCTTTTTTCTAATTATCATGTCAATAACCTTTTATGATCAAACTTTTCTGAAAAATGTTTAATTTATTAAAATATTTTGTATTTATAAGCATGTAGCTTAATCTTTAAATGTATTTATCTTAAGGCAATTTTTGAAAATATGCCTTTTTTGCAAGTTCCTTTAAGTAAACAAGCATTAACTTATTAATTAAATGTTTTAGTTTTCAGTACTAGTTTGAATTTATTCTAAAATATATATTGTTACAAAAAGACTTTAAATGTTAATCTAATTATCTAGGTTATCTGAAGTTGATTTATTACTGCAACTTCTTTCTCTATCAAAATATAACTTATTCTATTGTTGATCTAATGAAATAATCTAACGAAGATATTCACCGATGGAGTGAATTTGATCATTTAATGGTGACATTCATTGAAAGAATGAAGTTTTGAAACGTAATCATGTTATTCATTGAAAGAATGAAGTTTTGAAACGTAATCATGGTATTCATTGAAAGAATGAAGTTTTGCAACGTAATCATGGTATTCATTGTACGAATGAAGTTCTGTAATGTAATGATGCCATTCACTCACACATCTAATCGTAAATAACTTCCCAAGTTATCGTGTTTTCAGCAAAAGAAATATACGTCTGAGTCTCACTTAATTATTTTCCCTATTATTTTTGCAGAAGCTCCAGCCCTCCAGAAACCACTGATGATTCCATCCGAGCTAAGATTGGGAGAGAGGGCCGACATCATCTGCACCCTGAGGAGGGGTGACTTACCCGTGACCTTCAAGTGGTACTTCAACGGCAGGGAGATTGTCAGCGAGGAACTGGGGAAAGTGACTTCGTACGACGTGAGATCTTCTGTCTTCCTGATTGATAAGTTGAGGGCGGAAAACGTCGGCAACTACACTTGCATGGTGACGAATGCCGGTGGATCCGACACAGCTTCTGGCCAGCTTCTAGTGGAAGGTCAGCAGCTCTCCTCCTTTTTCTTTTTTCCGATTCCACCTATTGGTGCATATTTACTCCATGAACTTCTGAAGCAAAACCTATATATAAGATGAATCCTTCAGTAATTCTTATTAATAAGTAAATATCTCAGAAAGTATAAAATCTAAAGGCTTTGAAAAGAAACATTATAAAATATTAGTCTGTGTTTCAATTACAATATTCAAAACAGACTTGCATTTTGAGACATTTATTTTCTCTGTTTAGGTATACAACATCCCATGAATGTGTGTTTGATCACAATAAGTTACGAAACAAATCTATTAGACAATAATATAGTTACAATGGAGAGCAATAAGATTATACAGTGATTCAAAATTAATTTATATTATATATATATATATATATATATATATATATATATATATATATATATATATATATATATATATATATATATATATATATATATATATATATATATATATATATATATATATATATATATATATATATATATATATATATAATCGAAAGTAAAGTATTCAAACATAATTTCGCTTTATAATAAGTAACAAAAAAATAATAAAGCGAATAAGATTTCCATGATTACAATCTGTTAAAATATACAAATAATTTCCTATCCACTGCAATAGATTCCTGTATCTAAAGATTTGATCTAATAATTTGTCACTTGTTTTAATTATAAATAAATCTTGTGTTGTTATGAGAAACAATGCTGATATTTCTAGGCGTTTTATTTTAAAAATCAAATCTAAAATTCTTAATTTTTTTTCTAGTTTACCTGACATGTATTGACCTACTCTTAAAGTTACCCAATCAACAAGGATTGAATCTGGTTCAGCATAAAATCAAATTCATGTAATGCATGAAATGGTATTTTGCACATTCTGCGAACTCTTGAATTTCATTTAATTCTTTCAACTACCATAAAAAAATTAATTTGGGAAAAACAAAATATTTGTGAACTGCTGTCGAAAAACGAAGACATTCTAGAAAACAAATAAGATAGATATTTATTTTTATGCCGAATGTTAATGTTTGTCAAAATACTTGAATTATAAGAATTAGAAATCATAACAGTTTCACTTATAATGAATTGAAAATCTAAGCATTTAATATTTTATTAATATTACTTAAAGCATCATGATTAGCGTGCAGTTTTTATTTCAGGATCTTCAGAAAATATAAACTATTGATAAAGAGTGTCGTTGAAATCCATTGTCATGTCAAAAAATCGAAGCCTTTATTCTAAAATAAGTATTTATTTGTATTTCCTTGAAAGAGTCTGTTTATTTAAAGGCATTAGACTACTATGACACTTAGTTTGTTTGTTTGTTTTGTCGCTCAACGATCATTTTTTGCACACGAGGGCTAATTAGACCGGGATCTATGGCTTAAAGTGGATTCCGAACCACTACAAACATCCATACCCAAGGTGGGATTCGAACCCACGAACTGTTGAACGGAAGGCAAGAGCTATGACACTTAGAAATATTTTTCCAGGTCTTTTACATTTACACTAATCAAATTCTCCCCTATTTTTTTAAAACATTGTTGATATCACTGATTTTCAGGAACATGATTTATCAACACAAGCTGAATGTGATATTGCTTGATTTGCAAAATCTTGAAGCGAAATATATTTTCCTTCACAAGTCGTGAACTGATTTCTGGTATGCCACTAAGAAAATTTTTCTTTTGTTCATAAAAGACGCTCAAAAGATCTAATATAATCTCTAATAAATTTCGTGGATCACTTCTTGTTCTCTATATACAAAAGATACTAGTAATTTCATTATGTCACCAAATTTACCAGAAGAAAATTTAAGATTTGAAATTTTCAGTGTCTTTTTTCCACGTAATATTAAACTTTCTTTACCATTTATTTTATATTTTTCTTACTTTTTTTGTCTAGTTAAAATATCTATTTGTTTAAAATGGATCATTTTATCGTTTTCATTCTAAATCGCAAGATTAATTGTAGGTAAATAGTCTTTTAGAAATGGATTATTAATTTCGCATTTGAATCATCTTTTATTTCAATGTTGATTCTCTTAGAGAAGTGTGTTATTAAAGTTCTTTTATTGAATCCTGAATATCTTCTGATAGTATTTATCATCATTTGGTAGATGTCATTTGGCAAAGAAAATCACTTCTATACTTTAAAAAGAATCCTAACCACTGTTTTATAAAGAATATATTAGAAAATGCAATAAATTTTGAGATTTTTTACATTCTATATAATTATTGGTAAATAATAACGTTAATTACTAAGAATTAATCATAATAATCAGTAAATTTTAAACGTGATAACTTATTGAATATTTATCACATTTGCCAGTTAGTTTATAAATTCCATACTATATTTATTTCATAGATTTAAAATATAATTTTTCAACAAAATATAAGAATTTATCACATTCCCCATAACGAATTGTAGATTATTTATATTTTACTGGTAAAAGTGATAGCTATTCAATAATGTATCACATCTACTGAGTTTAGTGGGAATTCCAGTTATCATTAGTTATTATACATAATCATCAGATTAATCCCTTTTACTGTAACATATACATCATTAAAAAGCAGAATAATTTTTTTTTATCTTCATCACTTTTTTATACATACATTTTATATATACTTTTGGCAAATTAGCTCTGTCAATTTCCTAAACCAGACAGCAAACTAGTAACCATGATAATAATTGCAACAAAAAAGTTGGAAATCCTTATCCTCTAAAAAATTATTTCTCTAAAAATCGCAAAAAGGGAATATGATTAAAATATTGCATTGTCAAAAAAACTTTCAATTGTATAATGGCCAAAAATTCAAACTCACGAAATTAAATTCTCATAAGTGAAATAATATACTGAGAGGGCATATCAATTCCTCTGAGATAAAAAAATGATCAACTGTTGTTGTTATTATAATGGGATGATTATTCGAATGTTCTGCCCTGCTATGTATTAGGATTTCTATCTTTTAGTCTTACAAGGGGTGGAAGTGTATGTATTGGGGCATCCAGTGGTTGTGCCATCATGGCCCCGATAGTAGGCAGATCTTCTTAGTTTATAATCAGGGACCAAACAGAAGAACCTCAGATTTGACTTGCCACCTTTAGAGGTATCATTTCACGTGGAAGACATTGTGGCTACGACATATTTTATTACCTCTTGGGAATACGATTCAAGATTTAAACTCACTACCTTCCGATAATGATAACGAACATCCTGATTAACCAGGTTAAATATATGACGAATGAATAAAACTAAGTTTTTATTAAATTCAAATGTTCACGCTAAATTTTTACACTTACAAAATTTAACTGAAAGTTCATCTCTATTAATACAGGAAATTTTCTCCATCAAATAAATTCTCGATATACAGTGCAGTTAGAATCCCAACCGAGTTCATTTCTATGAGGCAGTGTCATATACAATTCATTCCATTGTATATAATTCAGTTAGTAGCTTTAAGGAAATAATAAATCACTTTATTATGAAGAGTAAAAGCACAATTACTTTTTTTTAATTTCTTCTACTATTTATATGAATGTATGGCTGTATTTTATTAGAAAATATTTACTTAAAAAATATATTTTTAAAATTTCTTTATCCCTTTTATTGGAAATCTGAAATTATAGACATGAGATTTATTTCAAAACAAGAAAAGTATCTTTATTATTGTATATATGAATCTATACGGAATTATCTTTACTATTCATTTCTTTATTTAAATTCCATTTATTTATAAATATAAACTATAAATTGATTGATACATAATTTGAAAATTATTCTGCCTTCATTGTATTCTCTGGGCGTTATATTCTGTAAAAGTAAACTTCTATCTTATAAAAAACTCACAATTACAATAAATAATTTTTATTTTTATAAAAAGCAAATGATATACTCATTGAATTGAAAGGAATACCTCGTTCTAGTATTTACTCATTTCAAAAGACCTTTTACTTCCTGGTGTTTGAAGAAATCAACCGAAACAATTGAAAAGAACTGCTGAAACTCAGAGGAATTGGACAAAAGTTGCAGTAAAATCGTCCAACTTCAATGGAACATTTCTTTTTCCCGTTGACGAATTTTGGAACCTTGTTATTTTCTTTTTCAACTATTCACATGCTCTCTTTGCTTCGTTTAGTTGGAATCAAAGCCGTCAGACTCACTTCCTCGAAATTTTTTTGATATTTTTGTTTTTTGGAGCTTTTTATTTCTATGGAAAATGTTTAGTTTAATTTAACTTATAATATGAATTTCAAGAATTCTTTATAAAATTATTTACCACAGTTTAAAAATTGAGATATTTTTAATGTTTGATCTGGCTTTAGTATCTTAATGATTTATGTTTCTTTTTTACTAAATGTTTCTTAATTATTTATTGTTACAGATTTAGAATATTATAGGACACCTTTCCTTAAAAGTAAAGCTTTTTTTCTCCTGCTGTTCACTTAGCTCCAGGTAATACGTGTGCACTATTTTAAGAAACCTAGGAATCTAAGTTTATCCTTAAGCATAAAATTCTAAGTCTAAACACTTCTAAAATATATTTTTACACTTAAATAAAAACAATAAAAGCTTCTAAATCTAATTTTATAATTAAATATATTCCCTTTATAAAATTATGCTTTTCACCAATACATTTTTTAAATTTCTATAAAGGTTGTTTTTCATTGGAAATAATAGATTTAATTTTTCTCGAATGGCATTGACTAATAACGCATTTCATCGATATCAATTAAACTTTTATAGTTTATTTCTTTAAATCATTATTCATTAGGAAAACCTTGACAAATGGAAAATAACTGGTATATTGTAAAAAAAAAGCAAAAATAATTCTATTACAAATATTTAAGCGATATAAAAAATACATTTAAAAATAAAAACATCTTAAAAATATTAATAAAGAAACGTGAGAAAGCAAAGTTTCGAGACAAAGTGTAATCATAAACATTTAATGATCCAACTGGTTTAAAAGTTAATTTACATTTATCAGTGCCAACAATTTTAAATAAAAATATAAGAAAATTAGATGTAAAAACAAAAAAACAAGAAAATCGGTTAATAAGCTAAAATTTGTAACAAAATGAATACTATGTAAACTGTGCTGCACCTCATGAAATGGTGAAAAAAACATATCTACAGGAATTTATTATAGACAAATGAAGATAACACTGGTCTAGCCAAAATGTCTTTTTGATTTCACTGGATTTTCATTAATCATAATGTGTCACATTTTTATTGCTATGTCTTTGTAGTACCTTTTATTGCTTCATCTAAAATGTGTAGCCCTCTTATAAAACTATAAAAGAATCACAGCTATCGCTCATACTATTGATTTAATGGGACTATGTATCAATAATTGTAACTAAATATCAAAAATTCCAATTTTAACGACGGAAGATCCTAGAAGGGAGTTATAGGCACACATTGGCTCTTCTTCAAGCACATCACATGTGTTCCAGAGCTTTGGAGCCTGGAGGCCTGTCTAGTTCCAATATATGGCGGATACTCATTTCTTTCAGTTAACTATTGACAAGTATAATCTGTGTGAGCAGGTGGCATCATCATTAACGGAACAAATTGATATAATACATCTACTCATCAACAATGTTTCAAAAGTTTTGTTAATTTTATGCCAATAACATTCTGTTGCTCCTACATGAACAAAAAGCTATGAAGATGTTTATGAGCTCTTCTTTTGCAAAGGTATTATTGCCACAAAGATTATTGGCACCAAATTCACTATTGCCGATAGATTTAACTGATATTTGTTGTATGATATCGTCTCACACGTTCTCTCTCTATATATAATGAGAATCCCTTTATATGTTGAATCTTCACTGAAAGGGTACAAGCCAGTGACCTTGGTCTATTCAAATAAAATAGCTTTAGTGTATGTGAGGTTTATTGTAAAACAATGCATGCATAACACAAACTTCTATAATTTTTAAGCATACAGGATATTTCAACTTAACCGTATGCATACGGTTTTTTCTTGATGGCACACGTAAGACCGAGCTTTTGAAACGCAATACGTAACAATCATTTCTTTTTGGTGCCCTGTACTTAAAGCCGTATGTAGATCGTCTAAATTTATTATAGTACTTAAAGAAACTTTTATTATGATCCTAATGAATATAAATGCAATATAAACAACATGCATAACACAGAAATGAATGATATGTTATTTTAGATATGAAAGAGTAAGTATCGATTTAATTCAAATAATTTGGCCGTAAGTACCAGTAAAAAAATCAGAAATTTTGTAAATAAAATTGCAATCATCAATAAATTTCGAAACAAAAAGGATTTTTTTTATGTTATTTGTCAAATTCACTTGGAAATCGAAGATTAATGGAATATAAAAATAAAAGATTTGTATAATCCGTAGTCAATCATCATATACCCACAATTATAATTTTTATATAATTATTTTAATCAATTTGCTTAATATTATTTGCTTCTTTCATAAGATTGTGTTTATGTGGCAATTTTTCTTTCGTTTCTGAAACAGTGGAAAAAATAGGGCACCTAATTTTAAAAAATTATTTTCTTGGACTTTTCATATTCACATTTATACAAATAATTATATATAATATATTTATAATCAAGTATAAACATATATGTAATCAAAAGTATTATAAATATTTTGTTTGAATTTCATGAAGTATTATCTGTATTGGAAATGATTAATTACTTCATTCGATTAATTGTTTAAATTAATAGCACATTCAAACTTTTACTCAGTATAGAACTGTTATTAATTAAAAAGAAAAATATTTAAGAAAAGTAAGAATTGCTTTATAAAGAATCTTTTTATATTTAAAATATTTTTTTCTTTTAAATATTTTTTTTGTAAAAGCTACTTGATAAAAAAGGTAATAGATCTCTCTCGAAGAAAAGAAAATTCTTTTTCTAAATCTAATGAAATTCTTTTTTACTTTTTCTAATAATTGAAATGCTTAAATTTTCTTATTATTTCACATTAGATCATTTCAAAAATCATTCAGGAAACAATTCATATAAATTCAAGGACAAATCAGAATTTTTATAATACTTTTATTTTTAGAAGTTAGGAAATAAAAATATATTTTAAAAATTTCACTACTGCCAGATTACTTACGAAAACATACAAAGTATTTAAAATTTGAATTATTAAACATTATTTTATTTTGAAATGTACGTAAAATTTCTGAATATGATTCTGATAACTAAGACAACCAAAATCATATTCAGAATAAGAAATCTGGAAAGTATTCTTTGTGTTTATTAGTTGTAATTCTAAATTAAATCATATTTCTCCAAACTAGTTCTTAAATATTGCAAACACTTGCATTCAATATAATAATAAGTGAAATCTCTTAAAATAATAAAATATTCAAGTATTAATTATATCCATTTCTGAAACCTTGAAAATTATTATTTTAATTAAAAAGTCCGAACGCGATGGGAATCTTTTGCTTGCTTTTCTTTAATCAGTTAATTCCAAGATTATTACAGGTAAAATATCAATATTGGAATAAATCCTAGAATAATTGTATGTTCTATGCAATATCATATTAAGGCAATTAATTTGAACAGAAGTTTTTAATAATATCTAAAAATATTTTATTATAAAACACGTATTTTCAATGAAATTAACATGTTTTGCACCCCACATCTGTCACTTTTCTGACAAAAGTTTTAAATGTTTTTGATAAATATTATATTTTAGGAATGAAGGCTTATGAATATCATATCTAAATTCTTCAACGTTTCTTAAATATTTGGATTCTTGAAAACGAATTTGTAATTATAAAATTATTTCAGATTTTAACTTACCAAAATTTTGGGTTCAAATTTGATCCATATTGAAATTAAAATGGTTGGCATTAGACCCGTTTATATTAAATAAGTAACAATTGTACTGTAAATTTTATACAAATTAAAACAATCTCTAATTTATGACTAATCATTTTTAAGAAAATATTTTGAAAACAAAGTCACATCAAGCGCAGTCGTGAGCGCCCTCGTGTGAATGTTTATAGGACACAATATAATCTGCATTGTATTTAAGTTGTGAGAGCATGATCCATTATTATGAGGAAATTTTAATTTTCTATTGTAATTTTGCAAAGAATTCATCTAAATAAGACATTGATAAATATTTTAATATATTATCATTTTACATATGCCAAATGTAATTATGAAGCACACAAATGAAATAATATTTCTTTAAAATGTAAAGGAAAGTGAAATATAATTTTTTTATTTTATTTTATTTATTTATTTTTTTAAAGAAGGAAAAAAACCCACAAAATTTACTTAGTAGCCTTGGGTTTGAGCATTACTTGGAAGCGTTTGATGCCTATTAACAGAAATTTAAATAATTCATAATAATAACTCTAAATAGAAAATTTCATTGAGTTGTACAACTTTTGAAATAAATGCATGCTGAGTATAAGCAATGTAATGACCATTTAAAATTGGTTAAAATTTTTAGTCATAAAAAATGTTAGGCTAAGATCATTACATAAAAAATAATCATTTTACTCATTTCCCATATTTTCTATCAAATGAAATTGCAGATTTCTCAGGAAAAAAATCATCAAGAAAATAATTCTGCTTCATCTTTTTGATTTTTTATTATTATTTTATATTTTTTATTTACAATTATGAACGAATTTCACTTTTAAGTCCTAGGTTATGACTAACAATATTAGTTACATTATATAAGGATAAGAATTTAAAAAAGGCCCCATTTACACATTTTCACATGTCACAATTCATTTGCTTATAGTAGTTTGCTTGTATAGTATTTCACATAAAATTACAGTAATATAAGAAAATTATATAATTTGAAAGCAATGGTGTAATTGAAGATTTTATTCGTATAATTATATCAAATTAATGAAATTTTTAACTGAAATCCATTTAGTCAATTAAATAATGTTATTTTTTCAATACATTCAAAATTCATTCGATGAATTTAGGAGAACTGCCATAAAATAGACTATTCTTTCCCAAGAATAATTATATTAATAATAGTTAAACCATGTAATATTTTTCTAAAACATTAACTATAATACAAAAATGCTCATAAGCATTGCTTACATGAGGATCCTAACTAAACTGAAAGGTTTCTAAATATATGATAATAATAATTAATTCTATAAAATTTATTATAAAGATATTTTTGTATGCAATTCTCTAAAAAATCTTAATATATAATTTGATTACTTAATTTACTAATGGCTTAATTTATAAATTGGTATATAAATATCTTAACCGCTATACCAACGTAATGATAAAGCATAATATTTTTAAAATATAAAAAACAGTGCCTGAATATTTATTTTCACTATATATATATATATATATATATATATATATATATATATATATATATATATATAGAGAGAGAGAGAGAGAGAGAGAGAGAGATCAAACACTAATATTTATTATTGAATAGCTGTAATTGAATAAAATAAAACAATTCCTATAAGTGTTCATAAAAATAAACAATCTTTGTACGGAAATATACATATATATATATATATATATATATATATATATATATATATATATATATATATATATATATATATATATACATATATATATATATATATATATACTCCTTTTTACATTATCATTGTGTAATATTTCCTCTCCCGTTGCACTTACAATTAATATTTCAGAACTTTATACTAAGTTAATAATAAGTTTCTCCTATGCAAAGTATTTTTGAGCAATAATCAATATGAACGGTGTACTTAAAATATTGAAAATAATATATACTGGAAAAAAATTACAAATTACTTAACATAGTATAATACTGAATGCATAAATATTACTACAAAATTTAATTTAATGTTTTATAAACAAATTTTATTTATGAACAGAATTAAAACTAAAAATAAATTTATGGGAATCGCTTCTTGCTTTTTCTAACTGGAGATTGTCTTGCTATTTAAATAAATGGAAAAAAACTTAATTCACTTAACTGGTACCCGAATGAAAGATTAACCAAGTCTTTCAAGTATTTTAGTCTAGTCAAAAGCAAAAATAATTTTACCAATCCATATAAACAAATGTCAGCGTTATTCTGAGTGAATAATTTCTCAAAGTGTTTTGGTCTTTCATATACAATAATTTATACTGTTACATGAAAAACGATTAAAAGTATTTATGAATAAAATCTATAAAATATCCTAGTCTATCAAATAACAAGCTATATGGGTTAGTATTTTCTGATAAAATAGGAATTCTTTAATATTTCGATTTTAACCCTAAAATTATTTTAAAATATAACCAATTATCTATTATTGACTTTTGATTTTTTTATCAGAATTAAGTATTTTTACGAACAGAAGTTGAGAATTAAAGCAAATTTTATTGTCTTAAAATGTAATTTCTAGAGTTGAGATACTTTTTTATTGCACACACAATTGTTGTTTTTCTCCTTCACTGCATTAATACTTGCATTTCAAATGAATCGGTGAAAGAATGCGCTTCTTTATTCAGTTTTTCACGTTTCGATTTCCTCAGTTCACTGATCAACAAACAAACTATTCATTACTTACAGTATTTGAATCACTTTCGATTGTTCTGGTTGTCAATTAAATCAGAAATTTTAAAGTTTATCATTTCCTTTCTGGATATAATAGTTAAAAAAGAAAGAAATCTCAAAACATGATATTTAATTTCCAAGTTTTCTTCTGCAGAATAAATATTTTGTCTCAATATATAATTTAAATGGACAAAAATTTCATTTTATACAAAATAATCAATTACAGAAATCATTAAGAGAAAGAGTATTTGAAACTCTGCTCAATAAATTATTATATTCGTTCTGCAATCTATCTCAGAGGATATTTATGCTGTTCAAATATTTATCACAACTGTCTTGGTAGTTTATATGTATCTAACTGCATACTTTTAAATATATCAAGAAATTTTTATCTAAATAATTTTAAGTAAAAAAATTAAAAGATTTTAAGTTGCAAATTTAAAATAAAAAGTGAAAGTTAGAAGTGAAAAGAGTGTAAAAATTAAGAAGTAGTGAAATATTTATTATATCTTGAAAGTGTAATTTTTTGTGCTGTTTAAATATTTAAATGAAAGTTTTATTCCAAATTATTATTTTTAATTGGAAAATTTTACATTCATTTTTCCATTTATTTTTGTGCAATATTTCTGAAAATATATATATATAAGATATAAAAAGATATTATAGTATGAATCACTGGAAAACACAATAACTACCTGGATTATAAAATGTTCTTTTTTCCCAAAAACTATTTGCAAGTAATATAGTTTTAAATTATACATTATATCTAATATTTTAAAATTATTTTAACTAATACTTTTATTTTGCTTAATAATTTAGATGAAATACAAGTAATAATTAAAATTTATTTTTGTTTCAAAATATTTATTAGTTACACTTATCAGTTTCATAGTTTTAAGGAGAGGAAAATAAAGTTTACTATATTCAAGAAAAGTTGATTGACAGTTTTCAGAAAAACTGCTTACAAAACACGATATTAGTATTTGAAATTATAGAAATAAGTTAATGATACCTATTTTACGGTCATGAAGTTTTAACTACAATGATGTCAGAGAAATGTTCTTTCCCAGTAATGAGTATTATAAGCTATCAGATAAAAGGCATTAACAGACGAAGGAAGGATAAACAAGTATCATAAAACTTTTATATAATAAGGTATGAATAAATATATTAATTTGTCACGCATTGAATATATTTAGGGAAGGCGTTTCCAGCTAGTTAATTCATTGATTTTATATGAAAAATAATGAACATATTTAAATGAAGCCACAATTTAAACGAAAAAAATATTAGGTAAATAAAATTAAATATTTAGAAATAAACATATTACTTTGAAAAATGGTTAGTATTTAGAAATTAATTCAAATTAAGAATAATGAATGGATCAGAAAACCTATGATAAATTAATGAACTAAAATGAGCTTTTTGGATATTTAGATTTGTGTAACTTAAGCTATAAAGCATCGCAAAATTCCATAAGGACACGATGAGCTTAAATGCAACTAATATAACACCTGTAGTGAAATACACTGCTTGCCAATAAGTATTTGGACACCAATGTAAATGACGATATTAGCGGTCCTGAGGTACGTCATGGCCTCCGCCGGTATATATCATGTAGAAAACAGCATGGGTATTAGTCGCATGCAAAATGCAGTTCTCTGATTTCGAGAAAGATATAATTATTGGGCATCACAAATGTGTCTGATCCTTAAGGGACATATCAAGCTATCTGAAGTACCCAAAATCGACAGTGACCTATGTGATTTAGAAATGGAAGGTAAGACGTAATTGTCGGAATCTGCCTCGATTCAGCAGACCAACGAAATTATGAGATAGATCCGGTAGTATTGTTTCAATAAATACCATCCGTAAGGAAGCCCATCTGCTAAGTTTTCATAGTCGTGCTGCTGCCCATAAGCCTTTGATCACAAAGTCCAACCCCACTGCTCGGTTAATTCAGGGCAAAGCACATCGAAATTAGACCGAAGATATGCGGAAACGGGTTCTTTGGGGCGACGAATCAAGATTCACTCTTTACCGTTCTGATGACAGGGTCTGGGTCTGACATTTGCCTGGAGAAAGTATCCTGCCAGAATGCATTGCGCCAACAATCAAGTTCGGCGGAGGTGGAATTGGTCCCCACTTATGGAACCCTTGGTCCCCACTTATGGTAAGCTCAACCCGATGCCTACTGCACCATTTTAGATGATAATGGGCATCCTACGTTGTGGCAATTTTACAAGTTGGACCCCTGTTACTTTCTGGACGACAATGCCAGTTGTCATATTTCGAGGTTAACCAAAGCTTGGTATTGTGCCAATGGAGTTCATCGAATGGAATGGCCTGCCCAGACCTGAACTCTTTTGAGAACATCTGGGACGAGCTGGATCGCCGAATTAAGGGGTGCACTACCCATCTAAAACCGGTGAAGGAACTTGTATGTCTACTCCAAGCCGAGTAGAAAATAATAATATTCGCTGTAATGCAAAGACTTGTGGAAAGTATGCTCAGGAGGCCTCTCGGGGAGGCTCTACCAACTATTAATTTTGAATAAAATTAGTTTTTCTTTTCTATCAGAGCTGTCCAAATACTCATTAGTGGACAGTCTTCTAACTCTTGAAACCATTGTAAGAAATTTAAATAACAGCAGAGTTCTACTTATAAGGTAAAATTTTTCTAATAGTGGGTGTATTGACGCTTTGCATCTGCTACAACTCCCGAGCACCTATTCTTGACAGTTGAGTTCACAAAAAGCCAATCAATGCTGCATTTACCTCTATTTATTCAGTAGTACTGAAACTGAACACGGGAATTTTGCTGTGGTTGTTGTTTGATAGTTAACAAGAGAAAAGCAACGGATCTCAATGCCTTCAAGCACGAGATGATTGTCGGTGTTTGTCAAGATGATCTATGTATTTAAGAAACCGCATGTCTG
This sequence comes from Latrodectus elegans, assembly GCA_030067965.1. Classification (NCBI taxonomy): domain Eukaryota; kingdom Metazoa; phylum Arthropoda; class Arachnida; order Araneae; family Theridiidae; genus Latrodectus; species Latrodectus elegans. Next base: position 2,603,164 of record CM057810.1, read on the forward strand.
TTAGGCTTTCCTCAAAATGCCATTTCAATAATTGGTTTACAATTAAATAAAAAACAGGTCAAGATAACACAAATGGCTCATTGATTCATATTGTAATAATAAAATGGAAAGGCTTCTTAGTGGATAGGAAAATGTGTGACTCGTCAATTAACTTTAAATAATCAAACAAAATCTCGTATCGCAGTTCTCGCCAATCATTGGCAAGGATTGGCTACAGATAGGTTACCTGTTCGAATAACTCTGAACTTGATCTAAAACTACAAATTAACTTATACAATTTGTTCCTCATGACCTGTTCAAGACCATCGATGACTGGAAGAAAAATTTGCTATTTGGGAGAATCGCTTTCTTTATTACACTATGCAAATTTGCAACGCAGAATTCCAATACGAAACAAGAAAAGATTATCACTCCTTTCAGGTTTCCTCTCTTCAAGCTGGAAGAGGCAATGTCCCACTGACGTATTATCTCGAAGTGGTTCAAGGTGCACTATAATGAATTCAATTTATTCCACTGGCCAATGCAATTTTCCGGAATCGAACCCAATAAAACATCTTTGGGACCAGGTGTTGAGATTAAAAATAAATTGCAGATTTATTAAATAACGAGTTTTTATGACCTAGTATGTATCTTGCTCAGTTTAAAATCCCTTTTAATCCAACTGTTTTTAGCTGAGTTTAAAGTGTCGTACTGCTGTCGTAATTCATGTGTATAAAACATTACCGACACGCCTGATGGGAAACGAACTCTCACGCAATATATCAAAGGTCTGTTACTCAATTACCAGCTTGGCGCGACTACCATAAAGCTAAAAAATATACCTTTCGATGTTTCTACGTCTTTTGGGAAATTTCTAATGTCTTGTTGACCTATATATATTCTGTATGATACGTCATTAAACTATGAAATTTAGATTATCCTAACATTAAAAACTTTAATTTTAAATAATATTTGATAAAAGCTCAAATATATTATCGAATATCACGCATATTTTCCTTTTTTTTATAAAATTTTCATTTCAAATTGCAAAACTTTTTTCTGAAAATGACATTACATTTACTAAATAGCACCATAAATATAGTACATATAAATAGTACAAAGGTATTTGTACTAGTTGTAATTGACTTCGCGATTCTTGCGCAACACATATATGCAGTATAATTGATCCATATAATCTATTTTGTTACTAGATACCTTTCTCAAAATCAATCTCACTTAAAATCATTGAAAGAATTTTTTTCATTTAATTTATTGCATAGTTTTAATTTTGAAACTACATTTTTACTCGTGTTTGTCAAATACTTTTCCACATATTGAATAAAATGGTTGAATACTAAAAAAATTCATCAAATGATGTAAATGAATAAAACAAAATAGAAAAACGGGAAATTTTATAATTGGTGTCAGAAATTTTCTGTAAATTTAATATTTGTTCATAGTATAATCTTCTGTTCACAAATAACTTTACCACACACATACACACATTGGTTAGCAATTTTTAGGAACATATCCTACAATAGGAAAACTTCAGACTCTGAATCTTTTATTTATTTATTTATTTATTAAATTTTGGTACTTTATACTCTAAAAGAATTGTGCGGAGAGCAGTCTTGACAGTTCTTGTGCGCAAAGCCTCTTAAGTCATCACTCATACACATTCTTAATGTTATCAAATAATAAAAAAAAATGTTCATTTTACAGAAAACAAAATCAATTAAATAAATATTTTTTGTAAAATATTTTTTCTTATGGATTACAAAGTTTCCGTGTGATTTTATTTCGAATAATGAAAAGAATCATGAGATCCCCTTCGATGTTTCTTTTAAAAACAGTAAATTTTATGAGGTAAATCTGGCTATCAAGCAAGCTTAAAAAAATAATGAAATGAATTAATAAAAACAATTTTATTTAAAATTTCATGATTTGAAATTTTTCAATATACAAGAATATAGTAAGATATTTTTCTGAATATGGACTACTATAAACAATGTACTGTTACTTTATTTTAAAAAATTGTAAATATTAGATTTTACACTTTAAAAATTTTTTGCAGTAACAAAACTTTTTTACATTTAAAAACGTTATAAAAATTTTTGACATTTTTTACTAATAAACAATTTTATTTAAAATAATTTTGTTATTGGTTAAGCTTTCAAGAGAACTGTGGTGTGTGGGATTTTTTTATATATAACCTGTCATAGGAAATGTCTAGTTGTATATCAAGTAATATATACTGTCCGACGTTGAAATTGCAACACAAAGAATGATTGGTCAGAAAATTATGCAAATTTAAGGACAGACGCACCTTACCGAGTTATTCAAAGGATGCGAAATGGGTATCTCTCCAACATAAGTAGGATAAGACATAAGGTGAGGAACTAGCAAAGTGAGCAACGTCTGCTGCGTTATTGCTGTTTGATAAATAATCGCTGGAATTTTATTCTTGGCGCAAAGGACACCTGAAATTGCAGAGAATACCAAGCCATCATCAACGAAATCAGTTTAAGCAAACAGACAAATTTACGAGAGGTATAGTGATCGGACTGAAAAGAGAAGGTTGGTCCATACGGTAAATTGCAGCTGACAGATACCTGGACATTTCCCCAGTGCACCGAATAGGGAAAAGAAGGTTTCAATAAGGTGCTTTACAGTGTTTGTGGGGTACCGATACAGCCAGAGGGATGTCAGTACGCGTGGATTAACGTGTCCGAAGAGAGGTGGTAACGACCCCGCAAAGCACAACTACCAAAATTTTGCAGCATATGCAAGACAACATGGATGCTCCAATATCGAGCAGAATCACTTGCTTCCGACTAGTTGTATGTGGCCTGCGTTCATGGCGTCCTTTAAGAAAACTGGCAATGACCTCACAACATAGTGGCGGATTAGAACGTCTGGAATAGTGGCCAACGTCTAAAATAGTGGTGAATTAGAGCAATATGAACGACGGAATGGCACAAGATCGTCTTCTCAGATGAGTCACGCTTCTGTTTCTTCACTGAGAGTTGCTGTGTTAGAGTGTGGAGTCATCGTGGATATAGGTCCAATTATGAAAAAATTGTAGTGAAAAAGCGGCATCATAGCTTAGCGCACCATTGTATATGATTCCAGATTACTTCTATTACTTATTCATGGCACTCTGACAGCACAATTCTATGTGGATGCTATGCAGCAGCCGGTGACATTCCCCTATCTTCAAGGGGACCCATGCTCTTTATCAGCAGAATAACGTATGACCACTCATTGATCACATCTGCCAACATAACCTGCAAGATGTTCAGCTGCTTCCCTAGCACTTCCTGAGGATGCCATCCGTACTCTCGTTAGCTCTGTGCCTAGACGTGTTACTTCGTGTATCACCGCCCATGGTGGTCCTACAACCTACTGACTTGACCCTGTTCTCTCTCGCTCTTTCTCTCTGTAGTATGCATATCATTTCAAAATGCAAATCACATATTATTCGTATCTGTCTCTGATTATCGAGTTTTGTCACATTTTTGCAACTTCCTCTTGATGTTGCACTTTTAATGTCGGGCAGTGTATCATACTTCATATAAATTTTTCATTTTCTAATAGACTTTAAGGTTGATAATGATTAAAAATAATTTTATTTTGATTATTCAATAAGCAATAAATCTCATTAAAGTCTCAAAATGAACTTTTTCTGATTGAATTATGATATTTTTAGAATGCTATTTTTAATACTAGACCACCAACAAAAATAAAGAGTTCTATCAAATAATTTAAAGATATGCATTTTTAATATTTCATACATGGCAAATAACTGTAAAATACGCAGGTTGTTGTTAACTTCTGTGTTTCGTGATTAATATGCAAAAATCTGAAAATAAAGAAATATAATTCGCCTCAAAACACCAATAACCTGAAGATAAAATTAGAAGCATTGCCAAATTTTATTAAATAAAGAACAACAATGTCTCGACTAAATTCATTACTACTATCACATAATTTATCACACCATATTCCGTTTTTATTATTTATTCAATAAAGCTGCTTGAGGCTGCAGGAACTGTCAGTTATTTGTCATGTTAGCTTTTTCTTTAAAAAATAAAAGTGGATTTTGCGGAACATCAATATAAAAATATTAAAAATAAATATTGCTTGTGCTGCAAAGGCCTCGCAAATGGTTTTGGTGAAGATAAAAATCTGAATATATATGAACTGTTGAAGTGTTCTCATTTTCAGGTACAATCTCTAAATCCATTAAGGAAAAGATGGTTTTTCCTTCTGCGCTAGAAAACTCTCCGGGGCCTACTACCCACCCTACAAATTATTTGGATCTCATTCATTACATCCAATTGCTTTACCTTTTCGGGTTGTGAAGTTTCTAGAAGCTCTTAGAGGCTTTTATAGCATTAAGGTAACTTTCGCGCACTCTATCGTATTAAGAATCATTACTGTTGCGAAGGAGAGACTGATAAATAAAGCATCCAGAATGGCGTTGCTGAGCAACGAAGAATCTCTCTTTTGTTGCCACCAGGCTAGAGTTAATAGGTGAGAGGCAATTTTTTTCTCCTTTTTATCGTCCGCTCTTTTATCAACAGTAATTCTTCCAAAGAGATTATTTTATTCTCATTTTATCTCGATCTTATTTTTTGAGGTTGGTGGGCAATTTGGGCAAAGTATATGCAATTATCATTTTTCTGCTATCTCTAAAAGGAAAAATCGAATCTTTCATAATTAAACAACTTTAATGACTCATTAGCATTCGTCGCAAGATGATTCTTTCAAAGATCAGGAATTTGTTTCCTAATAGAATTACAAATATTTTTTTGTAAACGCTATTTTTTAAATACATTATTCGAAATATTATAATATAATAAGAATTAATGATCAAAGTTTTTCACTTGCATTGAAAGTTAATTTGTGCTGACTTGTGGAAATTAAAAATAATAATTAAATTACTTTTGAAAGATATTTCAAGTATAGTTTAAAACGGAAAACGTTTTGTCTAAAGTAAAATTAAAAAAGAGAATACTTTATTTGCCTAATTAAATTAAATTAAATGTACTCAAAAAAACATTTTAAATAGGATTTTAAAAAATTCCCTTACTTTTTTCAATCAGATTATAATTGTATTTTTTTTTTACTTTTGTGTTCAATCTCTATCGCTTCGTCTTGAAATGCACATTTTTTGGCAAAACACACATTTTAAAGTCTTATTTATAGGTTTAATTTTTATATTTACACATTTTACTCATTAAATATTCCTTTCCTTTCCAAATTTCTTATTCAAAAAACACCTCATTTTTTGTAATATATCACTTTGAACAGATATCTTTTCTGTCCATTATAAAACTCCAAATATTTAAATATTTCCTAAATTTAATATTTTTGTAAAAATGTTAAACAACACTTGGTATCCTGTTTTGAGATTTATAATCTGATTGTATTTAAATATAACAAAAACGTTATTTACTATCAAACTTAAAAGTTATTTGGTTGTTTTATTTAACATTTTAATTTTGCGAACACTATAATTTAATGTGTGTAAGTAAATTAAAAATTATTACACAGAGAATTTTATAAGGCTTCTTGACATAAAAAATTTGCATCTAAACCCTGAAATATACAAGTGCAGCTATTTAGTGAAACTAAATCTTAAGTATTTACTAAATCTTAAGTATTTCAATAAACACCATAAAACTTTAAATGTAAATATGAACCATAGTGATTCATATTTACATTTAACGTTTGATGTGCAATAAAAGGTGAAAGAATTCACCTTTTATTGCACAAACATTTTACTCAGAATGCGTACAAAAAACATGAATATGAAATATCATTACAATCATGGTGAAAACCTGATTTATTGAACTAAAAGAGAGAAGTGTCATTACAACATAATTCCTTTGAATTTTTAAAATGCATGTGGCTTGAAATTGTAACTTAACCAATTGCCAGCTTTGTATTAATTGCAGTTTTTACATATAGAAGTTTTGGTTGCATAAATACAAAGTGAAATATATTCAAAGACATTCACGAGAACTTCTGTAGATTTCAAAGCTTAAGATTAACAAATACAAAAACTTCAAGAATAGACACACAGTAATGAATATTAATTGAAAGCTGTTTCTGTTATCAAAGTAATCAACATCAATAAGCAGAAACAATGCTCTCTAACTAAAACCATATTATAAACACTTTTATTCACGTATTGTGTGTATGACGTCTATCTTATAAACTCCGATAAAAATATATAATGGAATATATGGACAGATTGGTTAAATTGAAACATATCGATTGGTAGTGTTAAATTTTAAGACAATGGTAGATAATGGTTTAATATTCCTGGGATAGATCCCAAAGTTCTTTCTTCATAATTGAAGATCAACACAAACTTTAATAACATCCCAGTAAATGGGGACAGAGAAGTCTATGAGTATCTTAGACTCAGAATATTTTACAATTAATTTCGAAACAGGTGGGAAAATATCAAAAAGAAATATCACACCACGATAAATAACAGATTCTTCCAAGATAGTGATTTATATCATTGAATATACAATAACTAAATTTCATTTCTATTTTCATAACATACATCAATTTATAGTGGCATAAATTTTCCTTAAAGACCGAACACTGTTGATCTCTGCCTTCATCAACATATTCAAGTAAGAGGGAATGATTTGGAAATAAAGAGGCGAAGGCTGCAGATTTCATCTGTGGTTAACCATCTTACTGCAGCACGGGCAGCAATTCATATCATTTCCAATTTACACATAAAGCTATAAATATTTGACAAAAATATTAATTATATTTTTAAAGAACTGTTGCATCAATATAATCTGTATGCATATTTTATAAAATTTTTATTTGACAGTTTAGGAAGGATAAAACCCAGAAATTAATGTATTAATGAATCTGTACAACAATTAAAATCAATATATTTAACAAACTATAAATTTTTTACAGTTTTAATCAAACAAAAAGTATTAGATATCATTAAATGACAATTTAGATAAATCCTACTCTTAATTTCTTCTTTACTAGTGATTAGCTTATTAATAATCTTTTCCTTTGTCAACACAATTTCAAAGGGAACATTTAAAATATTTTATAAATTAAAAATAAGCCTGAAAATACAAAAATAACATTTGATTACCCTTAAATTATCATTACCAACTTTTTTGCATTATAATTTTTTTTACCCTGAATAGTGACTTGAGTTTATTTTCTTGTCATAAGATTCACATTTTAAAGATCACTGTTCTAAGTACAATAGTAATTTTATTCATTATCTATTCATTCTGAAGCTTGTTTGTTTCTCATTCATTTGAGAAAATTTCTGAAAGTTATTTAACAAACCTTAAAGTTAAACATATTTTTTATCTGCATCAACTATAATTTGTGGGCACATTTATTTAGATTTTCTTTCATTTGTATAACCATTCCCAGCTCTCAAATCAAAGGTCTTGTGTGATGTTTCCCTACGAGTTCAGGTTTAGCTTTCAGTCAGGTTCTCGCCAGACTTTCATAAGTAGAGAGCTAGGTACCTATCGGAATGTCATTCTGGAACAGCATGTTCGTTTGTTTCGGGGTACCATGGGTGCAGAATTTCTGTTTATATATGACAACGCCTGTCCTTATCGTGCAAACATTGTAGACGAATGCTTTCAATCGGAGGATATCACCTGTATGGACTGGCCAACATACTCACCGTACTTGAATACAATAAAGCATGTGTATGACATGCTTGGCCTATGAAAGGCAGCCCGTCAACACCCTCGTACGTGTCTACTAGAACTTTGGAGAATATTGCTTGATGAGTAGAGTAATATTCTCCAAGATCAGATGAATAATTTGATACTCAGTATGCCTAGGCGTTACACGGCCTATATTGCATCGTCTGGAGGGTATGCTATGTGTTAACCATCATACCAACCAGGTCACATTGGTTTTTTTAAATAGGTTCTTTATTTAAATTTGCTCCAGTGAGTAAAAATCACAAATTTTATTAATGTTTTCAAACATATAGCATCTTTTTTTCTCTTTGCCTTTTGTTTGTTTAATAAATAGACTTTAAAAATAATTCACATTTGTTTTGGACACGAGTGTGTTTATATATATATATATATATATATATATATATATATATATATATATATATATATATATATATATATATAAATGAAACATAAATGCAGAATTTAGAGATACTCAAATATGTTTTATGTTTCATTCATTTATGTTCATCATTTATTTTTAGTATTTCTAATTTTCTGCATTTATATTTATTTAAATGTTTTACCTAAGTTCTTTTAATACGAACACTGTTTGGGAGAATAGCAGGAAGATCTTTAGACATTTGTCATTCGAGCATGTCAGAAAAGAGTTTTCTTTTTTTTGTATAGTTGGCCATCTCCCACTTGATGAAGACGTGGTCCCTATACCTTCTTCTTTTCTTTTCATTTGTTTTGTATATTTTAGTGTTTTTCCAATTTTATATTTTTCATGTTTTATCTTATATATGTTGGAAAATCTTTCTGTAGCTGCTTTTGCGTTGGCTAGATTTCCTATTATATTGTATTGTATTTATTACTTTATATATATTTATATTTTTTGCTTTATTTTAATATATATATATTTGCTTTTGGAATAAAGTTAAAAACAGACAAAAATTATTTTCTAATATGAAAAGAACACTTCGTAGCAAACAAAATTTCTCGAAATTTAGTAAGCAAATTCTTTTAACTGTCATAAATTGTATCAATGCATTATTCTGTTTTTTTTTTGTTTTTTTAAATGTCTGCATCTTGAATAATTGAATAATTACAAATATATTTTAACTATGACTAGCTAACTACACAGAATCACGCAGACATTTCTTATTCTATTTTTCTGCATAATATAAAAAGAGGAATAAAATGTATTTATATTAGTAAGTCGAGGTTATATCATTAAAAGTTATTTAGAATTGCTTTTCAGATATATAAATAATAAAGTTTATAAGATCAGGATGAAATAAAATAAGTCTTAGTTAAAATGCCATCGGTGATACTACTATTAGCCATCTCAGCAATATAGGTACGCTATGAATTCGATATTAATTTTTATAGTTTTGATCGTTTTTAAAGGATATATCTTTTCACCCTTCGGATTAGTCTCTAAATTTTACAGCTTTTTATTCATTTAGACTTGAATTTAAGTGTCTTTGAAACTACAATCATTAACTACCAATACTGATATCAAATAATGACTTTTAGAAACTTAAAAGTCATTATTTGATATCAGTATTGGATATGTTGAATATTTTATCATTTATTTACTTTCAACAACCAAACATTGTTTGTAAATGTATTGTATATAAATGGAATCGGAAATGTGCTTATTTATATTTGCAGTTGCAAAAGTAATCTTTTGTGATTCGTCGGTAATTTTGACAGTTCAACAGTAATTTTTGACATTTTGCATATACTATTTTTCAAAATTTTCTATCATTTCTGTTAAAAAAACATTACATTTGTAGTCCTAAATATCTTTAAAATCCTTGTCATTTATTTCAACTGCGAATTCAACACTCATATTTGTCGTTATTTATTAATTTCCCATTTATTCCTTCCAAACCTTTTTTAAAAATACGGGATACTTTATATACAAAAATTTTTTTGTTTCTATTTTATAAATCATTCAGAAAGTTTAACTGAAATTTTTCAATTGTTCTGCAAATATTCTAAAAAGTATATATAAACGCCCACCAATTTATAATGATTTATGTAATATTGTAAACTTCAAAACACAAAATCGAAGAAGTATATCACAAAAACTTAAAAAACGTATAGTAAAAAGTGCATTTCAAGAGACGTAAAACTCTTCTGACGTTTAGAATTCTAGTCATTTTCAAGATTACATATTGACAAATATAGACTTAAGTGACACATATCATATGGGTTTCTGACTTACAATGGAAAAAATTGTAGCTGCCTTTTTCCTATTTTTAAATTTTTATCTTTATTTTAAGAACAGAAATATTGATCTTTTCTTTATTTATTTTTTCTACATGATTTTTATTATAACAGAAAATAAATGTTATTTTTTATTTGTGATTTATATTACACATGAAGAAAACAAATATTTTTTTATCAAACTTAAAACTAAAAATGACTTCTCATATAAATTAGTTTATCCATAATGGTTTGGAAAATTTTTTATTGGTATTTGCTATTTCTCATAAATTATTTGAGACACACTCAGACAAGATTATGGGAAAAATAAAATATTCAGTGATAAACTTATAATCTAAAATAAGTGTATCGTGAAATATGTTTTATCATTTTCTTGCATTGGAAGCATAAATATCAAAACCTGGTTAAAAACACTAATAGAAATTTTTAGGTTATAAAAAAGCTTAATTTTAATAATAACAATTTGTATCAAATAACATATCGATATTTAATGAAACTAAAAAAATTATTTTTTTAATTTTTTATAAATTTGTCATTTATTTTAAAACATTTTTTGTAATTCATTAAAAGAATCAATGAGAAAGTGATAAAGGAAAACGCATAACTACTTTCGTTATAACATACATTTTTTATTTAATTGTAATAAAAAAATGCATTTCGTAATAAAATAATGCATATTTTAAAAATGAGCAAAAACCATCTGTACTTTAATTTTCGAAAACATAAAAATGCTTGTATAACGATTTTATACTTGAGAAAAGTTTTTCTCACGTACATCTCCTAATAAATAAAAATAAAATTTCACATTTTTGGAAAAAATATTGCATGCATCTAAAAATTAATATTTCTATAGAATTTTTATAAAATTTCTTTTGTAAGAAAGAGAATATAAAAATATTAAGTTCTGAGAAAAGCTGGTTAAGGCTTACAGTTTATTGATTGGCGATGAACAACCCTTGATTTTTTGGCAAATTTTCGACACCAAGACAGGCCCCTAGATGTGACTAATGAACCTGCTGCTACTCCTACATCCATAAACTAAGCATTAAGTTAGCAGAAATCAAATTTCATTAAGAAAATTTGTCACCAAATTTTTCGTTAAACCACACACACACACAAGAAGTATCCAATTTTACTATACCGAACCTAAAAGGCTTATTAAATGGAACACTAAACATTAGTCTTCATATTTTAAACATTTAAGAAAAGCTTGCGAACCACTGTTAAAATGCATTAATTCGCTCTACATTTTAACCATGCTTAATTTAGATTTTTTCAAAACTAGGAAATAATTAATAGTTTATTTTACTAGTTCTGAAATACATGTAATGCGAGTAAATTTTACTCAGTAAAAGTTTATAGCATTACTCTTAAAACATTATATAAATATTTTCTTTCCTTCAAACACGCATTATTATAAAATATTTTTTGTTTAAAACTGTTTTTATCTCAACGAATATTTTAGAAAGTTTAGTGTCACTTCAGAAAAGTCTCTGTGTGAAGAACATTATTAGACTTGGGAAGATTAGTTATTATTGAAATTTAAGACTAAAAAAAAAAATTATATCAAAAATGTTTGTAATCATCAGATAATCAAATGTTTATAATTTCATAATTTCAATTAACAATTTTAAGAATGAAAATAATATACAAGTTTGAATAAGGCTCGCATGTGTATATATTCATCCAATTATTTAACATTTATTTTAAAATTTTAAAGATGAATTGCTTGTTTTGTACTTGAAGATAAGCTGTTTTTTTATTTCACAAATGTGAATTAAGGAACAATTTTACTTTCATGATTTAATTAACCACTGAATAGTACAGACGATGTAGAATAAGTACAGTCAAATATCATAAAAATTCAGAAACATATCGTTGATATTTTAGTAGGTAGAAAATATAAGGGATTGTGTAAATTGCATATTCATTTCTATATAGATTATAGAAAATTTAAACTGAATCTCATAAAAGTTTAATAAAGTGAATACTTCATAGCATGTACATCCTAATCCATTGCATTGTACTCAGAGGAATGTACTCTTAATTGATCCAGTCAAATCAAAACGGATTGATATATTTTAGTTCAGAATAATTGGTTATAAACACGATAATTTTACTGACTTTATCAAAAAAAAAACATTTCCTAAAGTAGTTTTTAAATATGAAAAATAAATATCGAAAAAAATATATATTTGAAAAATAATCTTTATAATACTTACAAAATATTATGTAATCAAAGAAAAAAAATGTACACAGGTGTGCAAGAAGTCAGTACGATAGGGTTTTCCTCATGCAATTTTTGTCCTGAGAAAGATGAAAAAGAGAGCGAGAAAATATATTGGAAAACCGTTGGGCTAAAAAAGTGAAATTTCCTTTAAGTGAAATATTTTATTCATAAGATTTTAAAAAAGAGTGAATACTATAATGAATAATGCTGTGAAAATTGATGGGTGAAAAGGGATTAAAAGCAAAAGGTCATTCATTGTAAATGAAAACATTTTAAAATGAAAATGTATAATCTTGGTGAAATATATATAAATCATTAGTTCACCAATAATCTATTTTCTACACATTAATGTAAAAGAGGGTACTTGATGAAGAACTAAAATATATAAGCGATAACAACACTGATGGAATTTCTGAAACACTTACCTGTTTTAATAAAGATATAATCTTAATAAATTTTTCATATTTATATATACAGGGGCATTTAAAATTGATGAAAATCATTTGGTTGTGGGGAGTGTAAGCAAAATTGATACAAAATAAACTTCCTTAACTTATAAGAAATTTTATTAAAGTTAATTTGTACAGATGATCAAAGCATCCCTGCAGCTAGGAACTTACAAGCAAAATCTTGTCTTTAAATGTGGGATAAAACCAGATTTGTGTGCTCATTTTGATTCGTATTATCTTTTCATGCTGAGAACTCAACTATAAAAGTGTTACAGTTAAAAAATAAGTTTAGAACTGAATTCTATTCCTGTTACAGAGCCAACAGCAGCTTCTGAATTGGAACTGTCGTTGGGACTTATTAAAAAATGTCTCTTCATAGTCTCCAAGGACATAGAATTAGATTTTGATCCCCATAGGCATGGAAAGAGAATTTTAATCTAACTAATCCCCACTTTGAATATCTTTATCATTTAATACTTCTGAGGCAGTCAATTCAAACTAAGATGCAACGTAAACATGTAACATTTCTAAGAAGCTACGTGAAAGAGAATCTCATTATTATTGCAGTCATTAATAACACTAATGATATCAAAAATGGTAATGGCCAAAGCATGGATTTTGGACCTCTAAGCTTTTTCAATTATAGGAATGGGTTATTGCCTTTCCTTCATTTTTCCCATTTATGTAGGCTACCAGAATCATTCATCAAACTACAGTTGCTTTCATTTGTACTGAATCCTCATAGTGCATTGTTGTACGAAGTACTCAATTTGACCTCAGGCCAAGAAATCAAGACGTTGTATGTTGTAATGCCAATTGAACATATTGCATTGGGCATCACATGCAATAGTTTCACGTCAATTTTAATTATGTACACCATGCCTGCCTCATAATGAAATGAAGAGCGTACACCATGTTGAGCTCAGGCTGGTATCTAATCTCACTTGACTTTAATTCTTCAGAGGGACTTTTACTACGTTTCGACTGATGTTTTGTTCTTATGCTGATTTCTAGTATTTCTTAATATTTTTAAACAAGTGTATAAAAATTACACTTCCATTTTAACAAAAATATATACTTTCCAAAATATCCTCTGAAAAATATAATCCCCCCCCCGTACGTGACATAATTTGAAATAAATGATTCACTTCTCTAGCCTTTAAAACTTGAGATGGCTAAAACTTTCTATAAAATTAAGCGGTTAAATTTTTAAGTGGAAGTTTGAAATTCGAAAAATTTCCACCTAGGGAATATCGTTTTTTCAGAGACCTCGTGAAATCATAAATATCTTTCTGAATTTCTTGAAATTTGAATGTTGTACAAGCTTCAGTTCATAGTACAGTCGATTACTCATATTAAGTGATGAAAGAAGAAATATTTTATCTTTCCAGCACACACGTAGAGAGAAATAAATCATTTTGTAAAATGTTTGTATATATGCAATCGAATATTAAATTTACTTTATTTTAACTGCAGAACCATCTTTTTTACAGATTTTATTTTAAATATAATATTAAATTTTTCTTTATTTAATTAGTTAATTTTCGAAATTTTTAAAATATTATTTGAATATAAATGAGAGTCGTCCCAAACGCATACGCAGATTTTATTTGATCTATATGTTGATTGAAGCACACTTCCACAGTTGCAAATTACTTTTATTTCTTAACAACTATAAAGTACAAGCCGTGTACACAAATATAATTATTTTTGATTATTTTTTAGACAGATATGTGTCGATCTAAAATATCAGGAATTGAATTTTGCTGAATATTTTTGATTTATTCTGTATTTGCTAACATTTATAACACATATGAATTTCTAAATCTAATGATTTAACACTTGATTCGTTTAATGAAAATGAATAAAGAATATTTTGATTTTAAACACATTTTAATATTTATTTGAATGAATTTCGTTAATTTAAATGAATAATGTGCCTATGATTCTTAAAAAATATGTAGACATTTTTCGGTTTATTGCATACTATTTTCTTTGTACTGTTTATTACGTAATTCATAGCAAAAATTAGATGCTTATCTTAACTAACATTAAAATTTTTACTGATAGAATACTTTTATCTTGATAGGAAAACAGGTATGTAAAATATCAAACAGTTATTAAGAAACTCCTTATTCGAGATAATTATAGTTTGCTTTGTATTAAATTTTAACACACTGCGTAATCTTTAATTTTATATACAATATTAAATACTTGAGATTTATGAAAACACAAAACAAAAAATTTCACTAATCTAATTAATAAAAAAATGTTTAACAACAACGGGCACTTGGGTGATGAACCCCACAACAAGGCCGGAAAGCGCTACTTGTTTTGGGCACCTGTGAACCAAGCCACAGAGGCGAGTAGCATTACTCACGCCATAAAACTACAAATCCGTTTATAGGGTGTGCCACATTCATATATCATCTCAGAAGAAAGGACAGAGAAACACAGAGAGAAAGAAACATCCCTGCCTGAACCGGGCTTAGAACCCGGGGCCCACATCACAGGAACCCTAACCACTCAACGATTGGTCAGCAGTTAAGAAAAATCTTTATTTTAGTTTTCTGCAATTCTTATTCCACTACCATATCTGATTCTAACTTAATAACGCTAAAATCAAAGTGTTCAAAGAAACTTTGATTTCAGCATTTATTTTTTCAGAAAATTTTAGTTCTGAAAAAAAAAAAAAATAGAGAAATTCGCTTTCGACCTACTAACTCATAGATGTAGTTCTCTCTCAGCTTCATTTGACACTATTTTTGACCCCAACAATTCTTGACAACATTAAATACCCTTTAAAATTAACATTTCATATATCAATCTGAAAATTACAGTAATAACTACTAAATTGATATGAAATATTAATTTTATCGACTTGGTAAATTATCTATACAATAAATTTCATCACTCTTCAAGGTTGCGGGGATTTTAGATTACTTTTTACAGATCATAAGTTCACTACTACTTATTATAACGCAATATTTTTAATATTAAAACAAGTTTTAAATAACGCATTTTATGTTAATTTTTATGAAATTCATTCATTCCATGAAAAAAAGGCTTTAAAATTTTTGGTGAGCAGCAAATTCTTGTTAAATAAACTACCAAATACGACTATTTGTAGTTAAATTTAATTAAGTATAAAAAATATTTACATTTATACTTCTGTTAAGCACAAAAAATTAATGTGATGTTTAGTTTTCTAATCTGCGAATAACTAAAGGATATTTATGCTATTTCTAATGAAATTTCTGAATTTTTTTTCGGTAAATTTATTTTGTTGCGTATTGTATATTATGCTCAAGATCCGCTCCAGTCCTCCAAAGAGAGCCATCGATTGCTTTATCGCCACATCAGGTAGCAGAAAAGTGATTCGAAATAGAAAACTAATTTCTTACTATTCGAAACCGATTCCTTGAACTTAATTAGAAGCACGATTAATTTCCTTTCGGTTCCCAGTGAGCAATCTTCTTTAGGTGTTCAAAGGATTCCAGAAAATAGCAAAACGGGTGTTATTGGACCATCGAATTTCATTTTCCTGAAAGTGCTTCCGCTTGGAGATGTTTTCGGTTCTTTTGAAGTTGCAGCATTCGGAAGTCAGCACGCGAAAGCAGGGAAAACAACTTGCAAGACGAATGTACACGACATCTTCCGTTTAAGAAGAGACAAACGTTCAAATCTTGCTTAACACCGTTTCTTCATTAGTATAAAATAAATTTTTATCTAAGCGAAAGAATGAGAAATGACGTCATTGCTTGGTTTAAATATAATGTCAGTAAAAATGTAAATAGTGAAAAGTTTTGTGGTATCAATTTATTTAGAAAATCCCATGAATGAATTGTTCGAATACATAGCAAACATTTATATTTCAAATTCCACTGTTTATTTCCATAGAAATAAAGTATACAATAATATAAAATTACGCATTCCGTTTTTTTTTAAAATTAATTTTTAGTTAATTCACACAGTTACATTTTTATATTGTAATGTTCCAATGAGTTAGTAATAAGCATATTCTTAACAATTGTAGATTTCGATTAAAATATCTTCCAAATTGCACGAAGTGCGGATTTTTGTGTGTGTGTGTGTGATTATAGAGTTATTCATAATTCTTCCGATAACAAAATTCAAAATATCATCATGACACGATACAAGATCAAACATTTTTATTTTGCTTTAAAAATATTATATGTGATGAAAAAAATTTTTAAATATTTTTATTTGTTAATCTCAAGAATAATAAATGTAAACTTAATGAATTTATTTGACTTTAATTTGCAAATAAAAAATTTATTTAATTTTTGATAACCAATATCTTAGAAAACTCTAATAATTTTATGACTTTCAAGAGACCTGTTTTTGTTAACCTATTGCAATACTTTGAGTTTTTAGATTAATATGTTTATTAATAACATTTATAATGCCATAAATGTTATTAATTATTTTTGAGCGCCTATTTAATGTTATTATCGACTTAAATCATATATTTTTCCTTCAATTATCCTTTTCTCAAAACCAATTTTTAAACTAAATATGGATATAAAATATGTTTTAATTACAAAATGCTTTGAAAGACTTTAATATATACAGATTTATTCTCTTTAAAATAAAATTTTTTTCTCTCCCTCTCTCTCTTTCTCTAAATATAAATTTATGCACAATTGAAAGAAATTCGAACTTTTATTGATGCTGCGTTAAAATATTAATTAGAAAAAAAATTAGTTTCTTTTTATTTTTCTACATTAATCAAGCGATATATCTTTTGTTAACCTCAAAGGGATTTTTTATGTAAAAGGCTTAATTAAGACAATCGTAATAAGTAACACTACATCGTAAAAAAACGTACATATAACGATCGAGTGAACTTTAATTTCTTTTGTTCGATTCTTTTTATTACATTCATCATATTTTTTTCTGAAAGAAAAAACAAAAATAAATAACTCGTACGCACCTCCCCCCAGATTATCTATGAAAGTTGGAATGGAAAAGGCTTGCAACTTATCACCGGGTGCATTCATGCCAGACTCACTGTCACGAAAACACCATGCACCACCTGACCAAGAGATTCCCAACTTTTTCAGTTCTGTTTTTGTTCCTGGGTACCTTTCCCCATTTTTCCCTCGTAATATCCAAAAGAGTACTCTCGCGCAACTGTTGCTTGAATGGGAGTTTCTGCAAGTTTCCATGACGACCGAGAAGCGGGCATCGATTTTGAGGGCCCTTTTGCTCTTTGCTCGCTCCCATACCCCCTTCCTAGATGTCGCCCTCAAAATTATTACCCGCCCATTCCGTTATTGCGGCCCCCACCGGGAGAAATACCGGAGTTGCCATTTTCCGGATGGGTGGGGAGCATTGGCCGAACGTCATCACATTCCGTTCGAAAACGACAGGAACCGGGGGTGGCGGAGAGGTGTGTTTCTGGAAATGGGATGAAAGTTTGTATACGCAGATATCGGAAGTTTGTAAGCGTTCGAAACAGCTGATATTTGTTTTTAGTCCTTCTGAAACTGTGAATTTGACATTATACGAAATACGGCTTGCATTATTTGGAAAAGGAAAAATAAATTTCCAGTTCTTCATAACTGCAAATAATGTGTTAAAATGGATTTTATTTTACACTTGAATAAAAATTAAGAAAAATAAGAATTTCTACCAATTATAATATAAATACAAGAATATTTTTCAATCTTCTAATATTAGAAAAAAATTATACACAGTTTCAACAAAAGATTATTCATTTATTTATCTTATAAACGTTACTTCAGATAATTTTTAATTGCGGTACATTGCGTTTGTTTCCACCCATTCGAAACCAACAGCCTCATTATTTTTGAGCCAACATGAAATTGGGACTTCAATATTAAGCTGACTTCAATTTTTTCCCGAACAATTCCAAACCAAATAACCAGCAAAATTTAAAATAAGTCCCTGTTATGATAAAAAAAAATGTCCTGTTTGTAAGGACAATTTTGGGACAAATGTCTATAAATGTATTGTATGATACCATTAGCTTTCTATCATAAAACTCTCATACTTATATTTTGAATTAAAGAGCCCACAGAATTACATTTGTTTCTTTAATCTTTAGTATTTATATTGGACAAGTTTATTGGACAAGTTCTCATATTTCTTCTCCATTGTGATATACAGTGGTTATTTAAAATAATGGAAAAAACACACAACGTTTCGCACCAGTACGGTTGCGAGTACCATCGGCAGTTAAAACCTATTGAACCTTCCTTAAAATGGACACACATGTGTTTGATGCTAGGGGATGTTGCGCCATTAAGAAACTGCTTTAAGTCCCAGAGAGACGCAAGGAAGTGACAACGGGATCTCACTCTTTCTTCATGAATAGACTACAAGAGCTCTACGATGTTTAGTTCAGGCGATGAGAAGAGCCACTGCAGGTGTGCAACTGAGACTTTATGTTCCCAAAATCATGAATAAACAGCGTGACTACATTACATCGCGTAATTATCTGCCTTAAAATAATTAATCTCTAGATGGAAACAATACCTGCAGCGTAGAATCCTATTATTCTGCTAAAAGAATACACCTCTGATTAAATGTACTGCTCTAATTCCCTTGTCCAACTAATACTTGAGTCAACATAAAATTGGTGATAAGCATTTACTACAGACTCAGAAAACTGTTGGGAAAATCATCTAAGTCCTCTGTGCTTTTGAGGATGTAAGATATTCCGTATCCAAGTTACCCACAGATTTTTTCCTCGGGCAACATGTTTCTATTAGGATTTGGAATAATACAATACAAAATCAATATTACAGAAGATCTCTTGCTAATCCAATTAGTCTGACTTTTAATCACCAATGACACCAAAGCGTCCTCGAACGTAAGAAAAATGAACATTTATTTAGCACATAGAATAGTATTAATGTCAACCACCTGTTTTTCATCGTAAGAGCAACTAGCTAGAGAAAGAGAGAAGACAGAGAGTTTTTAGAAATAGGTACCTTGTTTCAAGAATCCTATATATATTCTTATTATAATTACTTTATATAAATTTGACAGCAAGATTTAAACACATATGTTTAGCCTAGAATACAGATCACCCATAGAATATTCTATGTCGGGCCGTCAAACAATAGTTTTTATCTTAATAAATAATAAAAATAAGGACAACCATTCATTTCAGCTTATTACCATTCGTGAAACAAATATTGCTGTACAACTGTCACAGGCCTTCTAACTGAAGTATATGAGCTAAACAAAAAATTGGAATTGTACAATTCAAAGTATTGCAAGGATTTTTATTAACATTTTATCAGTAGCTTTAAGATCATTTAAAATTATTAAGTCAATAGGTGGGAAATTGGAATCAGCAAAAAATATTTCACGCCTGACGGTTCTAAAGTCTGCTCTTGCTGTTGTTGCTAATCTCGGGACTATCAAGCAGAATTACACAATTTCCATAAATCTGAAAATATTCAAAAATTTAAAAAAAACTGACGAGGGTCACACAGAACCTTGTCCTTATTAAAATTAATATACACCAAAATATGAGCAGAGAAGCTTTTCAGCTGTACACCCATGGCACTCAGGGTATATATTTTTACCCTTCTTAAAAATGAGGTCTTTTGTGTGCCCACTCAAGAAGCGTGAAAAAGCACTTTGGCGGGATCTCGATCGAAGTTGGAAAGATTCCCCCGGTTATTTTGAAATTATTAAATGTGTGGTTGGAAGGGTTTTCAAAAGCTTATTGAAATTTGTTTTAGTCAAGGAAGACATTTCGCAAAAGGTAAGCTTCCCACAATGATTGACATCCTCATCAGCAGCGGATCTAGCCAAGAAGTCGACTTTTTCATTCCCTTCAACCCCAATATGTGAAGGAATGGTATGATCGGATGAAAGTCTGTCAAGTAGATTTAAAATATCCATGGTAATCTCATATCATACAGAATCCCAATCAGGGAGGAGCTGAATAGAAGCGCGACTGTCAGTCAAATGTCTTGAAAATAATCCTCCTGGTCCACATAAAGCACAAGCCCTTTCTAATAGCTACTAGTTCTTATCTAAAACTGAACAAAACTTACGGTTTTTTTATCTTAAACTTCTAAGCACCTTTGGAAATAACTATATACATTCCATTACCTGTTCTAAAGTTTGAATGATACAAAGAAGAACTCTTCTTTAAACCCTACTGAGAAGTTAAATGTTTTTTTTCTCTCTCTCTCTTCTCTAACGAGTTTTCCTACGCTCTTGAAACATAAAAGATGACAAGAACAATGTCTTGGTTGTGAATCATTTTTAAGTACATCTGTTTCAATCTAGTTAGTATTAACAGAAATGCGCAAAAGGGCAAGGAACTATTTTTCGGTTTTTTGTTGGATACATAAGAATGTCTTCCTACTACCATTGAGGCTTCATCCACTGTATCATCCAAATCCTAAACCCACTGAATCCCTTCAAAGGAAATCCTCCCAAGATTAAAAGCAAATAGTTTGAAATAATACATGCCTCTCTTCTTTTTGAATCATCATGACTTTCATTTGGAAGAAGCCAATCTATTTTCATGCAAATTTCTCAATGAAAGGTTAGATATTTGCAAAGATTTGAAACCTAAACAGCACTTTTTTATCAAATCATTTATCTCGAGCGAAAGAAAATGACTGAATGGTGATAAACAAATCAACCAAACATCCATAAAAACAACCTTCAAAATATTTCAACTGAAATCTATATGCAGACTTCCTATATGGGGAAAAAATATCACACTCAAAAATAGCAAAACTTTTTTCTAGAAGAGTCGTCAAAAATGTCAGCACATATAATAACTTTTTTATTTTATATTTAGACAAATTTCAATTTTACACAATTCATTATATTAAGGAAACAAAAATATTTTACCTGACATTTAAAAAATAATTGTTAATTTAAAGAAGTAAACCTGAATGTGGAAACGGAAATTTACAACGATATTTTATAAACTTTGAAATTAATCACAGAAAGAGTGATTTTTCGCTATGATTTCTTTTACACTCATACACAACTGACAAAAAATTTAACACAGTTGTTATCAACTGAAAATTGCTAACATTTGATTCAGAATTTTCTTTTTATATTATTTAATCAAATTTATAATTTGTACTTTTAAACATTGCAATAGTAATTGGACATCATTGGTAATATTTTGTAATTCGTTTTTATATTACAATATATGATATATTATAAACGAAATCATGTTTAGCCTTTGGTCTCTCTACTTCTTTTTTCAAAAATTATGGTTTATAGAAGATTTCCAAAACAGTGTATATATATACATATTTATTTATGGGAAAAATCTGCTACAATTTCCAGACTGAATTCAATATTGTTAATTATTCAGCTAACTTCTGGATAACGTTTATAAGCTAATAATCTTACCAGTACTTTAATACGTAAAGGAAATTTTCCTAAGAAATTTCACGTAGCACTGTATACATCTAATCTTTTACCTTTTTGACGTGAAATTACGATAGATTTATTATGAGTATAAATTATTATAAAGCTTCTTATAAAACCAAAAAAATTTAGTATTTTTTAAATTCCGAACTTTTATCTAAAATTTATTTTGAACAGCTCAATACGCATCAGAAAGAAGTGATAAAAATTTGAATGTATATATATATATATATATATATATATATATATATATATATATATATATATATATATATATATATATATATATATATATATATATATATATATATATATATATATATATATATATATATATATATATATATTGCTTGCAAAAGAGATACCATTCTTTATCCTTTAATTTCTTTAACCTCTGTTACAAAGCGTTATAAATGTTAAGTTCATGTTAATTGCTTTAAATCACAATTCCTTCATCATTACGACTTTATTATTATAGGGGAACACTTAAAGTCTGATAATCGCTGCGATAATTTGCTTACTGTAATTTGTCATGTCAGCTACATTTAAAACTCAACTTGTTTCATTTTATGGTCTTTATTTACTGTGCAATGGAAAAGTGAAATAATTTTGGCTTTGTTGTGATCAAATTAATTTAAATTACAGTTTTAATTCATGATATTTGAATTTTTTATTTTAAGAACGCTTATGTATTCTTTTAAGTTTATTATACTTTTGGCAGCAAAACCATTTTAGTTTATAATGTTAGAAAAATGAAATAGATGCTCCTTTTTACGAGCTCGTTGGTACCGGTAGAATCAATTGATTTTAAATTTAAGGCTTCGTAAAATAGAAAACTAAGTTAGATTTTAAAAATAATTTTTAAAAAATACTTTCTATTTGTAAACTACTGTTGGAATTTATTTTGTATGCATTATATAAGAAGCACATGCAAAACAAAATCAATACTTAAAAATAACTCTTTATTTCATTATTTGATGAATGTTAAGCAAAATGGTCTTGCTTTTCTTCTGCTTCATAAATACAATTTAAATTAATATTTTTTTCAACCTAACAAAGCATTTTACTGTTGTTTTTCCCAAAAAATATTTCAGGTTTGCTGGATATTCATCTGCTTGCTTTACAGAGAGTCGCACCACTAAGTCCTTTCCTAGTTTGGTAAAGGACAGTTCTTTTTCCTTCTCATTCAATATCTCCCCAATCATTTAATCAGATGATACTCTAGACGTACTAATTACGTCTGAATCCACATGCAAAAAGTCCTGAAATCAAATTTTGTGCAGCAGTGAGTATGTTTGTCAAAGCTTAGGGATGAGGAACTCGTTTTCGCTCAAGTCATCAAGTAAATGCTCTTGGCTCTCAGTTATAGAGTACATGCAATACGTACAATGGAATAATGCTTAACTGCATTTGCATGTGCGGATTACTTAAAAACGTTTTGCACCCAAAATTAAACTTCTTTGAAATAGAGCATTTGTTATACGCCTCAAGAGCATCATGAAAGACACTAATGGATTTTGAAATTCATTAACTAGCATCTTTATTGGGATTATATTAATTGCAATTTTATTAATATTTTTAAATAAATATTAGCTTATAACCATAACTTATTAAACTCTCCAACAATAAATAATTGCTCTAAATTATTTAATAATACTTTCAAGAATACATATACATCTTGGTGTATCTTATACATCCTATTCATGACATGATTGCATATACGTTGTTAAAATATGAAAAAAACACATCTCTGAATTTTGATACTACAAATTCATAGCCACGATACATTCATTGCAGTCTTTAAATGTTTGGTTGCAATCAATAGATTTATCGCAAACATTTAGTTTCTTTTGCAGTTCTAGAATGTTTTTATTTTTTTATATTGTTTCATTATCGCAGATATCAATATGAAAACACAGGGCATCTAAAACTCTAAAAAAGTTTACAAAACCTGCATTTCTTATAATTTTATTGTTTTGATCTTCATAAAGAAAATACTAACGATTTTAGATGCTGTTTAAAATGGCGTGTTAACTTAATTAATAATATAGAAAAGAAAAAAGAAGCTTATTATTTTTTCAATTTTATCTATACATCTGAATGCAATACAATATTTAAATTCCTGAATACGCTCAAAATCAAAGTAAAGTAAGGAAATCCCTCGTAAGCGAAAAACGATATTTGAAATGTCGAAAATAAAAATTAATCATTTTCAATGCAATTACAACGACAATCGAGAGTATTAAAAATAAAAATACTGTGTAAATTTAAACTATCTAAAACTTAATGTTGGCGTGAGCAAAGCATTGGTTTTAAGATTTTAAAGAGATTATTTGCAAATATTGCAATTAGAGTCTTGCATATGACATCATTGGGTCTTCTGGGACGAAATTGTCCAGTTACATTCTAGAGAGAAAAGGAAACTAAACAGGAGTTATGATTCATCTAGTTAAAAGTACTTAGTAATCCTCGATGATTTAGTAGTAATCGTTTGAATATTGCAATGAACAGAAAAAGAAATTAGAATTGCATGGGAATATAGACTTGTGGAATAAGACATTTCCCTTTATGCATTCAATCTTTGTGAGTCTCAAAATATCTGCTGGAACATATAGAAAGCATCTAAACACTCGCTACGTTTTCACAACCTCAGTTGTCTTCTTCATCTCAAAGTGAAAGTATCTAATTATTAATTTAGAATTTTATTAATCATAGAAATTTTTAAAAACTTAAACCATCCTTACTGATTTAAACTAATTATAAAGTAGATGTGTTTTGTCTTGTTTATTTCCATTTTGCTTTTTCTTCTTTTCAATTTTCAACGTGTTAATGGTTTGAATTAATGGAAAACGGCTTCAAACTGAGGTTTTGGTTCTTATATAAGATATTGTTTTATTAAAAAATGAGCTTCTACGATATTCTCAGACATTCGATGGTGAATTTCGCCTTGCTTGCTGTCCCTCGAAGAATACAATTTGAAGCCAGTCAGCCAATTCAGTGACAGGTCGGATTTAAGTAGACGTCTCAATTCAATATGTCACGTAGATGAAACATTACTTGACGTCATGCATGTTTTAAACCAAACAGAATTGTTATAAAGTAAAGTAATCCTGCTCTCAAGTGGAGCGAAAGAAACAACCACTTTATGCTTTAATAAAAGTCATACATAGCCCATTTATTAAGAAGTTTTTTCAGCTCAGAGCTAACAGCAGTGACTTATAAATTAAAAAATATTGAATTAAATTTGTGATACTGTAAATCATTAAAAGGAAAAATGCGTTAGGGTGGTACAGCTTCTTCCCAAACTCCTGCTCAAGAGACTCTATGAAGGCTCTTTTTATCAAATCAGCACAGTCCTGTCCACGATAAAAAAAAAATAAACAACAAAGAAATATGAACAAAACATTTTCCTGTAACACAGAAAAGTTTTCTTTCAGAGAAGTGGAGTTTATCCCTCCTCCTTCTTCTTCTCTTATTTCATCCACCTAAAACCTCTTACCACTCCCTTGAGTGTTATATGGAGTGAAGCGAAATGAAAAAATAAAGCGAGGTGATCCCTCACTCTGAAATAAATATCCGTGGGGGGAATGAAAATCTCCGAAACAATAGATGGAGCTGGGAAATAAAAACAAGATGTTTCCAATTTAATCCTCCCAACCAAGTTTTAGATTGGCCGCTGCCTTTTCTTTAGATACTTTGAAAAATTCTGTGTGAATATTTAAATCTTACTTTTAAATTATTATTATTATATTTGTAGATTTTACTAATTGTTTCTCTTTTATCTTTTTCTATATATATTTATTTTTTCTCATATTTATTTATGTAATTAAAATAAAAATTTTGAGCAAGTAATATCCCACATTTGCTGCTTTAAATATGTTGATTTGATGGTAAAATATGTTTTTTATATATGACTATAGTAATCTTTTCACTTGTATATATTCTATGTAAAGTTTTTATAGCTTAAAAATATTCTGATTATATATATATATATATATATATATATATATATATATATATATATATATATATATATATATATATATATATTGAGTCAAACAGAGATTGGATTGCATGTACAGGTACAGATGCCCATGCAGCTTCAACACGATGCCACAGCTCATCAACCGTAGTGACTGGCGTTTGGTGACGAGCCAGTCGCTCGGCAACCATTGACCAGACATTTTCTATTGGTGAAAGATCTGGAGAACGTGCTGCCCAGGGCAACAGCCGAACATGTTCCGTATCAAGGAAGGTCTGTACAATACCGGCAACATGCGGTCGGGCATTATCCTGCTGAAACGTAGGGTTTCTCAGGGCTCGAATCAAGGGTAGAGCCACGGGTCGTAACACACCAGAAATGTAACGTGCACTGTTCAAAGCACCGTCAATGCGAACAAGAGGTGACCGAGACGTGTATCCAATGGCACCCCATACCATCACGCCAGGTGATGGGCCAGTATGATGATGAAGAATGCACGCTGCCAGTGTGCGTTCACCACGATGCCGCCAAACACGGATGCGACCATCATGATGCTGTACACAGAACCTGGATTCATCTGAAAAGATGGCGTCTCGCCATTCGTGCACCCAGGTTCGTCCAGTGATATAACGTATCACAACATCTGATATAACGTATCACAAGATGAAATTATAAATCCCAATGACTTCTTCGTGCAAGTACATAAAAATGAATTATCTCTTTAATATTTCATCAGTTACTGTAAATTAATTCAATCCGTAAATTAATTCAATGTTCTTTTTTACTATGATGTCAGCTGCATTTTGCAATCGAATACTTTTAGAAGAAAGTCGTGAGGGGTTATAAGTTTGCATATTTTGAATAGGAAACTATATGATTCATTAATGTATTGAAGAAAATTAAATGGTTTTAGTAGACTTCAAGGTTAATATATAATTAACCACAAATTGATTCTACTTCATTAGTTTTATCAAAAAGGAGAACACTATCAATTTAAGGATACAAAAAGCTAAGGAGAATTTATCTGGACCTAAGTTTAAACTAATAAGTTAAGCATTTAGTTTTTTAAAAAAAAACTTTAACAGAATTAATGTAGTTAAAAGAAGATTATTTGTTTCTGCTAATCAAAGAATTTCGCCGCTCAATCTGAAACAGAAGTCTGCGGTAATTTAATCATTGAAGTATAATTCTTAAATTTCCCAAGGGACTTAGCAAATGTTTGAACTTTTTTCTCACCTACCACAAATATTAGAAGTTCATTAATTATAGGGCTCATGGTCCCTTCTTTCCCCAGCCTAACATAAGGACCATCTGCATAAAACAAGTCTTTAAAGATCGATTGAATCGGTAATCAAGGGGTCGTCTACAAATAAATTTTCCAGAATATAAATATAAATAAATATTTTTTTTCATTTATAATAGTTTTATTATCTAATAGTTATAAAATGTTCAAAATGAATTTGTTTTATCTTTAGTAATGCTTTTTTTCAATTCTATAGTGATATTTTTATTACAAATAATTGAAAAAGAATTTAACTTTATCAAATTTTTCTTTTAAATTGAACTACTTATTTTTATCTTTCATAAAAAATATTATTCAGTGAGGAATATAGTGTTATACTTACAGTGTAAAATTCTATTGATAGTTTTATTGCTATAGTTAACATATAATAATTAATGTAATTCTGAATATTCTTTTAAAGTATTACAAATTTTAACTTTGTATATATATTTTTTAGACTATGGTTTTCTTGAAATATTTTAACTGATTTTTGGTATTAATCTAATTAATCATTGCTAACTTTATATTCACTAATTAAAAATTAGAAATTTTTATTATTATATATTGATTTATTCAAAAATATCTTTAAACATTTGTTTAATGTTATCCAGAAAAGACAGGGAAGAATTTCTGATTTTTTCCCATAATTCAATTTTCTTTTACTTTCGTATAGATCATTAAAAATTTTAAAATGTTACCAAATGAGACTATATTAGTTAAATGTAATAACTTTTACCAGCAGAGACTGAAAGCTGTATTTGGTCTACCAGTTATAAATGTGTGTGTGTGTGTGTGTGTGTGTGTGTGTGTGTGTGTGTGTGTGTGTGTGTGTGTGTGTGTGTGTGTGTGTGTGTGTGTGTGTGTGTGTGTGTGTGTGTGTGTGTGTGTGTGTGTGTGTGTGTGTGTGTGTGTGATACGATATAAGATGTAATTATTATCCTTCCTTTTATCAGTGTTAATAAACTTTTCGACGATAACTTGAATCAGATCTTATTATTTAATTACAGTTTAGTTGTATTTTGTGAAATTAATGTTCAGAAGTTAAACTTATTAATATATAAAATTGAAATCACTGGCCGAAAGCACAATAAACTTGCATGAGAGTCACTTACATTTCCGTGAATGGATAATGAATATATCATTGAAATGTATGCTTGACTCTTTAGAAAAATATAAATATTCTAAAAAAAATTAATTTTTAATTAAATAGCATTTATTGAAAATTGTATAAAATCAACTTTTAAAGTAAAATATAACGTTTTTGAGGCCCCAACTTGTGACTCATTGTGAAAGGTACAGGACTATTCATCAAGCATCAATTTTCTTATTTCTAACACATGAAACTGGCACCTTTATTAAAAAGTGCTCCCCGTCTATCCTCATAAAAAAAACTCTGGAAGGGAAAAAAAGTCCTCCGCTCAACAATATCGAGCTCATTGCCGATGCACGCCTTGACAGGTGTTCTGCATATCAAGTTCCGGGAACTCCGCTTCTAAGTGGAGTTTACACTCCATTAGTCAACCCCTCGTCTGACCTCACATCGGGAGTGACTGAGTTCGAGAAAAACTCTCTTCTAATATCAATCATCTAGACAAAGCTCTACAGTGTCAAAAACCCCTTTGAGGAGAAAAAATCCCGAAGAAAAGCATTACAAGGAAAACATTAATACCTCACATCTCTCTCTTTCCTTGGATGCTAACAATCCATTCATAAATTTGATGGAGAGGACAAGCAGAGCGATGGTCGGGAGGAGGAGGATGGTGAGAGGGATACGCTAGAGCGGAGTTGCTGATCATACCCCGTCAATTATGGTTCGCTATAAAGGGGGTGGAGAGGAGAGTGGGTATTATGCCATCTATCATGGAACAACGATAGGGGGTGAGTCTGCCAACAGCACGTGTTCGGTTCTCCGAGGGTGTGGAGGTGTTAAGGAAAGACAGTGGTTCTAGGGATCTGAAGCCTCTGGAGAATTTTAGCTTCTGCGGACCACCGCCGAGCCGTTGGGGGAAAACGAAGATCAGCCTTTTGAAGGAATTGGTTTTGTGGGTATATATATATATATATATATATATATATATATATATATATATATATATATATATATATATATCTATATAAGAGAGCTTGTATTAAGAAAGATGACATTTAGTAGCATTCTGTGGAAGAGTGCATTTGTAATTGATGACGTAGTGTATTGGGAACGATTTGCTGGATTGTCGTTCCGCATTTGTTGGGAAAATACTTTTTCGTCTCTAAAGAATTGCGCTTTGCAAAAAGGCAAAATAATAATATCCCATTTGGTTAAATGTGTTTTAAACTATAACAGCCATTAGATTTATATAAATCAAAAATTTTAATTTAGAAAATAGTTATCTCTTTAAAAGGGTAGATTTTTTTGGCCACTAAGCCAATATAATGAATTATCATGGGAATTTTTCAATAAGTAAATTAGTAAGTGCTTACAAAGTTAGCATGTTCTTATATAAATTTAAGAAAGATGATGAAAAAATTCTTTATAGAATAATAAACACTAGTATATTAATTTTTACAAGACATCCAAACGAAAGTTATTTACAAATATATACATGCCTAAAAACATGTATATAATGTGTGTGTGTATGTGTGTGTGTGTATGTGTGTGTGTGTGTGTGTGTGTGTGTGTGTGTGTGTGTGTGTGTGTGTGTGTGTGTGTGTGTGTGTGTGTGTGTGTGTGTGTGTGTGTGTGTGTGTGTGTGTGTGTGTGTGTGTGTGTGTGTGTGTGTGTGCCTTATACATATATAAATTTAGCTTTGAGCTGGTCAAGAGATACTAAGAAAAATAAATAAAAATTATTTTAGAAATTAATACATAATCCGAATTATTTCAGAAAAATCACAAAATAAAATATAACGCCTGGAAAGAGTTTTAAAAAGGAAAAAGATATTGAAGTCCTACTTAAGACATTAAGCAATCTTAAAATTTTGACATTTAAATTACTTTTACTCATCATACGTTATTTTTTTTATGTTTGCACTGTAATTGATCAGCGTATTTGAACATTATAAGCTGTTCTACATTACATCTGAACGATAAAAAATACACTTTAATTCTCACTATTTCAATTTTTATTAAAAACGTAAAATACGTTAAACGTTTTATTAAACTATCCTACAATGATGAAACAATTGAAAGCAAACAGGCATATAAAAAAACCTGTTCTGACATCCATTCAGAAACAAGATTTACCTAGTACTTGTCTGTTTGTCAGATTTCGTGCAAGTTCAGTGCTTTCACGTGTCTAGCATGAAACGAGAAATAGCAACGTCATTTTTCTACCTAAATCTGAGATAATATGTCGAAAGAAATAAAATCGTGTAATTTTGAAAAAAGTGTTACCGCTTATCATCACATTGGTGGTGAAACTGGGGTAGAATTATCACAATCAGTTTTTAGTGGTGTTGAGAAGATAATGGAAGTTAGAGCGTGGAGTGCACATATTTGTTGTGATAGTAAATTCTGAAATAAATCATCTCGGCTTAAAGTTTGAAATTTTGTAAAAACTGGCACAAGAAACCACTCCAAATCTTTTATTGTGAGCTTCAAAGGCAGCAATAATTACTTAAGATTTAGATTCTTTTCGGAAAGAACTACACACAATTCTCAATATCTATGTATAAGTAGCCAAATCGCACATCAAAAATTCTCTTACTCAAGATAACCATCAAACTCGTATGGTGCTTGCAACGTCGAGCTTTACGAAATGATTGAAACGTCGAATTATAAACTGTTGACCTCTGTCAAATTATTTTATACAGCACGAGTCACACAAGACGATCTTCCAGTCGAATGGACGAATTTGAGTTTGAAGAATACTATTGGAACATCTTGTTTTCCTGCAGGGATGTCTTCCTTCGTAAATTAATAATAAGATGGTTACAGGAATATTTGAATAAACAGGTTTTTCCTACGGCTCGGCGACTGTATTGAATTGGTGAATTTTACTTTTATAATGACAATATGTCATGGAATCTTGCAGCTTTCTGTAAGTAATTGTATCAAGATGAAGAAGTACTGCATCTACCTTGGCTTGCTCCGAATCCTGTGGAAAAACCCTTGAAGTATTTGCAGAAGGAAGATTAACTTTATGTATCGGAGGCTCATGTCGTAAATTATAACTTGTAACAAAATGGAAACAAATAGCAAAAGTTGTGAGACAAACTTTTGCTGAGAACATGTTCAGAAGAGTTGCTGTTGTAAGACATTAAGAAACGTTTCCTTATTAAATAACGCATTACTTACCTCATATTATCATATCTTTCTGTCAAATCTCTTATTGTAGGATAAAGTACCTAAACAAGTGCAATTTTTGAATGAAGAATCTCATTTAGTGAATGTTTTAAGAATCAAACAGAAAAGGATTGAAAGCATGCAATAACAAAACAAATATATGCCTGTAAGCTGTCCTCACGATTTTACAATCACATTAAATATGGGCACATTATATTAGACATGAATGTAGGAACTAGTTTATCCATGAATTTGTTTCAGCAATTGCTCTGTTAAATCCATATTTTCATAAGCGTACGCTTGCTTTAGAAGTGACTTTAAGTAATTAGCTATGAATTATATAAATTAAATCGTTATACGGTTATAATATATTAAGAACTATTACAAATATATTTTATATTTATGATATTAATTTAATGAATTTTAATTATACAATAATTACATTAATATATGAAATTTATGTTTAGTTTGTATTAATAGTTTTCATTACAAAAAAGAAAAAAGACTGCTTCCCTAATTAGAAACATTTACATAATAATTGTTTTTATTACAAAAACTTTTTTTCAGTATAGCAATGAATTAAATTAGTAAATGGGTAATTTTTAATAAATGTCCTAAAAAGAACATTTGACAATAATATTTGAACAAAACATTTGAACATTTATTCGAATGTGTTCAGCTTATTAATTATTCAATCAACTTTTTGCATTTTATCTTTTCTGGTATTTGATGACCCACATTTTACGTTCATTATCTAAATACAACTCATAATGACAAATAATTAAATGAATTTTATTAAAGGTGATTGAATGAACTTCAAAATAATGATACCTAAGCAAAAGGAAAGTTTCTGTAGGTATAATTTCAAAATATTTATTTGAAAAATACTTCATTACTTTCCATAAAAATATTAATATTACATATATATATATATATATATATACATATATATATATTATGAATTAAATATTAAAAAGTAAAAAAATGTAATTTAAAATTGAAAAAATAAATTAATGAAAGGTATTAATGAAACGTGTTTGTTTGAAACATTGTAAATTTATTTTTCACTTGTCTTTTTTAACTAATATTAAAATCTTTCAGAAGTTTACAAAATTCATCTAAAAAAGACAATAACACTTCCTAAACACTTAACTTATTTTTGAATAAACAAACTACACAAGTATAAAAGAATACACTCATTTCATTCTAGTTTTGTTAAACATGTTAATAAGATTTAAATAAAAAAAATTTTCTTTTGAAAATGCAGTTATGGAAAAATATCAAGCAATAAAAATATATAATTTTTTCATTTGTAGTAAAATATATTATTCATGGTGAATCATGATAAATAACATGCTTCGTCTTATTATTATTTTCCTATTTTATTTTACATATCTCTGTGAAATGTTGATATGGACCTTACAGATCTTAATTAAAAATATAAAATGAACAAAAAGATTTTCAAAAACGATTTTAAATAAGATTCAATTAAATTTTCTTATCTAAGCACATATAAAAACATTTATCTCAGTGT
Source organism: Latrodectus elegans (assembly GCA_030067965.1). Lineage (NCBI taxonomy): Eukaryota > Metazoa > Arthropoda > Arachnida > Araneae > Theridiidae > Latrodectus > Latrodectus elegans. The sequence continues at coordinate 2,636,244 of CM057810.1, forward strand.
TCCCTGATATTATTTAAACTAAACTTTTCATGCACTTGCCGTTTAAAGTAACTCAACTTGTGAACTTTTGAATCAATGATCTATTTGTTTTGTTAAACAGCATTTGAAGATGAATTGCTTTAATTCTCATTATGAAAAATTGATTTTTTATTTATGTTTTTTAAAAATGTTTGCGATTTTTTTTGAATTACTTCAGTTTATTCCTCAAATCTCTCTTTCATTGAGTTTTCTTTCTTGGATGAGTCTTTAGTTCTACATTAATTAATATTGCTATAAAGGTTGGATTTTAAATACCAGAATGAAGAAAAATATTTGCAAATAAATAAGATTTCATTGATATAAGTTTCATTTATATAATATTATTATAATTATTATTCTTTCTTATAATAATATTATAACTTTTTATTATTCTTTCTTATAATAATATTATAACTTTCATTTATAATATTATTCTAGTTGTTTTCCAACATGATCAGTGATGGGCTTCTAATATCCCAATGTCGAGAAACGTTGAAGCATATTTTACTCTTTTATTTAGCGCCGGAAAATATTATTCAGTTAATGTCTCTATTAACTTATTCCTTTTATAATGGTTTTTTAATTTATAATATTTAAATTTTTCAATACAATTATATAAAATAATTAAATGAAACATCATAAAACTATAATTTTCCTAGTGAAATTTTATTTTGCTTGAGAATATCTTTCACTAATGAATGTAATTTTTTCCATAAAATCAAATTTATAGAGATAAATCTTTCAGAGATATTTAAAAAATACCATTTAACAAATTTTATTACTTTTATCGAGAATAAAACTCATCGAGTTCATTCATGAGGAAAATTTAACTAGTATCATGATGAACATGAAATGGAGAATACATCATGTTAACTTATCACACAAGTATTTTCCATTCCTTTTAATGCAGACATATATTTGATAAAGTTATCAGTTTCATGAAGTAAACTCTTTTCTAAAGAAACTTTAAATGTTTGACTGTCTGGTTTGTGAAATAATATTCAAGCATTATTTTTAAATGCTTAAAAATACAAGAAACTCTCTTATACCATTCAAATCGAATCCGATCTCGAAACAACTGAACAATATAATGATTCAGAATCTTCTGTTCTGTATCTAAGCTGCTTTTTGGCCTGTGTGATAGCTCCTAATGATACACGCCTCAAAGAATGAGGTAGCAGTGTTAGAAGAGGGATATTTGTGGGGCTATCATAAATCCCTGACGTTCTCATATGGAAGCTCATCGACAATCAATAATTCAACTACTGGATGATCTCATCCGGGGAAACGCTGCGAACTAATTGCCAGTTTTCGGCAGAAAATGCTGATGCTCTCGTAATAAATCAGAATACGAGAACAGTATTGAAATATACCTCTTTTTCTATTTCTATAACTGCCTTTTCCACTGAAAAGAAACTTTCATTCATTATTAGGACCAAAAAAAATTTTAAAAATGTGTAATTTAAGATTAATAAAATTTTAAAAAATGTTTTTCTCTTTGTTCAATAAAATAAAAATTATATTCCATTTGTGGAATCTCAGAAATATTTATCAACAATGGAAATTTATTTAAAAAAATTAAGTTAAAACTTTGGTAGACGCAAAAAGTGATTTTAAATTATAATTCTGATAACATTCTTTTTCTCCCCTCATTAATATATTTATGGTGATAGTCGTAGCTCTATTCAGATTCATCCGAAAGAATATGAACAGAGTCTGGCTTTTGAATGGCTTGATTGCGAATGTTAAGATCACCTTTCAGTGGGTTCCATCGCATGCGAATGTGCAGGAAATGAAGTTGCTGACAGAGAGGGCATCAGTAAATATACTGTTCATGGCGGCTGCCTTACTTTTTTGGAGATCACCCACCTGGTCAAGGAAGATATCTATTAAAATTGGAGGAGACACCCTGTGCATGAATGGTAAGCAGAAAATCGCCCTGGTGCTGTTCTGATTTGGGTTGGCATAAAACGCAATCAGATAACTCTGGCGAGATTTCGAAGTGGACTCGCGTGTACAACGTCATGTGACAGGCCACAAAGTTTATTCCCTGTGTCTAAAATGCAATGTGACTCAAGATGTTCCTGCAAAAATTTTGGCCTCCATCGGCTTGAATAAATGCCAGCTACTTTCGAGCCCTGAGGTTGTGCTCCATTGTTTGAAGATGTTTGAGCTCATGAACCTATTTGATGCCATTGTCAACCGGGAGGGATAAGTCACAGTAACATACATTTATAATTTACTGTCTTTACTTTGTACCAATAATTTGTTCCTAACCGACCGTAACTTGTTTAAACTAGTTTTAAAACTTCAATAATTTTAGTGTCATTAACTATGGGAATATCTATTCATCATATAAATATAGAGCAAACATGTTATTAGCTGATGTTACAAAAGCAAAGAACTGAAGAAGGATTATTTTAACTTACTCAATAGAATTTCACCTATAATGACGAAGTTTATGTTAATAAAACCATTGTAAAGTTATGAATTCAATTCCATTTTAGTGCTATTGGTGATATTTGTGGTATCATTATTTTCTATTTAAGCGTTAGCACCGAGATATGAATACCAGAACTTTTCTTTTACTTTTTATGCATGAATACGGACTCTTGAAGTACAATGCTTGACAAATATTCAATATTAATTCATTCATATCGCTGTGTCAGTACTTTTCTTTTTAATAGGCTAGGAAACATATATTTTTAAATATTGTAAAAAAAATTATATTAATATTTTAAGAAAATAAAAATAGGTAAGTGAAATAGAATCCAAATAGTTATTAAGAGACAAACTTTCTTGTTGAAAAATATTAGCTGACCTTTCAAGTTAATGTAAATTTCTCTTTCCTAATATCAGTACTGTATTGACTGTCATTTCATTAAACACTTCTTAGAAGGGATACTGTTAAGGATATTATTAAATTCAACATATTGCTAAAAATTTGCATTTTATTGTACTTAGAAGTATGAAAATTTTTATTAAGAAATGAATTATTAATTATTAGTGAACTAAAATTAGAATGTGAATAATCATGATAGTGAACTTGAAATATACTACAATGAATAATAATTATTTTGACATAGAAAATATTATATCAATAGATTACAAAAAAAGAAGTTTTAAAATATCTTAAATAAATGATTAAGTAACATCCTGATGAAATATTAAGAATTAAAGGATTAAATCTCAAATTGTAATAAGATGCTAAAGGTTTGTTCAAAGTAACTAAAAAACAATTATTTTTTACCAGAATTTGTTGATGATAGTTTTTCTTATATGTTTTTGTTTAATAAATATAATTGTTTACTTTTAAAAAGTTATTTTTAGCATAATTAAATAATAAAAATATGACAAATTTCCACTCAGCATTTGGAATTTTTTCTTGAGAAAAAAGTAAAATTTTGTAAAAAATGAGTTTAAGTGAATGAATTTTTTTTCTTTTTTATTGAATGATAATATAACTTCAACTTACAGTTCAAATGGTTCCACGCCATGGTCCCTCACACTCAACTTGAAACAATTCAACTTATTTGTTATGAAATTCTTCTCCTTTTAAGAACTCTCATTTATATGAATTTTGAATTTATAACTTAACATATCGTATAATAAGTTACAACTTTACCTGCTATGAATACTATTTTTTAAATATAATAACAAGTAGTAATTTTGGCACAAGTTCTGTTTACAATATTTTCATAGTAAACAAAATCATTAAACAAAATGGAGATAAACTTCAAAATTGATTTAAAATTATTTTTTGCACGATCTTGAACAGTTAATTTTATCCATACCAATGAATACGTTTTTAAATCAGATTTTATGCAGTGAACACTTTCTAATGGACTGAGAATTTGTTTGAAGTTGGATTTAAAATAATTCCATTTAAAAGTAATTTATGAAAAATATAAGAATAAATATTGATCATAGAAATCCTAAAATAATATTTAGTTAAAAGACATATTTTATGTCATAATAATTCTAAATTTATTCACATTCCTCTTTTTGTTTGTTGTAGTTCATATTAATTGGCTATTAGAGAAGGTTTCATAATTCAGTTTACTTGTTCAGATAGGATCATATTTTATCCTCGCAAATAAAAAGTATAAATTAATATAATACGCTAACTTCATATAAACTTTAAAAATTCCCCCTTATTAGCCTAAATAATGTTTTGATTTTTTTATTTGAATCTGAAGAAATGGGAAACATTCTTTATCAGAAAAATGTCGCTAAAATATATAAGGAGGTCGTAAGACATTTTTTCTTTTATTAAAATTTATTTCTTTTATTTAAAATCCTTTCATGTATAAATGTTAGTACATTAAAAATTTTTATGGTAAATTTATATTTTTATAAATTTACCATAAAAATTTTTAATGTACTAACATTTATACATGAAAGGATTTTATAATGAGTGTCATTGCAAAATATTTCAATCGCTTAATGCATATTATTTAATGGGAAATAGGTAAATAATGTGTGATTCGTACTTGAAAATACGAAATTATAAATGTATAAAAATTTAAATCTGTAAAATTTACCTTAAGCTTCAGCATATATTTATATTCGAATCGCATATTTATATAATTAAACAGTATAGACTAAAAACTTTAGATTGGTTTAACGAATTAGTTATTAGGCTTTATGAAATTTTTGTTTATCTGGTAAATAAATAATATTGATGACAAATTTTATTTTAAGATAGAATGCAGATTTCACTGAATAAAAAACAAGAATATTTGGGTTATGTGTATCAATAAAAACTTTTATATATAAAAAGTCTTCATTTCTAATAATTTGAATAAAAGTAACTAATTTTTTATTGTACACCCACCATTTATTTGTTATCGTTACTTTAACAAATGATACTTTAAGTACTGCTGAAGACTAAGATATAATACAATTTAACAATTATTTTACAGAGTTGTTACAGCAAATTTAAAGGTAAGCATTAAGATATTAATACAATGCTTTGATAGGTTCATAATGTAAAAAACTACTTAAATAGCATGATTACCAATACTGAAAAAAAGAGAAGTTAATTGAAGAAAAATAAATAGAATTTATTTTAGTCGTTTCTCGTACTTTAAAATAATCGATATTTTAAAAATAATATTATAAACATTTTTTCCCACAAAAATTAATTTTCTAATGTTTTATTACACACAAGTAGAATTATTTTTATTAAATAATAATTTTTTATTAATAATCTGTAAGGAAAACATTAAACATATGTTTTCCTTACAGGGGAATAAATTTTTGTATAAAAGGAATAAGAAAGTAATATTTTTTTAAGGATCGCCTTGTATAAGAAAAAAAAAAGCAATCATAATATATTATTGCTCTGTAATAAATGTAATGGTTATTTTCGGTTTGATATATGTTTGTATTACCTTGTTCAATAAGATAACGCACTTTTGCAGCCATTTCTTCCTATCCTCTTCAAATATATATTGCTGATAAATCAGTTTCTACCTTTCAAGAAAATTCCAGCTTGCTCGCCGATAAATTGAATTGGTGTAAATTGATTACATTTCCCCAACAAGGTAGATGCCTGTATCCTCGGATGATCTGGTGGCAATGAAACTGCCGCTTTCCAATAGTTGAGAGGATGAGAACTGTACAGGTTGCGTGGAATCACTGTAACACTGATAGTACGAGCTTCAGTTGCAAGTGAGATAAATTTATTTCAATTAGTTATCTCTCCTGTTTAGTTTCAATTTCTCTACTCTTAGACCTTTGAGTAAATAAAACCTAAGCAATTTGGCGCGCGTGCGTGTGCGCGTGTGTGTGTGCGCGTATGTGCGTGTGTGTGCGCGTATGTGCGTGTGTGTGCGCGTATGTGCGTGTGTGTGCGCGTATGTGCGTGTGTGTGCGCGTATGTGCGTGTGTGTGCGCGTATGTGCGTGTGCGTGTGTGTGCGCGTATGTGCGTGTGCGTGTGTGTGCGCGTATGTGCGTGTGCGTGTGTGTGCGCGTATGTGCGTGTGCGTGTGTGTGTGCGTGTGTGTGCGCGTGTGCGCGTGTGTGCGTGCGTGCGTGCGTGCGTGTGTGTGTGTGTGTGTGTGTGTGTGTGTGTGTGTGTGTGTGTGTGTGTGTGTGTGTGTGTGTGTGTGTGTGTGTGTGTGTGTGTGTGTGTGTGTGTGTGTGTGTGTGTGTGTGTGTTACTTTATATAAAGTCATCGTTGTGTCCTATACATTCAGTATTTCTCTGCCCACAATTTGAGCCATTGCGGAACATATTCTGTGACTTCAGATAATAGCTTAAAATGATGGACATTTTTAACATGGTGTGTGTGTAACATGGTGTGTGTGTGATGCATTTTATATAAATTCCAATTTTAAAAAATTTGGAAAATGATTTACTCATCTATTTTGCGTAACTGAAAAAATAAATTATATTTTCTTGTCAGTAAAAATTTTATCGTTTTATATAAATATCATTTTAAAAACTAAATGAATATTGAAAAATTATTAACAATTATATTAAAAAGTAAATCATCAAAATTAAATACATTAAAAGTCAATTGCTGATAATTTGTATAACTTAACATGTCTCCCTTTATCAAATAGGATTAATGTTCGATGTAAAATTGATTTCATAATTACTATATCATCAAAAAAACCTTAATAAAGACAACAAAATCATTCAAATTAAAAAATTTTAAAAATTTAAATAAATATTTAAAACAATTCCTTATTTTGATGCTATTGTTTGAACATTGTAAATTAGATTTTCCCCAAATACACTTTTATTAAAGATATATTTATACTGTTTATATTCTTAGAAGTAATCTATTTATTATTACGTTGTGTTAGAAATTACCTGATACAGTATATTTTGTTTAATAATTTTGGAACACTTTTATCTAACATTTTTTTTGAAAAATTGTCTCAACAAAAAAGCAAAAGAAATTTCATTTGTAATTTTAATTAAGAAATTACATTTATACTTTTTCACATAAAGAAATTTTCCTATAAAAGAGAAGAATTACTTTTTGTCTTACTTGTTTTTCACAAAATAGTTTCACGTCACATATTACAAACAATAAAGTCTAATTTCTTTAATTTCTTATTCATGATTTAAAAGACAGGAAAAAAATTAAAAACAGAGTAAAAGCATATTTTACTGTTTATAATATATCAAAGTTACTACATGAGGTATTCTTAATTAGGAACAAAAGTTAAATTTTTTTTATTGTGGTTATCATCAAAAAACTGTATTGATCAGCCTAGATTCGTTCAAATAAAAATTTTCTCTAAATTCTTTAATTTAACATCTGTACCTTTTTTTTTCTAGAATCATCATACTGTAATAATCATCAATTATATAAATGTTTAAAAAAGCATAATCAAAATTTTCTTTTTTAAAAGGATATTAAAAATTCATAAATTATTTTTAGCGGCACCGCATACTGTTAGAGGAATCTATTCCAAAGAAAATGTTTGAGTTGGTTGAATATAAATCTAGTCAGAAAGCTTTTCAAGAAATACCGTTCAAAGAACTGGTCTCATTTTAGATGCAAACTTGATCCTTTGGTCTTACAGAAACCTTACTTAAAAGAAAAACCTTCTCTCAACAGAATTATTCCTTACAGAATATTTTATTTTTGTATAACTACGTTTTTTACAAAATAATTCTGTAGCATGATAAAAAAAAAATAAAATTTAAAAGTATATTCATAAAATTGGAAACGAACTAACACTGTTGAAGGATAAGATGTGTTTTCCCAACGGATATTGAATTTTCCTTCAACAAATATTTACACTTCTTAGAGGTTTTGATGCACTGGAAATTCTTTTCTCCGATAAAAATTTTAGTCTTCCTTCGCCGTTAATTTATCTCCTGCTTAATATCAGAAATAAAATAAGAATATTTTCCAATAGTATTATAAAGTAAAATAGTAATGACATTCTTGATAAAATTATTTGGTTTTGTTCTGTTATTCCAGTTAAATAAGAATCATTTCTGATTGTTATTCAGTTATTATGAAGAAGTTTCACAATGCAACAGAATATTAATATTCTCGGAAAGTAATCTTTATAATTAGATTTTTTATTCCTTTACAGCTATCTCACATATTTATCAAAATATAACCGTATTTCAAATATTTTATAATGAGACATAATGAAAACGTTATTTTAGTTCTTTAAAAGAGTAATGAATTGTTTAGTAAACTTAACATAAATCTTTTTATTGCATTTCTACGATAACAAAACCTAATGTTTTTTTTAAATAAATAGAGGATACTCAAAGAAAATTTATAACTGTTCACATGCAAGATATTTTTATACAACCATTTAGCGTTATCTTGAAAAACTGCGCCAACTAAACAAATAGTAGATAAATATATAATATTTTGCACACGTGAAATATTAACAATATTTTACATCCTTAATTTTGCAGTATAATATTTTTTTCTTAAACTCTTACATTAATTTTCTCCTTATTGTATTAATTCCCACATTATTATCTGTTCTTACAAGATTTTCTGTAAAATACTGTTTTTATATAAAATTTTTACAATATAAAAAGTAAATACTTCTCATTTTTCATTGATTCCACTTATTTCTTTCTTAAATACTTTAATCAAGAACTTAAAGCAATGTATTTTAATTACCTTCATAAGATTCGGAGCTGACTTCAAAAAAGAAGGAAATTTTTTGTCAAAAAAAGGGCAAAAATCGGTGATATGAGATTTTGATACAGTGCACGTGAACGTGAGCATGAATTCGGCTATAAAAGTTTGTTTCATTATCAGATGGCTTCAATATACGTAAATAAACATGTTTATCTATTTTAGAAGTATTATTTAAATAAAATTATATTAAAAAATTATTTTAGTGGTATTGGTAAAAAACAATACAAGACCTTGATATTATGTGGTCTTATATTGTTTTCTACTTATTAATCCTTAAGTCCATTTATAAAATGAATACATAATCTTTTTAAAGGAATTATTTTCGAAAATTGAAACTCTGATGGAATTATAAGAATAAACTATACACACACATGCAATTCGGATGGTTAATTAAATTTTATATCTTTTACGTTTATAAACGCCAAATTTTAACCCCCTTTGAACTTACATTATTGGCATTTGATAATGTGACTTCGAAAAATAGAACTTAACATTTAACTTAAAAAAACATTCTTCATTAAAATTCTGCTTAATACCTTGATCCCAAAATAGTTTTCAGATGACCAAATTTGCATAATTATGCAAATGCAAATTTTTAATAATTTATGCAAATTTCACTTTTATCAAAATAATTTATGCAAATTTCAGAATTTGCATAAATTATTCTTCGAAAATAAAGCTTTTTATCCAAATTTTTAAATTGCGTTAATAAACACGCTTCTGAATTTTTCATCTAACGAAACTTTTTTAACAAGGGGGGCACTTGGGTGTCTAACCCTTCACCAGAGGCCTGAAAGTGCAACTCATTTGTCATTACCAGAGGGCACCTGTGAGCCAAGTCATGAAAGCGAGTAGCATTACCATACTCCCCCAAACCCGTTTATAAGGTGAGCCACACTCCATCCCAAAAGAAAGGCCAGAGAAACAAAGAGAGAAAATAAAATCCATACCTTAACCGGGATTCGAACACGGAACCTACAGTTCAGGAGTCAAGAATGCTAACGACTCAGCTATCGGTAGGCATATGTTGGGACTTTTACGGGATAATTTTATCGGTGTAAAAGATACCTATTATTCAATTTTAAATTCTTCCTCAACAAATCTTAAATGCAAAAATACATTATGAGTGTTTATATATTTTTATATTAAAAATGTAATTTTGCTTATATGAAGAAAATTAATATCTGGAAGTAAACATATCATAATTAATAAGTTATTTTATGTACGAATACTTTTTAAGATATGCTCATAAATTAAAATTCAATTTAATTATTATTCATAGTGTTTCATCCGTATTTACATGAGTACAATATGTGCTTATGAATATATAAATAATCTAATATAAATGTGTACACTGTTATATACTTCCCAATTTTTCAAAAAATGTACAAGTTATATATTCAATGTGTTTTAATTTAGCATATAAGATTGCATACTGATGTCAGCTGAACCTACCATAATTTCTTTCACAGTATCGATTCCTACATATATTATTGATGTTCCTTAATACTTACATTAAAAAATGCAAAATTGCGATAAAATATTTTTTAATCAATTATGAGTAACTTATCTATATTTGAAAATAACGGAAGAATTTATTGGAATTACCGCAAGGCATTTTCCGAGGAATGTTACTTTTATCTAAAACTTTTAATTATTTTATTCAACATCAAACAAAGGAAATAAATGGCACGTAATCAAACAAACCTAAAAGCGTCTCATTTATATTGTCACTTGTAATTCGAAAACCGCACAGTCACTTAAAAAATGCAATTTCATTCAAGAAATAACGGTCTTCTTATTCTATCTCCCTACAAATTACTAAACCAAAAGTAAACTTAGGAAAAAACGCTATTACAACATAAGAAAATTTATATCTAAATCTTACAAAGTAGCAGAAATCTTCTCTTCTGCGTAAAACAAACAACTTTCTTCCAACCGTCCTTTTCCTCTGAAAGAGCAAAACCAAATATTCTGGCATTCTCATTAAAAATTTCTTTTTCCTTTGGCAACAGCCGAAAAATCTCATTATTGAATGGCAAGAGCGAAAACGAAATTTTCTTCCTTCGTTTTCGATTTATAACATAAAAGGGAAACAGACTTTTTTGACAAGCTCAGCGCGAGTTCATTTCTTTAAATATAAATGTAAGAATGAATGAGTATAGATGTATTTGAAGTGTGTCTCGGCGAACAAGGACTGGAATATCGATTCTGCCACTCTGGAAGTTCCTTGCTGCCGAGAAAGTGAAATATATTTCAAGTTCTCTGGAAATATCAGAACTCGCCGATCAATTTTTAGTCCCTTTTTACTGAATAATTTTAAATGTTTTAAAGTTTTTCCGGAATATAATAGAAAAATCATGTAAGATATTTCCATAAAATGGATTTTGAGTTTTATGTTTTAACTGTTGAAAAATGCATCTTCTCAGTACGAAATTGAATGCAAATATTTATCAATATAGTTGGCATAAAATATGTATTCGCTGAAGTTGAAAAATATGTTTGATATACTCCATAACTTTTCAAAGCAGCAACTTAAGATATAGTCCCTTTTAAAGTCTTAAATTTTATTACTTTGCAAAAGTAATCGATATTTGTACTTTTTATGCTCAGTAAATAAATATCAACGACGAGCATTTTTCATAAAATTAGTTATAAATAGTTATCCTCTTTTCATTATTTATTCTTCTTTCTTTCGTTTATATTATTATTTTGTATTTTATAATCATCTCCTTTTTATCAAATATTATTTTACTTTGATAAAAGTAAAACAATTAATGTAGTGTATGTCGAAGATAAAGTCATAAATCCTAAAATAATTAAAAGCACTTTTTTATTCAATATTTTACTTTGGCGTTATTGGTATCATGGATAAGGATTCCTACATCAAGTATCAACTTATTGACTTGGTAGTAGAAAAATGCTAAGAGATGTCTTAATGTTCTTAAATCTTTGTATTATTGAATTTAGGGAAAATTATCCTAATTCGCATATATAAAAGTCCTTAAATTTAAATGTTATTAAGAATTACTAAGCGATTTATTAAGTTACGTTTTATTCGTTTATTTATTTTGTATAAGATTTAGAGTTGGTATAATGAATGTATCTCATATTCATTATACCATTTATAAAAGCCTGGGTTTTGCTTAAAACAAGATCTGGCTACCTTGTAGCTATCATAAGCCAAATTAATTTCCCAACCTGTTGCCGCTCACCAACAAATATCTAAAAAAAACTCTATTTTCACAGAAATTTATACAAAATGAATGAATAAAGGCCCGGAATACAGATTTAGTGCTTTATTTAATAATTATGCATTATTTACTGATAATTATCAATATAAAAATAAATGTTATAATAAATATAAATATTTCTTCGAGATAAATAAAATATTAAAATTGTGTGTATATTCTGTTTTATTTATTTTTTTGACATTTAATTCAAATATGAAATAAACAACGGGAATTATAGATATTGAATCAACAGTTAAATAAGAAGCTAAAATCTTAATGTGAAGTTTATACACATACGGGTAAGAATGAGTAAAGGTAAGGTAAGGTAAGTTAATTTTCACTTCTTGATATTGTATTATATATCACAATATCAAGAAGTGAAAAGTAACAGTTATTCTTAATATTCTTCGTAACTCGTAATGACTTTCAATTGAACTGTAATTCTTAATGTTCAGTAGTCAACTTATAGTTTTTAGTGTTTCGTATTTCTTAATTTTGCTGTCGATAACATTATTGTTTATGTCTTAATTTTTTGCAACCTTTTCATTTTTTGTGAGGCTGGAGAAAACCATTAAAAGCTAAAATAAAAATAATAACAATAACTACATTCAACTATAATGAAACATTGTTAAAAATATAAATTATGAAACAAAAATTCAGTGAAAAGAAACTGATAATTTTATCCGATTTAAATTTATTTCATAACATTATAGAATAGAGTAAATTTTTTCTGAGAATTTAAGAGTCCTGCCAAATTTGGTACTCATGCCATTGGTTAATGATACCTGCTCCAGAGTAGCATATTTTATTGTAGGCTAGAGTAATGTGTAATAGAGTTAAGTATAATTTTTCATTAGCTAAAGTAATGTGCGAAAGAGTTACTATATAATTTCACATTAGCTAAATCATTGAAGTTATGGAAATTATAAAATATTATCATTTTTTCGAATTTATTGGAAAATAGCAAATTTAAAAATCTAAACAAAGAAACTTTCGGAATACAGAAAATATTTATTTTCAAATAATATGCTGGAAATTTTTCTGCTAGTTTTCACAAACATTTTCAACGTCAAGAAAATAGTTAAATTATAAAATTCGTAATAGTTTAATAATTTAATTTATTAATATAGTAATAGTTTAATAATATTTTTAAAAACAACTCGTCCAACTTTTACATAGTTTAAGAGCTTAAGTAATACAATTTTATTTAATGCATTGATTTTTTTAATCTAGATATTTTATTTCTATTCTTAACTGGAATTAATTACAAGACATAATCCAGTAAGCTCTGTGAGAATCGAAGTAATTAATGAGAGGATAACACCATAATTGCAGATTTCTTAAAAGTCCATAAAGCTAAAGATATCCGAGAACTTTTCCATCAATTTTACGAAGTACAAGCATTTTTTATTTGAATATTATTTATAAAAAATTCTAGAAATACAAGGTTTTTAACTCACAAAAATTTTTAAGATTGTCTTGACGTATACTTCTGTGACTTGAACTATGACTAAATTGAAGGAAAAGGCGGTATTTGAAAGTAAGATTTTGCGGAGTATTTATAGGCGTAGAGGAGAAAAATAGCTGGAGATATTAACTCAGAATTCTATAGGATACATAAACAACGTGTTTGTGTTAAATTTATAAAATTAAATAGAATGAAGTAAAAGGCTCATGTGCTTAGAATACATGATGACAACACTGTAAAAAATGTCCACCACTTTAGACCTACTGGAACTAGAAAGCGGGGAAGACCGCGGTTAGGATGGATTAGGTGGAGTCACATTTCCTTACAATTAATGAGAAGGATTGGAGGCCGAAGATTTTTCAGAGGTCGTCATGGATATATCTTCATAAGAATGTATTGACCCACACTGTTCTGTCTGGCCAATTATGATGATGAGGATTATTTATAACTTTTATAATTACATATACACACACAAATCTTTTTCATAAATTTCTTTCATAAATCAGTGTTTGACCTCATCACACTCTCATTTAAAAGATCTTATAGAACGAAGAATTTCTCTGCATATATTTAAATGTAAGCTATGTAAGTTTAAATTTTATAAAACCTAATAGATTCATATTTTTTTGGTTACAGTACGTTGAGTACAGAATATTTTTATGATTTTTACAATTGGTATAAATTATTTTTTTCAAACAACATACAAAAACATTAATTTGTGCTAAATTCATAAAGTATTATATAATGAATTTCATGCTTTTTGTTATACGAATTTCAATATTTTAAGAATTTAATATTGTTTTTTATAAAATATTTTATGAAATTAAAATTTATCCCTATAAACATTGACAATGTAGAATTTATTTGAAATAACATTGCAAATATACAATTGTTAATTAGGTATTTAATAATCTTTGTCTTGCAATATATTTCAAAATCTTTTTATAAACTTATTTAAACAATAAATCCGACTAAGAAAATACTTGTGCGTAGTATGCTTTCATATTTTATTAGTTTAATAAAATGAAAATTTGGGTTTTGTCTTTTTACGCTCAGCTTTTATGTACGAAAAGATAATCTGGAATTTATCGATTTAAAGGAGCTTCCAAATTATCACATTTTGTATATCTACTTGTACCCGAAAGCCTGTTCACTAACCAATATATTATCAGTTCGTAATGGTATCCAGATTGTATTAGGAAACTGAAATTGTACTTGGTTATTTTATAAGCAGATTCAAATCTCATTCAAGATTTTACAGTAAGAATATTTTATTGACAACATTTCTTACAAGAAGCTAGATTGTAGCAAATAAAAAACTAAAGTCACAAAATACAGACTACATCAATTTAATAATTGCTCGATTCTTTTTAATTTTCTTTCTAATGTGTAATACTTAATGTATCCTTCTAAGTTTTTGTGTTAAAAAAATAGTAGTAATATAATAGTAGAATAGCTATAAATTATATTTTCTTAGTAATAACACCTTACAGCACAAACTGGTGCTAATTTAACATTTGAGCTATAAGCTGTGTAACAATGTTACGGGGCCCTCTTTTTCTTGTTGATGATTTGTGTGACCAAAATTTTGTATTTGATCTAAACTTTAATCACTTATTTATTTCAAAAATATGAAACACGTATGAATTTGCTTAGGTTTTTGCAAATATGTTTTGACGTTGTAGTTTTAGGGCTGAATAGCACTTTCTTTCATCGTAAGATATAATTATTTATATCTTACGATCATCTCATCTTGTTACATCGTGAGGTATAATTATTTATCTAGTTTATACGCATGTATACATAGATAGATAGATGCATTATTAGTTGTGCAACACGCAAGACGAATCATACCTGAGAAAAATAATGAATATATCTGTAAAATTAAATTCTTTTTAAGCATAATGTCTATGAATTTTTAAAAACAAAATAATTGAGACTAAATTAATTAAAATTAACAAAAAGTATTAATTATTCATATGAATCATTTAAAAATTAATGATTTTAAATTTAAAAAATGTTACATTTGTTTTGCTTAAGTCATTTTGTAAAAGATCAAGAAATACAGAATTCTAAAAAAAGAAATTTAAACTTATATTTTTCTTAATATTTTTACATGCTTTCTAAACTTATTAATTATATTAATCACACAAAAAATATTCATTCATTATAGATTTTAGGTAGTATATTAAAAAAAATAAAAAAACATATATTCAAGAAAATAAGTAGTTTCTTAAATGTTAAATGTTTAATAAAAAAATAATCAATGATTCTCACACAAGTATTCAAAGTAAAATTATTTTTTATATTATCATACATTTAATTAAAACATGTATCAGCATTAATTAATAAAATACAAGCTATATAACAAATAAATTGGTGATTAAAGTGACACAGCTTTAAATTAATTTTTAAAACCTACTTTTAAATATAAGAAAAATTATATACTATACCATTTAAAGTGAAACATAATCTCTTTTGTACCAAAAATATGTAAGCTTATTACATTTTTTCCAGTTGTTTTGATGGTCTTAGTTTTTTTTAAACCGAATTCAGTTTTTTTATTTGCTAATTCAATTTTTTTATCAATAAAAAATGTCCCCTGCTCCCCATAATTGCTCTCAGGCAAAAAGTAATTATGGACGAGGATAGTAATTGTCTTAACAAGGGAGTAATTATCTTTTTGAACTCTTACAAAACATTTTTTGCGTTCTCCTAAGGAAATCGATATATTTAAGAGTAAAATGGTTTCGATCCTCTATTATAATTATTGAATATAAATGAAAACAAAATTCAGATATTAGAAAAAAAAATTTAAGATTTCGAGTTAGAATTTTTAAATTCTTTAAAATATTTTCACAATTGTAATATTAATGTTGGTAAGAAAAATGTAATTTTTATATAACCTTTATAGAATTTTCTATCATCTTCTTAAAATTTTTTCTTCAGCTTTGTAATTAGATATACTATTAGATACAATTACTGTGTGTTAATGCTGATGCTTTCCATCTTTATAATTGGTGCATATGGAAAACTATCCAATTCTAATTGTGATTCTAATTATTTCTTTATACAATAGTTTATATGAAGATTGTTTCCAATTAATCGAAACCTTGTTTTAGATGCCACCCCTTGGCAATAAACTGCAAATAAATAATTTATAGATATTTTGTATAACTTAATACTTGTGCCATTCTGTTTTAACGTGAGTAATTATGTATCTCACTTTCTATGCTTCAAATATTTTATAAACTAAATGGTTTTGACTGAAGGACGAACAGTTGTGTTCCTAACAAATTTAAATCTTGTTCACATTTATATGGAATGATTAACTGGCAAACTGCAAAATAATCTCCTAACACAAATTATTTTAATTTCATTAAAATATATAATCCACGGGATATGAAAAATTAATAAAATATTTTTATTCGCTTTATTGATCACACACACACATATATATACACGTATTTAAAAAATTATTTTAAATTAATCATTAGAAAAGTTAACATTACTAATAAATGGCCGACTTAAAATAAACATCACTCTAAATATAAATTTAAGAACAACTCTTGCCACTCACACAAACTCAACAGTAAAATAAAGCATGTTACTGGCAACATGCGTCATTTTACATGCTAGTATTAAATGTACATCCAACAGAGCCTGTCTTATCCAGATCGATTTGAAATTATATAATTATACCTTTAAAGCATTACATTTTTTTTCTTTAAGAAATTAGATAACTATATGCAATCAAACGTTAATGCTAATAAGATATTTTAAGATAAGATAATCCTTGGAATCATATAAAAATTATTATGATAATATTATTGTCTAAAAATATGTGTGTACTCATGCTACTGAAAATTTATCTTTTCATCCCATGTTTGTATTAAGTAGTTATAACAGTTTATTGTTTCTAAAACATTTTTATTAGAGAAAGCTTAAGACTTTATTAACAATATAATGGAGGTTTACAGTTTGAAAAAATTCTGCACATTACTGAACAATAATTCAAGTAAGATAAACTTTTTAGATATGATTGACGACATTATGATGAAATTTAACAAAACAATGATTATGAAAAATGCAAAGAACCAAGTCTCCACCAGGAATGAGATAGACAGCTATACAAATTAAACTCCCTTTTCTCACGTGAACGAAGGACATATGTCTAAAAATCTTCATCTTCAATTTCACCATAAAGGGCCTGCATCATATTAAAGATGTAAAAAGATCTATATCAAAATGTAAGAGTAAACAGTATATCAAAGCAGTAACAAATTCATATTGGAAAAGGAAATAACAAATCAACGCAATGCAGTAAGAAGAATATCAACACAAGCAAATTTCAAAACCTATTTATTAAATTCAGATAAAGATACAGGTACTCACACACATACATAATAATAATAATAATAATGAAAGCTTAAGAAAATGATTTTTAATTTCATTTCCTATATAATGAGTGGTTTCTCATTCTCTTTAAGAATAAATTTAGAACTGTTTTACTCATATGGAATCAACTGGTAGAGCCGATCTCAGGGTTAGGTTCCGAGATGCTGCTTCTTCGTGCAACAACAATAACTCATATGGAACTGAAATGTAATAATTCATAATAAACAACGGATAAGAAAAGACGAAAATATGTCAGAAAACTTCTTGTTCAAATAGCGCAATATTTCATATGAAGATAACATCTGTGTATGGCTAAACTTCTAATTTTTTTCCCTAGTGCCTCCTGTGTGGGTGGAAGAGCCTAGAGACAGCGAGGTAGTGGTGGGAGCTCAGATTCTTCTCACCTGTGCCGCCACTGCCCACCCTACACCACGGATCACCTGGAGGAAGATACAAGGTAACACTTTTTCAAGCATTCATCTCCTTCAAGACCATTTTCTTGTCGCACTTTCTTTTCATCCCGGTACATTTCCCTCTACAAGAAGAAATACACCGTGTACCCTTTTTTTTTCTTTCTTTCTTCGATTTGCTTTTTAAAGCTTATTGATTTTTGAGGTCGGCGACCTGTTGAAAGGGTACTCGGGGACATGCCTTCTTATACGTTACACATGTGTAAACCTCGCTTCTAAGAATTTTAGTTAAGTAAAAGAAATTTCCATACATGTTACAGAAATTTATACGCATGTAAAAATTAGTTTTGTTATTTTTGGTAGTGTTTCCATTTAATTTTTGAAGTCAACAATGCATTAGTGTTGTTAGAGTAAACGGGAAATGATCTAAAAATAATATTATTGCATTTCTTAAAATATATTAGTCAAAAAAAAATCCGAAACATCAAATATCCATTGCTTTGTACTAAGCAGAACTGATATGATAATGACAACATTAAGAAATATAAAGAAATATCAGGATGATAAACTTATGCGTCAAAAGATACAAATATTATATTTCTTTTCCTGTGTCACATAACTTTTCTCGCGAATAATTTGGTCTTTTTTGAGATAATATTAATATAATAAGTAATATAACATACATCAAATTGTGCATAGAAATAATTCTGATTTTGCATTAATAATAAAAATTAAATATATTCTACACACAATTATTGTTTATTAATTTACTAACCTCATTCAAGCAGATCTCTTTTAATCACCATTATTTAAATTTTATATAGTTGCTAATTTTTATCTATGATTAGCAATTTTAATCAAATATATAATTTTAGGCAAAATACTTTGTTCAAATAGACATATCATTGATTATCCTCCTCTCATATAGCTAAAAATGGGTGACTATTAATCATCTTGAAAGAGTATAAGACAAATAAAATTATGACACTAAATGCTGTAAAAACTATCTAAATTCAGTGTAAATCAACCAATGTAGAATTATTCAAGTTCTACGAATTGAAAAACATAATCTTTTGTTAATTTTTAACTCTTTACATGATAAACCAATAATTAAAATAATCACATAAAAGTGTTTCAAAAAATTTTATAACTATGTCTCATGTTTTCAAACATTTTTCTTAGTATAAATTGGAATATATAAATATTCATCAGAAGTAAACATCCTATTGTTATTTTTTAAAATATGAGGTATCTCTTTTCCGCAAGAAATAGAATTCAATTATCCAAATTTACAGATAACTAGTTGGCTTATTATTTTCTTGTGGAGTTCAAAATAATTTAATCTTTTGACATAGAAATTTATTGGAAAAAACCATTAATTTTGCTTCTATTTAAAATAAAAATGCTGTGACTTTTGGATTAATTTATCGAATGAACGTTTTCTGAATTTGAGTTCCTTTTCCTGTGAGTAAAATATTTTCTAAATATGAATTTACATACTACACACCAAGAAGTATGAGAATTATATAACAAACATTGAAAACAATTTCAACTCGACCTATAAAAGAATTTAATTACATATAGTTTTACTTGCATCCAATAAAAATTGTATGGTTATTTTATGAAAGACAGAAATACATTTCATTCCAATTAAAAATAAGAAATTACATAATATCCAGTTATTTTTTAAATTACGTGGTTGGTTAAATTATACATTTCTAATCAAGTGAGGCTATAATAATCGAAATAAATTTATTAAATTATTCTCATGTCTATTTTTCAGCTAAATGCTATAAATAAGTACACTAGCATTAATCCCTAATAACAATCATTAAAATCTAGACACAAAAAATCAAAATAAATATTTTTTACAAGAATTATATCGATATATATATATATATATATATATACCTATGACATATTTATTCGGTTTTTTTTTTTTTTTTCCCCAAATTTTTAATTCATTAACTATAAAGTGGTTGTTTCTATCGTTCCAGTTGAGATTATAATTACGCCATTTTATCGCAAATCTCATTGGTTTAAAATATCCAAGACGTCAGACAACGTTTCTTACACATTGTATTTAAATGGAATCATCAATCCGACTTATCGACGAATTTGTTGCCTGCCTTTAAATCCCATTCATCGAGCGACAGCAAGCAAGGCGATGTTCACTATCGAATGTCTGAGTATCATTGGTTATGAGAAAAAATTTCATTTATTTATTTTTTTGAAAGTAATAACGAAGTATTTTTAATAATAATTTATCTTGCAAATTTTTTTCAAAATCATAAAAATTTTGTGTTGTTCAAATCTTTTTTTCAAATGTTTAGCGATATTTTTTCCAAAATTGAAAACGTTGAAAATACAACAGAAGAAAAGGTGAAATGGAAAAGACAGGACAAAACATCCACGTTCAGCTTGAATCGGCAAGAATAATTTAATTTTTTATTTTATTAATATTTTAATTAGAATGCACTTGAAAAACGAATGTATTGAAATATTTTGTTCTTATTATACAGATAAAAGGCGTTATTTTCGGAAGTTTTTTAATGTCTTTTAAATTATGTAAATTTTAAAACAGTTTTATATGCATGCATTTATAATTTATCTTCATTAAAAATCTATTCATAAGGATGTTTTCCATTACATTACGGAATTCAATTATAAAAAATTTAATTTCTTTTTCTTGCTTGGACTATCATTTGAGTTAATTGTCGTGTTTTCGTCGTGTTCAAGTTTATGGCAGCGTCCATTATCCAAAATCACCTAATGAATATTTCCCGTAGAGCAACGTAATTGAAAAATCTTTAATCACTTAATAAGGAGTCTTGGAATTGTTCCAAGTTCGGAAAGTGAGGCGGACGGAGCAAGATTCTTTTTTCGAAAATAATGTGGAGAAGCGTCATCGGCAGCGGTAGCTGACAGGACGTCGTCAGTGATTAATGTCTCGGGAGCACTAAGACAGAGAAATTATAGGGCTGAGGGACTTTCGGTCGGGCAAGTAATCCAGTCTCGTGAGACGCTTTCGATTTCGATCAATGAACTTGGATGATATCGATTATAGCTGCACGGAGCTTGAATTTGCAATTTTTGAATAAGAATTCATTGGAGCATAAGTAAGATTGTAATTAAAACTGATGTGGATCATATACAAATTAACTTAATAATTCATAAAAACAGAAATGGGGATGAGTTTAAAATAAAAAAATTCAACTTTTCTAATTCCCTACTAATTTATTAGTTCACTTTTTTTCCTTGATTAAAACGTCTTATAAATGGTGATCTTTTCTTTCCAATCGAAATTTCAAAATCAATATAGCTGATTCAAATTAAAGAAAAATTATATTGCTTCAAGTTTTAATGCTTTATAATTAACATCGAACTATATTGTTTTAATTGAACTTTTTCGCCTTCAATTAATTAAATTACCTCTTTTGGAAAAGAATATCAGACAGCTTTACATTCTCACAATATTATTTTTATAGATGTTTTATAGTAAATAGTATGCGTTTTCTCTTATACCTGAGGATGTTTAAAACTAAGAAGTCCAGACTTAAATATAAAATAAATCTTATTCCAATTTATTTCAATATTACCCAAACTTTTAAAACTTGTGTTAAAATATGTATTCAAATCATCACACAACATGTAAAAACTAATAGCATTTGAATTTTTGTTTCCTGGAATAAAAATATAAATTTATGCATAGAAATAACTCATGAAAAAGAACACTTTTTTGCTTTTTAAGGAAGTATATATCTGTATTCTCACTAATTAAGAAACTATGCAATTATGATCATATTTAAACTGAGTGGTCAATTTATTAGAAGCGATCCGCTTTGTTAAATCTCCCCTAGAAAATGATGAATTCATTGCGGCATAGATTCTATTAGCGTTTGAAAGTATTATTCCTTGATGTTTGCCCTTACGAATGAAGTTGCTGCCCCCATTTGATGCTTTCTGGAAGGTAATGGATCTACGCCTTGAAAGCCTCTCTCAGTCTCATATCAAAGATGCTCTAATGTATTCATATCCGCTGACAGAGGTGACCAGTTGAATAAACTAAATTCTTAGTCACTCTTTTGGATCTATTCCTGTAATATTCTAACTTTGTGATATAAAGTACTGTCTTGCTGGAATTATCCTTAATATGGAGAGAACATACATTTAATGCAGGGATGAAATACAATGTTTGAATCAGTCCCGGCCATTCAAAGTGCTATTCTACAAATATCAGCAGATTAAACAGATGCTGAGAAAGTATTTATAAACCCTTGTGCAGCTACCATTATCCCGAACAATGGTGTTTGACAAGGATGATCTATTGTGTTTCATGTTGTCTACAGATATTACGTAGCCCATGTTGCAATCGAAAACAAGATTTATCTGATCAGCACATCTTCCATTTCAGTATTAGTGATCATGGACAAATTATGGACGTTTACTGAAGTCACTTTGAAGGCGTTTTGAATCGAGGTCAAACATATTTAAAGTGACTTCTGCTCATATAGTTCATCGTTTCTAACATATGGGTTCTAGTACACTTAGCGAGATAATATTCTAGACAGTGTTGTAGGCTGAAGTTAGTTGTTGAGCTGAAACGTTTCTCTTTGCACAAATAAACATTTTCTTAATTACGTTCACCGCTTGGATCAATGACTCTTTTGCGACCATACGTTTGTTTCAAGATTTTTCGTCTAGCCAATCCTGGTAAAATTCGAAGTGCTTGATAGGGCGAAACCAAGCAGAAATATGGCTTCGGAATCTTTTGATCCACTTCAACCAGAATCCACTCATTCCTTGCTCAAATTTGCTCAAGTTTTTACAGTGACGCACGATCATACCACTTTCAATTGCTCTTTATATGGGCACCAAATACCACATTACCTGAGGCGTAACAGTTGTCAGGTCAACGCATTTTTATGGACGGGGGCGTTCATAATAAATTGTCCGCTCAGTGTACATAATGATAAAATTAAAGATTCTGCTACTTTATCATTTGATACATTTATTCTTTCCCGTAATTTATATCTTAAGAATTATTTCCAAAATTTCTTACACTTTTATTCTTTTATATAAAGTGACAAAAATTGAAATAAAATAAAATAAGAGAATGGTAATAAATAAAGTCTAAAATAATAACTTTTAATTTACTTTCTGCATGCTAAACATACTGAAAATAGAATGGAAATAAAGCATCCTCTTCCGAAAACTAAGTGAGGATAAATGAATTTACCGTTTACTGATCGTTCCATATTGCTGTGAAGTTTCCTTTTCCCTAGATAGACGCTTCCTATTATTACTTTCCCTAGAAAATGTCTCTTAAAATCACTCTATCTGCTTGACACTAAATCAAAGACAGAAATGAAGAATCGCGAATGTTTCAAAGAGCATTAAGAAGGGTCCTTATCATTCATATTGTTATCATCTCTACTTTCAAATATCTAGATAAACAAAAGGCAGGAATATTGTGAAAATGATAAAATTTTGGTTTCCTTATTTTGGTGCATTACACTTTTGTTACAATAAAAGCACTTCTCTCAATAGCAGTCTTTATTTTGACTGACTCCTAAATAGAAATTGTGTTCACATTTTATTCTTGACAGACAAGAATGATAAAACATTTAAAACTAAATGCCGGGTGGTAAATTTCATATTATGAAAGCGTTAATTAATAAAAGTATCTAACATTATCATAAATCCAAGAAGCTCATAAAATAACCAAATAATGTTGGAAAATTAATAAATGAAATTTATAATTCAATCTTTAAAAGCAGACTTTTTAATAAGCTCTCGAAATCTATCTACAGATGTCCATTACGTTTTGTTTTATTTCTTATAAAATATACAAATTAATTAAATATTTTTTTAATTTTAAAATTCTTGACTAATGAGAAACATACAAATTAGTTAGTGATATTTATTCTAAATTCATTGTAATCCGTACATAATGAATTGAGCATTTTTCCCCTTTAACTCAATGTGTGTGTGATTTCTCAAGAGCTGTACTATATAATAACTTTATTTATTATTAAGTACTTAAATATACATAATTAAATAATTAGTTTAATTTTGGTGCATTATATAGTAAATAAAATGCTATAATAATTATTATAATATCTTACATATAAGGTAAGTAATTACGCTATAAGGATATAACTTTTTACATTGTAATTTTTTATACGGAGAAAGAGCTCAATATAATTTTATTGTGTTATGTTTGTAATCATAAATTTTTTAAGACTGACTTCAGATAAAAGGGACTTATTTGAAAGTTACATAATTTATATTATTTTTAGCTGTTTTCAAAAATACACAGGAAAAAAGCTTTCCCAATCAGGATACTAAATACTTTACTTTTTATTTTTTATGTAGCTTTATTTATACTTTAATCAATTATTATATATTTTCAGTATTTAATTATAAAAATTGATGTTTAATAACAATTGAAATAAACTTATGATAAAGGAATTAATCTTTTAAAATAAAAATAAGGAAATTTTTATTCATTTTCATCATTAAAATATTCTGATAAATATATTTTGCAAATTTATATATTTAATCGTTATTTTATAAATGCTGTAGGATTATTTTCATCATAAGAAGACTTTGACAGCATAATGGTTTCAGAAAGTCAGTCAAACAATGAGTTTAATCCTTATTGAACTGAAGAAATTTAATCAGAAAATTAATTATTTGAAATTAATAAATAACTAATACATTCCTTTTTTTTCTTTTTTTTTTGTTTGTTTGTTTGTTTGTTTAAGAAATTTGTCAAGAGTGGCAAATCAGCAAGAGTTCCTGTACGGGTTATGCACGTGTTTTCATTTAAAAAATTTATTTAAATCCTTAGAAGCCAATTTTAGTCTGCAACGTAAACATTTATATCGAATTGCTTTCATATTAATACAATATTTTATTTTTGCCAATGGCTATACCATGATGGAGATACCAGTTCTCGTCCGATCACCGAAGTCAACGGACGAGTTTTTCGGGCACTAGCTTCTAGTATATAGAAAACATGAAAAAATATATAGTCACCGAAGTCAAGCATCATCAGGGGTGGTCAGTACTTGGGAGAGTGACCACCTGGATGAGTGACAACGCGACACCGCGTAGTGTTGAGAGTTGTTGTTCCTAATCCCAGATGGTGTAGTTAAGTTAAACCATCTAAATAAAACCAAAAATCATTAAAAAGTCTAAACATAAAATAGGATTCTCCAAAACCTTGCTTACAGTAAAATTCAAACAATAAAGAATATTTCTCGGAGAGGCCTAATTAGTCTTCCACCAGTGACACTCCAGAAAGACTTTCTGGCTCTGTTGAAAAAAAAGGGACCTAATGTGGCCATTCAAAGAACGTGAAAGAGTAGTCTGCTATATCTTAGGAATACTGATCTGGTGCCGTCAACGATGTTTTTTCCCAAAGTACCAAGAGTGGTCAGACGGATATCTCCAAATTTCGCTTAATTCCATCTTTTTAATAGTGCAGATTTCCGAAAAACGTTAGAATAGCGTTGCCCTGCAAGGTATCAGCAGTGGCAGACTTGGCAAAGATATCTGCAATTTCGTTACCACTCAATCCAACATTAACCCCTTAAAAATGTATAGAGTGTTTAGTAGGAAGTCGTGTCACAAGGTCTAAAATATTCAAACTTGTCTTATCCCCAATGGTCGTCCAATGAGACAGGTGCTGTATAAATTCACGACTGTCCGTTAGTATCCAGATGTCTCTGAACACAAGTTCAGTGATCGTGCCTATATAATTCAATCCCTCATAGATAGCTATAAGTTCTGATCTAAAAACCGAACAATAGTTAGCGTTTCTAACTCTTATGTCAAATGTACCATCAGATGACTTAAAATGCACACCGCTCCCATAAATACCGCCGTCGCCCTTGCTGACATCAGTACAAATTTTTAATACTGAATGAGGGATGCTATTAATTGTCTCCAGAGCCTTCTGCTTAATATAATCCCTTAATTAGGCCCTTTACTAACTTTAGTCATTAGCTCTGAATGAAAACGAATTTGATAAGAGTCCAACTGAAATAGGGGAAAGGCCTCAAGGAATGAGATTCCACTTCAAAAGAAAACAAACCCATATTATAAGCCATGGAAAAAGGACTTTGTTTTTTTACGCGCTCGTTATTGCTCCAAGAATGGAGGCAGGAAGAAGTTCTGTGTTGATCATTAATAACTAAATAGCTTATTGTAGTATTTAACCAGGCAGTAAACTCTTCTCAAAGAGAGGGGTGGTAAATCACTCTCCTACAATACAATACTGTTAGGGCAACTCTTGCGAAGACCAGTGATTATTCTTACGGCGCTGAATTGTATTCGTTCTAGTTTATTTAAGTTCTAGTTTTTAAGTTAATCCTGGCGTTCTAGTTTATTCCAAAATACGCCTGACCAGTGAGCTGTATATTGTCCTTAGGTTACTAGCATCTTCACCCCAGTCACATCCAGAAATATGTTTGAGATTATTAAGTCTTTTTCTACATTTGTCTACCTGAGCTTCTATATGTTTGCTACTCAATATTTCCTGGTCTAAAATATACCTTACTAGCCTAGATACTTGGAATTTTTTTTATATCAAAATTGATTACCATTCATAATAACAGTTGGTTGGTAATTATAGAGATGCCTATTAGTAGTAAAAAAGTAACTGTTGACTTTGAGCTATTGAAAATCAGTTTATGTGATTGAGCAAATGTACACATATCAACAAGAGTATTGTTGAGATTAGTCTCAATTTTTCCTACGTCAGAATCAGAAGACCAAAGGACAAAATCATCGGCAAACAATCCCACATAGTATTTATTGACTATCTCTTCAAACCCAGGAACATATAATGACAAGTGTATCGGGCTTAGAACCGATTCCTGCGGTAGGCCATGATTATATTTCATTTTATATTTTAATCGTATTGATCTATTCCTTAAAAAATCTGAGATCCAACGCAGAAGCTATATGTTGTTTTTGGTATGCTCCGAATACCAAAAACAACATAAAGTTGTCTCCAGATTCAATCAAAAGCCCTGGACATGTCCAAAAAGATAACAGCAGTGTGATTAGTAGGCTTAAAATTTTGGAAATCCCTGACATTCTGTTAGAAAAATAATATCTGATAAATGGTGCTATGACCTCGTCTAAATCTATATAGATCTCTAGAGAGCAGGCCATTTGTGGAAAAATAAAAATTTAATCTGGCCAAAATAAATCTCTCCAAGAGCTTACAAAATACTGAAGTCAAAGAGATGGTCCTGTAGCTCTCTATGGCTCTCTCATCCTTTCCAGGTTTTTCAACTGGGCAGGATTCTAGCTCCGTAGAGAGCTACAGGCCTGTCTCTTTGACTTCCGTTTTTTGTGTAAGCTCCTGAGAGTGATACCGCTAAGAGTGACACTGTGTGCCATTGACATCCTTTTGGGAGCTGATCTGATTTCAGATCAGAAGAATTAATAATAATAATAAGGAGAATGCAATGCTTTTAATTGTTAAAGACTCTTTTAAATTCTGCGCTGAAATTTTTAAATTCGTGCAAGTGCTGAAATTCAATTTATTGGTTTTTATTGGCCAATTAAAATTATATCTAATATTTAACATGATATTCAATTTTGAAAGTTATTCTTTTTATATTCCTAGTCAAAATAAATTATTGTTATGTTAAGGAAATTTTGCAAACTTGGTGGTTACTTTACTTCACTATTTCTCTACTATGTTGTTTTTAAATATAAAACATTTTGCATTTTGCATCCATTTTCAGTAAAGGTTTTTTCTATGTGTTGATTATGAAACTTCATAACTTTGAGGATGATATTAATCTCATTAAAGAAATTCCTTAAATATCAATTTACAGTAGACCCTCGTTAATGTGGACTAATAGAATCCAGGTCGTCCGAATAAATGAATGCTCAGATTAAACGAAATAGCCTATCAATTGAGCCAAGATACATGAACAAAAAATAACTAAACACAGTTAAAATTTTATATTGAATTCAAAAGAGTGAAATGAAAACTATATATAAAAGAAAAATTATTTATATTATGTGCATACATTATTTTATTTACAATAAACATGAGATGAAAAACTGCTTTGAACATGATAGTTGAGGCTTCTTTACTAACCCCGCTTGACACGGTCACTGATTGGAAGATATTACTCATTTTTTGTTTTCTTACTTTAGGAGTCCTTTCTTGAGCAGTTAATTGATGAAGGTGCCTCATATATTTGTAAGATCTAGACATTATCACTGTTGTTTTTTATGTATTGTATCACAAAATTTAAATAGTCTTTGACCTCATTAAATTTTGGTTTTGGTTTCCTGTCCATTTCATCGTTACCACCTTTATTTAGTAAAAAAATTAATAAATATAATATTATTGACTTCTTGGGGGCTGTTTTACAAAGCATAGTTTTCGAAGGAAAGCTTAATATTAGAAATATAACCACAGTTCTTTTCTATATTTAACTGATATATCTATTTTGTCTTCAATAATGCCACCACAAAAAATGCAATTTCACAAAAGTAGATTGTTGAAAATGGTAACAGAATACGAATGCCCTTTTTTTAGTGCAAAAAAACTCATCGTCTACTCCAAGCCAAAATTCAAAGACTGGTTTATTCCTAAAGTGTCTTTTGGTTTCGCCACTGAGCGTGAAAGGAAAGAAGGTTTCTTTCTTGACAATTGAAAGTCGTACGGGAGTAATATAAAATGGATCCCTAACCCATTCTTAACTTGCTATTACTTTATCCTCAAAAAGAAAATATTTATTAAATTTCCAAATGCTGTTTTACATTATTAGGTTTCATGCTGTCTGATGTTAATATTTTTTAGCAAATGATACACAGAGGACTTTTATCTACATTTATTTCAAACCAAAATTTAAGTATTCTTGATTTTATTTTCGGAATAATGGTATCCTGTGTACTTATTTGATCATCGTTTAAATTTTGCTTAGAAATTATCCATGACTCTGCATAAATTTTCTGTCGTTAATATTTAATATGTGGAACTGCAAATTAACACACGAAAACAAATATAAGACATGCGCATTCATGATAAATTCGAAAGCGGTTAAGGGATCGACTCGAATAAGATTAGGGCGTCTGGAATTAGAAACTGACGTTTTCGAACTTTTTTCTCCCTATGAGGTAACATTTACTCACATTTGCGAATGTTTGAGACGACATTTTATAGAAATCAAAACTTCTTGAGAAACAGTTAAAATATTCGACATGGTGCTGACAAGAACAATAAATAAAGCATCGAATTCTTGTTTTATCATTGCTGAAGATCGCTGTTGTCAAATTCCATTACATTTAAATATTATTGATCATTTATTAAATTTAAAATTAAAGTAATAATATAAGTTTAGTACAAAAATACTCAAAATGTATTATTATTGATTCAGTTTAATGTATGTAGCTGGGGCTCGATGAAAATTATGATTGAAAATTGGGACGCGAAGACTGAAAGGTTGAGAAGAGCTGGGTTAAGCGCAGCATAATACTAATTGTGATGATCTGTATTTCAGTAAACAGAAAGTGATAAGTGAGTGGACTGACGGTTTGCGGCTTGACTCATCCAAGGTCAACAACATACTATAGCTTCATTAAAAATATTTTACAGCGCTAACTCGCATTTTACTTATACAGTATGCACATAATGTATGTATTTACATCTAAACGGATGTCCGAATAAAGTGAAATCCGGTTAAATATGGTCCGGATAAATGAGAGTTAATTGTATCAACATTTACAGAATATTTTTTGTCAATTCAAGCACAATATTTTTTCTTGTGAATTAATTTTATTATTTAGATTGAAACTGAGGAGGAGTACCTTGATGCATTTTTCAAATTTTTTAATTGAGTTCAATTGATTATCACAGCTATGTTAAATTTTTGCAGTCTCATATTTAAAATTACTGAATTCTCAGAAATAATTTCAATGAAACATGGTTAAATAATTTAACAATGAGTACATAATTGAACACATTTTATTCCTACTTTTCGAGCTGTCATAAGAGTTAAAGCAAAATTTACGACTGAATTTGAAATATAAAAAACTAAATCTGCATTGTGTTATAAATATAAAAAGTAAAACAAGAAAAATTATTTTAAACAGAAATTATTATAGAATAGCTTTGATTAAAATATTCAAAAATACACTTTTTAAGATTATTAGAAAGTCAAAAATTTTTATTTTTGTTAAAAATTTAAAAAATTTCCAAGTAAATATTTACTTAACATATACTTAACGATTTAGTCATAATATTAATTTTAGATTGTTTTTATAATACTAATTTTAGATTTTTAGATTGAAAAATTTGTAGCTTTTTAAAGAAGTTTTGTGACATTACCAAATAAATTTTGAAAGTTTTTTTTTTTATTCATAAAATTAAAAATTAAAAATGAACATGTAGTTTGAGAGAAAAACTCGTTCTTTACATTAAATTTGCTTAATTTCATCTGTTCTTTTCAAAAGCAAAAAATTACTCTTAGATATTAATTTTATACGCATTTCCTTAAATGAAATTTTTTTGAAATTAAAACTAATCTAAATATGTATTTTAAATTTTTTTTCGATACATTTATCCCCCGAAAAAGTATATTTTGTGAAAGGTATAGTCTTCCCATTTCATCTAATAATTGAAAGGAGTAATAGAATATATTTTTTACATTTACTATTAAAAGCAAAGAAATCCCTGAATAAAGAAAGAAACTGCAATACAAAGGTAATAGCACTTTTCCCATTCATTCTCCATGCTAAGAAATCGTGTCACCTACGTGAACCTTTTCTTCATTGAAAATTCGCACCAAATAATTCTTATTTATTATATAACAAGTTCTATAAAATTCTATCGAAGTGTAATTGTTTTAGTTTTGATTTATAGTTTTGCAAGCTTTCTCATTGCCCCTATTTAAAGCAGAATTAATTTTTAAATTACAATATACATAATCTTATATTTTTGTTTTTGCATTTAGTTTTCCAGACAAGACCATAATGATTATTTTTATTACATTTTATTATTATTATTATTATACGTTGATTAAGTTTATTACGATTATTTATGTAATTGATGTATGCTTCAAAACAAATCATTAAGAATCTATAAATAATTGACTATCAATCCATTGTTAAAAATAATAAAGCGATTATTTAAATAATGAAGATAATTTAGATTTCTAGAAAAATATCACTTGTAGTTTATTCTTTATTGTCTATTTTCTAAGAAAGATTGATATTACTAAAATGAATAACTAAGCATACATGATTATATAAAAGAGAAAATACGAAATCATTTGCATAATTCATTACAAGTTTAAAGCGTTTTTTAATTCCTTATTCCCAAATGATCATTCTCCTTTACAACTAACTGAGGAAGAATACTTCACATTCTCTTCTGTTTTATTTCGCATATTAATGTAGCTTTTAAGAATCAGTAATTTAGAATTATCCTTAATTGCTTATTATATCTAATAATTAGCTAAAAATATTATCTATTCAATACTTAAGTTTGCTTGCGGAGGCACACACATACATACTGACATTCAATAATCTTTAGAAATTAAGATTTAAATTTGGCAATTTCTTGTCGCTCCCTTCTAAAGAAATTTTACCATAAAAACAATTTTCTCTGCATAATTCCTGGTGATAATTATTTATAGTTTGATACATTAGAAATTTCGATATATTTTATCTTTTCAAATAAAATATTATAAGTCTTATGAATCACAATTTAACAAATAAAAGACATAGGAAAACAATATTTAATATTTTAATTATAAATTTACTATTTATGCATAAACTAATATCTCAACAGTAAGATAAATTATTAAATTGTTAAAAGTGAGTTTTCCAGTTTTGAGCAAATTCATAGCTAGTTAAAATTAAAAGCTATATCCATATGTATTTATAATACGTAAATATTACCCTTTATTGATATTTTTCAGAATTTTTATATGTTTTTATTAAAATATTGTTATTACTATTTAAAATTCAAATTGATGATATATTGCAGATTTTATTTATAAAACATTTTTAATCGTTACCGCTTCATGCATAACATAACAGCTGATAATATACATGGCACTGAACAGTTAACATAAAAATCTTAGTTTTTAATTCAAAATTTTATTAATACTCATAAAAGTAAGAACTGTTTTTAAGGATGTTTGCAAAGTTTGTATGTGTTCTATTGCAAATATTGCAAAATAATTGAAAAAGCTGCAAAACAACACAAAATCCAACAACGTTTTCAGTCAGAAAATGCTACTGACTTAAAGAAGATAATATCAATAAATTAAAAGAAATGGTATTGACAGTATCATGTGTTTTTCTTAATAGTAAACTAAATTTAAGGAATAAAGGATAATTCTTTGAGAAAGGAATTGAATTCACTAATAAAAAAACATCCACTGTTAAATTTAAAAATTTGTAATCCTGTATTTTTCAGAGTAATATCTAGGAATTCTTTTTTATTCTATTCCTACAAATCATAAATCAGAAAATG
This sequence comes from Latrodectus elegans, assembly GCA_030067965.1. Lineage (NCBI taxonomy): Eukaryota > Metazoa > Arthropoda > Arachnida > Araneae > Theridiidae > Latrodectus > Latrodectus elegans. The sequence continues at coordinate 2,668,939 of CM057810.1, forward strand.
AAACTTACTCAAAAAAAAAACTTCCAATTTGAACTTCTCTCTCATAACAACTTTTTCAAATAATTTTTCCTCATATCTATACTGTCCAGAAATTTAAAAACTAAATTGTATTTTTAAATGTTAAAATATGCTGTTGAATTAATATTAAAATATATTTTCTCTAAAATCTGAAAAAATTTAATAAACAATAAAAAAAATAACGACACACACAATTCCAATCAGAATATTAGTTTTGATAAATCGTTTTATTATATTTTCCTATTTTTGTTTCCTTCCCAGAAAAGAAAAAAAACTTAAGACATTACAATATTTTGTTAATGAATTCTAATTTTTTTCCAAATCATGAAGGATAATAAGATTGCACATAAAAAAAACATTCGCTTTACATTCTGTGTTATCAATCTCATTAAAAGAGGTATTTGTTCTAAGAAAACTGTTATTTCACTTTCTTTTTTCTTTAACTTAGATTTTATTTTGTATTTTGAATATTCACCTAAAATTTTTGCTTTTATATTTTTAAGATTGATATTGTTTATTAGCATGTATAGCAAAAAACATAATAAAAATTTGAAAAAGAATCTTTTCCTTTTCAGCAAAAAATCAATAAATATTTATATCCAAATTCAATTCGATGTAAACTTAACTTTTGATTTCAGATTAAATAATTTATGTATTAAACAATTTTTAATTCTGTTGTTTATCATATTACGTTCAATAAAGTTATGAAAGACTTAATGAAACACAAGCTTATGTGAAATACAAAAATGATAGATGTTTTTAGATCCACTTTTAAAAATATACATTTTTTAAGAGTTCCCTGAAGATTTTGTATATTACTTCAATGTAATTTATGTATGTATAAATATATATATATATATATATGTATATATATATATATATATATATATATATATATATATATATATATATATATATATATATATATATATATATATATACACTACTATCCATTCAAATTGCTACACGAAGAAGGTGACATTCTACAGACGTGAAATTTATACCATAGGAAGAAGGTGCTGTGATATGCAAATGATTAGCTTTTCAGCACATTCAGACAAAGCAGGCGCCAGTAGCTACACCTACATTGTGTTTAAATGAGGAAATTGTTCAGCCGGTTCCTCATACACAAATTGCATTTGAACGTTGTTGCTTGGTGAAAAGTTAATGTGATGCCTCGTGTAAGAAGAAAAAATGCGTATCAGCACGTTTCTGACTTTGATAAAGGTCGAATTGTAGCGTACCGGGATTGCGGTTTATCTTATCGCAGTATCGCTGATCGCGTCGGTCGAGATCCACTGACTGTTAGCAGAATATGGAATCGATGGGTTCAGGACGGTAATACGGAATGTCATGCGGGATCTCAACGGCCACCTATCACTAGCAGCCGAGAAGACAGGCATATTATCCGCATGGCCGTAATGGATCTTGCAACCACGTCACGAGCCGTGAGTCAAGAAACGGGGTCGTTTGGAAGACAACAAGTGTCTAAACGAACAAATCGACAACGTTTGCCGCAGCATGGACCCTCAGCTCGGAGACCATGGCTGCGGCTTCATTTGATGCTGCGTCATAGACAAGAGCACCTTCATAGGTGTGATCAACGACGAACTTGGGCGCACGAATGGCGAGACGTCATCTTTTCAGATGAATCCAGGTTCTGTGCACAGCATTATGATGGTCCCATCCGTGTTTGGCGGGATCGTGGTGAACGCACACTGGCAGCGTGCATTCGTCATCGTCATACTGGCCCATCACCTGGCGTGATGGTATGGAGTGCCATTGGATACACGTCTCGGTCACCTCTTGTTCGCATTGACGGTGCTTTGAACAGTGCACGTTACATTTCTGGTGTGTTACGACCCGTGGCTCTACCCTTTATTCGAGCCCCGCGAAAACCTACGTTTCAGCAGGATAATGCCCGACCGCATGTTGCCGGTATTGTACGGACCTTCCTTGATACGGAATATGTTTGGCTGTTGCCCAGGCCAGCACGTTCTCCAGATCTTTCACCAATAGAAAACGTTTGGTCAATGGTTGCCGAGCAACTGGCTCGTCACCAAACGCCAGTCACTACGGTGATAAACTGTGGCATCGTGTTGAAGCCGCATGGGCATCTGTACCTGTACATGCAATCCAATCTCTGTTTGACTCAATGCCCAGGCGTATAACTGCTGTTATTACTGCCAGAGGTGGTTGTTCTGGGTACTGATTTCTCAGGATCTATCCAGCCAAATTTTTTTTAAATTTAATCACTTGTTATTTCTAGTATAATATATTTGTCTAATAAATATCATTTTGTTATCTGTATTTCTTCCTGGTGTAGATATATATATATATATATATATATATATATATATATATATATATATATATATATATATATATATATATATATATATATATGTATATATATATATATGTATATATATATATATATATATATACACACAAATATATATATATATATATATATATATATATATGCGTACTAATTAAATATTTGTGTGTTTCTTATCTTTAATAAATCTATATATAAATGTACAATTAATTATACATGATGAAATTATTTACCTAAATCCTAAATCTTGTGTTCAGTTTATTTCATTATTTCTCTAATTTTATCCTAAAAATATGAATTAACTTGTAAATTTTTCTTAATCGTGGAATCGATTTTAAAAATAAATTCTGGATCACTGGTATATTTTCAAAATTTATGATATTGCAAAGTACTGTTATACGTTGATTAAATTGGTCATTAATATAAAATATTGTAAGTTTGTTTTTTAATTAATTATGCATTTTTATGCATTTAATATTTACCCAAAGATTCTGTGTAAATTTGAATCATATATATGAAGTTAAATGTTTTCTTCCAAAAGAAAAATTACAAATGCAACTCTTTCAGATCTGAATAAAATGACGTAAATGCGGTATTTATGCTATTTTTTCATACACTCTTATGTCTATGGATAGTTTGTGATTATCCGTAATTTAAAACAATAACATTGTGTTGAATTGTAATTTAAATACACATTATGGAAATTAGATTCCCTTCAAAAATTGACACTAACATGGAAATTAACATTCAAATTAAATTATTAATATTTAATTCGTAGATGGTATCATATAAATCGATTAATAATAGCAAGGGACATTCTATATCATAACTAGAATTGCATAATGTAAGATGACCGCATCCCAATAATCTCTGTATACATATCTCTCATAATTTGCTGGATATTCTTGTCCTATTCATTTTGTGTGCCATATGTTGACTAAAATCTGCACTGGAACTTAAAAATACTTAGATCAGGTGACTGGAAAGATGGGAGTTGGTACATAACTTTCTCAATCAGCCAGATTCAGAAATATGAGTTCTGCATAACATCTTTCCCAACTTGGCATCAATGCCATCCAAGAACGAAGATTGCATTCAGGAATCAGCCTAGTCACTTAAAATGGTCACATAATACAATGGTAGCTAACTAGTAGCATTTTTCTGTCTTTACTATCACATTATATTACCCCATAGTTGTAGACTGAAAACGTAAATTGTTACGAGTTAGTCACTCAAATCTCTAAAGAACTAATTCAATCAATCACATGTGATACCAAATAGTTCTGATCGTTCTTCTTGACCAAAGTTCTTCACTCAGAAAAGTGAGCAGCATCAGAAATGATCAGAAATGAAGCTCAAATTAATCTCATCGTATGGGATCCCACCCCTGCAGTACACTCTATTAATTTCATGTGATTTTGACCGTACTTTTTCTCCCTTAAATCACTGTACAAGTGATGAAAAAGATATCCTACATGGTGAAGAGAGCTTCTGTACGCGCAACTTATGAGATTCATAGCCTTCTTTTTTGGTCCTAATAAAGCTATGACTTTAATATTCAGAAAAATGTCTATTTTCTGCAAATTCAAAATGCCTGCATAGTATATCGCACGTAATATGTGTGTTTCGTTCACATTTATCATCATCATATGACAATTTTAAAACTTCACAAATGGCATTGCAATGTAGGATATCATGTGTGTGACTTGAGGAGTATACTTTTGCTCTTTCTTTATCTAAAGTGTCTATGATGTGAGTTCAAAGAATTTGAGTTGAGTTTTGTATAATTATAAAAATTTCGGAGTTAAAAAATGAAATCAAGGTCTCATATAAAGTCACTTTTGAGCACTGCGAATTTTTAGAATATATATTGTAACCTGTATCAAACTGTTGTTGTTATTATTGTTGTTTCAAACCTCCAATTGTGTGGTCCGCAAAGCTAGACCAGATCCATGATGCCACCACTAATTCATAAAAAATCTAAAACGAGTAATGGTCTTAGATACAAATCTTCCCGAGAAAGCCCCAAACAATCCAAAATATGGTCGGGAGAAGCCTGGTGTATCAAGTACAAAATAAATGAAAACTGATACTTATATGTCTCATATAAATAACATAAATTAGGTTGCTTGTCATATAGTATCACACAAAAAACCAATGCAATAAAGGCATTTATTAATTCTTATTTTGCATAGTGTTTCTATGTATTTAATTTCCCTTGTAAATAAGTCATATCAAAATTATATTATAAAGTTAATTGTAGAAAACTTACAAAAATATAAAATCCATTGCCTAGTTATTAAAATCTACTTGATACAAAGATTTTTGAAAAATAGTCTCTAATTCATGCCAATTCTTCTCAGCTAGATAGTGCAATATATTTATCTATGTGGCAATATGGAATAAGGAATGTGGCAATTCAATAGATCTAAAAATTACTTTATGTATTCCTAAATGTCTAGCTATATATATATATATACAGAGAGAGATGACCTTCAATACTATAAAGATATGACCTACAATACATATTGAAATATACCTCTCGAAAATATTTCAATGAGAAAGTATTCAAATGAAAGAATAAAATTAAAAATCAATCTAATCCGTTATCATGTTTTCCAAGCTTAAAAGTATTGAGAAATGATTATAGTATGAAGTGTCAAACCAAATTATCAATTATCAAAACATGTTTGATATTAACTGTGGTGCTTAAGTGTAGAAAGAACAAAAATGTTCTCTAATTATTGACAGTATCAAAACCCAAGTTGAATCGTAACTCGTTTTAAATAAGCATTTTTGTTTGGATACTTTTCTAAGGAGTTAAGCCCTAGTCTAAACGTGGATGGCGATGAGAGACTTTCATTGCAAACTTCACATCACTGCTTAGTTTGTGCTGATACGTCATTGCATTTGCCAACATTCTTTCGACATTTGCTAGCTTCGATAGTTCTAGAGAGTCTTTGAGAACTGATAAATTCGAGAGATTATAATCATTTACACAGGTTTTTAAACATATTTTTATGCCAAACTCCAAAACAGTCCAATAGAGTTTAGTTGGTATGGTAATTTTTATGTTAACTTATTTTTAAATGATTATTTGGTGTTTCTTTTTATTTGTGTCTATTTCTTTAATCTCTTCCTTTTTTATGATAAGAAGTTTTGGGCTATCAATGTTAAATGTTTGATGTTCTGAAATTATAGAATATATTTCATATATACCGAGATTATAAAAAGTAGTTCATAAAAAAATACAATAAAAAATTTTGGTCTTAAAATTCGTAGGAAAATTTTATTATTTCTATATTAATATTATTCTTTAATAAATACTTCTTAGAACATGAAATGCAAGAAACATTATTAAAAACGTTTTTTCTCTCAAGTACTAAAACAATAAGTTTGTAAATGCTCATAATAGAACATGATTGAGTTTAGGCGAATTATTATAGATTTTGAAGGTAATTCAATTCATATTTATATCACAGTGACTAATGTCATAGTACTTTTCATGATATGTAAACTTTACCATATGATAATCAGTTAATAACCTCATACAATGTCATCACATACATTATTCCAGTATCCTACTAACAGAAGACTAATTTTCCCTTTTTGGCCTTCATATGCATTCATATCTCTCAAACTATCGACAAAAGGCAGTCATTTATGCAGAATTCATTAAGGTAATCAACAGAAATTGGCGTGTTCCCAAGCTCCATCCCCTGTTATTCAGCAGTCCGGAAGCATACCCTGATGAGGCTCAATCTGAATGCTTATGCCTGCTGCTTAAACCATTAAGAGAACCGTATTTCTATCATGACCCTTTGTTTCGAAACACTTTTGTAATTCTGGAAACAATTTCCTTGTGTTAGAATCTTAAATGGAACTAAGATTCCAACTAATATATTTTGATTTTCGTGACTTGTGTGGGTGTGAATCACTTGATTGATTAGCACAGTATGGAGCAAGATGATTGTATTATATTAAAAAATTGGCTCTACCAATAGCGCAAAATATATTTACATTTAAAAATTATTTCAAAGTTAAAAGTAATCATAACCTGATTTTTTTAAGATAATTAGACTGGATTTGCTATTGTGAAACATTTCTTGTAAAATATTTTATATGCTTAATTATCAATTAATAAATTCGAAAAGCTTTATCCAAGTTAATTTTAATAAATAACCATAAAGTTGTCTTTAAGTTTTTATTATCATTACGTAGATTTCTTTAAATATTAATTATTGTGAATAACTGTTTTAGGACGACCTAAGACAACATAATATTGCCAATATTATTTTGAACAATTAGAAAGAACATTCTGGATATTATTCCATTAGACCTCCTCTTTTGATCCTAAAGAAATTAGCATGTTTTTTAAGTAAAAGCGAAAATAATTTAACGTGAGTACTATGATTTGATTGACTCAAAATTTTATTTAAAATTTAATATGTACTCAATCGAATTTTTTGTGCAAATATTGACAAAAAATTGGAAAACAAAGGTAAATAAAGTAAATTTAAACAAAACTAAAACTAGTTGGGGTAAAAAATTGACTGATGTTCATTTTATCGGTTAAAAGAATCATTACTGCCACAAGTCACCAAGGGTCAAGAAATAGCCAAATGCAGAAAAATTTAATTTTGTCTCATTGAAAAAAAGATACTATTACATTATACCTACGCAATCGATCACCTATACGGTTGCCAAACAGCTTCCACCAGAAATAAACTTTAGCGTTTAAATAAGTTTTATCAATAAGTCATTATTGCTTAGTTTACAAAATGAAAATAAAACGTTTGTTTTACTTTTTATTAGTTTCTGAAAACGTAAACATTTTTAAGCAATATATGATGCGAATGGAATAATTATGACGGTAATTTTTGAAATTTTTCTTTCCCGTTATGGTTATTATCAAATGCGGGGGTATGTTATGAAAAAATCATATTCTTTTACAGAGCAGAAATTTCTCATTAGGTGCGGAAATTTCACCTTTTTCTTTTCAGTTCTTATTCGGAAGAATACGTTATTTTATGTCAGTCTATATGTTCATGCCAAATACAACATCATTTATTATGCTACATGAGAAGGGAACAACAAAAGTAAGTCTTTTAAAGAATGTAGCCCATTAATACATAAAGGAAGTCTCTGGAAAACTGAAGTGCGGGTTAAACCTGAAAAAATGTTTCCTTAGCTTCAGTTACTGAAGGATAGTTCAGTGAAGTCTGAAGTAAGGCTTGTTTCCCTTGAGCCATAAGTTGCTTTATTTTCTTTAAAAAAAATGACACGGGAAAATACCATACTTTATTTTCTGCATGAAACATTTCAAGTGAGCGTCTTCTTATTTAAAGTCTTTTTGGTTTACTCTCTCAACTCTTGTTATAAATGTTTAACGCCTAGACATCACTTATCGACCACAGAAACAAATATGGGCAATGTAGGTCTTGACCCTAGCTTTAGGTTTCATTGAATGCCAATATTGTTATCAATATTTAATTAAAATGCTGCTATCAAATAAAATCAGCATTAAAATATTTTAGCAAATTAAGGAATTCAACATTAAATATTACACATGCCTTAAAAATCAAGGACAATATTTTATACATTTATATTTTAATGTTAACATTTTACTTAATTAATGCCTTGCCAAAGTAAAATGTTACATATGTATTTGATTCTTAAAGTTTGATTTTCATGTTCATTCCTTGTTCTGTAATAATAACTATCCAGCCGATTACCTATATATGTCTATATATATTTATATAATATAGCGTATTTACACATTTTCCATTTATTATAGATGTAATATTTATATATGTATATTTTATAATTTTTTATCCTAAAATATCTACACATAGCCCATATATAAATATTATCAGTTTTAATTTTTAAAGCACTTATTTAATGACTTGAAACATTTATAATTTTCAGATGAGTAAAAATACGCTTATTTTATATTCCTAATATATAATTTATATAACAGTAGAAATTTTTTTCAGAATACCAAGATACGATACTTCTTCGAAAACTCATAAGAAATTTTTTTTTCACCAACCAATATTAAAATGGAGCAAAATGTTGGGAAATTCCCTCATAAAGTAGGAAGTTAGAATTTACAAAAGTAAACTTATTTTCATAAATCGGAAAGTAATTCCCTCCTTTAAACAGTTAAGTTTTAAAAAACTTAATAAAAATTTTCGAGTTTATTTTGTTTCAATAAAATGATTGCAATATTTTTGTTTCGTGCATTAAATATTGAAAAATATAAAGAGATTTATGTATTTATATGTTGTGTATTATGGGACATATATGTATAACATAAAAGATATAGATACTTTATAGTTCAAATATATGGCTTTCAGGTGATAACGGAAATCATGCAACTCCTGGAGTGGGCAGCAATGAAGAAAGTTCCTCCAATTTCATGTACTCCAGTCCCCGATGGTCTGTCCTGGGCAACGGCTCACTGCTCATCTCTCAAGCCCAGGAGTCGGATGCTGGTGCTTATGTTTGCCAAGTGGAAAATGGCATCGGATCTGGTATTAGCAAAAACATAGCACTTAAAGTCAATGGTAATTATTCTTCATTTATTGATGTAAGATAAGTGTTACAAAACCATGTTAGCTCTATGGCTTGAAATACCAAATGCATTTTCTACGACTATGGTATAAGCAATCTAATTTTATAAGATTTTATATCCAGATTTTGTAACACTTTGGAAATTAGTTTTCATCTGTTTATAAATCAAAAGGTACTGACCAATAATGTATTAATTCTTTTATTATCAAATAACAATCTAAGTTATAATTTACTTCCTCTCAATTATTAAATTCCTAGTATTTTATTCATTTATATTTTTGTAAATAATTATACAAATTGACGTCAAATGTGAGACCCCATAGTGGATAGCGTAATATTCAAAAGTTGTTATAAGCCCCTTTTTAACATTCATTACCGTTTACCTGATACGATAATTTTTCTTAAATGGCAGTTGAGTTTTAATAAAAACCAAAACCAAGAGTCTGCCGCTACAAGCGTTCATACTGAAACCGAAAATTCTATTATTTATCATACTGGCTAAGACCGTGATTAGAATCGTCCTCAACCAAAATTGAGCTCAATATCTTACTCAAAGTCACTAATCCTACTCAAACATTGTGAGGAATTTGATATCTTGCAATGGACAATTTTAAAATATCGCAGCCATTATAAAACATTTGAATACATGTCATGAATTTCTCTTCATAAGGACATAAAAATTTTTCAAGCACTCTTCACAAAGATCGGGAAGATTTTCAAGCACTCATTCCATCAACCGAGAACGCAGAAACGTAATTAAATATTCAATAGTAGCTGTTATGAGATTTTTCTCTGAAAACCATTGTCTCATGCCACAAAATAAAAATGAAAATATATTATTTCTCTCGATAACTTGTAATGTCTTTCACTAATACTTAAAAATTGACTTATAAATAATTGAAGTAAAAATGTTGAACAAAGAAATTTAGTTTAATTTTCCAAACTTTGCACTTTATCACCTAAATAAAATATTTTGTAATTATCATTAAATTAATATACCATTATTCTCATTTTCATTAAAAAACGATAACAATTAATGCTATTAAATAAATCATTTTCACATATGTAATATTTTTCCAATTTTTTTCTGATTTAGGATTAATATTTATCATTTTAAAAGGCTAAGAAAATCTCTTCCAAATTTTTGGACTGTCTTTTTTTTAAAATAAAATCACAAAACATAATTTTTTTCATTTCAAAATAATATTCCTTTGATTTAAATCAGTTTTATAAATTTAAAAGCACTATCTATGAAGTAAAATAATCATATATATACATTTTTCTAATAATTTCTTTATTTCAATTTTAAATTATAAATCGGTACATCTATATGTAAGCCAAGTGAAAAATTAGATGCATTATCTTTTCTATAATAACTTTTATATACTGCTTCCCTTATGAAACGCTTTCGTAGAAAATAAATTCCTAACCGATTTTCTTCTTATTCCCAAGCAAATATAAACTCATCGCAAATATATTTCATAAGTTTAAAAAAAAGATTTAAATTCGAAAAGGGATAAGAAAAAATGAAGGCATTTATTTTTTACTTAACGCGGTTTTTACTCCTTTTCTAGGCTAATGTGGAATTCTCCAACTTCCAAACATACTTTAAATCTGTTAGGAAAACATAAATAAAAGGAACGAACAATTTTTTTTTCTGCCAGTGAAAAATAAATAAATGATGCATAAATAAATTGTCTTAAAGATAGAAAGCAAAATATTCCTAATGTAAATTTATCGTCTGTGTTTGTTTTTAAATGCAATAAACATTTGATAAAAGCAGACATTTATTTGTATTTTACATTGTCATAAAGAATGGTTAAAGTAAGTTCAGAAAAAGAAAACTTTAATTGTGTTCCAAGACATTTGTTAAACATGAATTTAATTTGAACCCATTGAATTCAAAATATTTAAATTAAATTAAATAGAAAAATAGAAATTGAAAATTTTTTTATTCATTTTTTATTCGCAGATTTACCATAATGATAAAATTTAAACTTACTGTAAAAAAATTGTTATTACATATATGCAGTTATATATATATATATATATATAATATGCATATATATATATATATATATATATATATATATATATATATATATATATGTGAGAGGCATTTTCCTCTATATTATATTATTAAAAGAAAACAGTTCACACATAAAATTTTTATTTGTAAAATATCAGTTTTGTAAAATAAAATGAAATTTTATTTTATTTAACTGATATTTTACGTTTCTTAACTAAGTGCTTTTTAGATCCATCTTAATTTTTTATGAATTATTTTTTAAATTATAGGTTTTATTTACTATGGCCAGCTTTTAAGGGGATTTTAACATGTTTCAGATAAGAATTTTCAGTAAATTTTTAATCTTTGTATTGAATGCAGAAGAGATATTTCTTCTTCGCAATATATAATTTTAAAATAGTACATTTTACTTTTTGATTAAGTTCTAGATAATATTGATTCTATATTTAAAATTTCAAGACAATTTGAACAGGAAAATTATTTTAATTTTTTTTATCTGGTGATGTTAGGTGCATTTAACTATATGAAACTTAAAATTTTGTGAATTTATTAGTGATATATTGCAACTTCATTTTTATTGGTTTGCATAAGTTTATCCAGTCATCAGGAACAGCCACATGGAATTTGATGCAAACGAGTGATTGCTGATATTTACTTCCAGTTAATGAAAGCTGAATCCGGAAGTGTGTTTCTCATAGGGAATAGTCCGAATTCACTTCAATATCTTAACATTTGGATCCTGAGGAGAGACAAAACAAGTATTTCAGTTTTATTCCAACTAAGACCGATTTCGTTGCATCCATATGTAATGAATTCCATCCGCACATTTACGCCGATTAATTGACAGACTTACAAGGGAATCGTTGTCACCTTGTGTCCTACTAATGCTGTCCTTTACCACTTAAGGATTGAAAAAATTACCCAATTATTACAGATATGCTGGTGACTCGTCACTCATTCATATCATTCTCACATTACTGATATATGGGTAAAAGACTGGGGGGGGGGTTGTCTAACCCTCATTTGAAATTGAAACTCCTCGGTTTCGCTTACCTCACTTGTCATCAAATCCTTATCGTTTTATTTAAGCAAGAAGACTTTTGGGATCTAAATCATATATCAAATCATTACATTTTTTTCGAGCATATTTGAGATTGTTTAATCCTCTAGCGAGGATATTTTCAAGAAATCTCGTGTTGTAATGGGCATCTAGAAAGTCAACAATGTTTAAAATATTGTCTAACATCGTAAATTATCAGAAATGAATCAAGCACAATAGTCAATGAACAATATTATGTGATTCATGTATGTTTATCCATGCACATTTATATAAATATGAATTACTAACTGCTAAATTTTGTCCATTTGCAAATGTTGATTAATTATTATTTTAAACTGAAATACAGTTTGCATCATTTTTTCAGAACTTTTAAATTGCTTAAAATATTATTATTTTTATGGGAAATAAAGTTTTAAAGTTTACAATTTTTTATAACATCTTAAAGTAAAATTTTATGCAAGCATTTTTAGAATAAATTTGGTCAGATTTAATATAAGAAATAAAGCTCATTATTTTATAATATGAAATATGAATTTTGGTGCAGTTTTCTTTTCCAAAATAAATGCAACAAAGATTTTCTTTATTCTTAATTATTTTTTCTCTCAACTATCATTCATATTTTTCTTACTCATCAATTTATAGATCAATATAATAATATTTATTTGATCGAAAAATAAATTGTAATAAACAGAAGTTTAAATATTGCATTTTAGTTATTTAAAATGCTTAGAATTTATTTTCAATAACTAACTAGAAATGAAATAACAAAAAAGTAGTTCTTTTAGATTTCTTTCCCCATGACATGCGTAACTATTTTCTCCAAATAATACAAACAATACACGTATAAAGCGCTTAAACAATATCCTTTTAAATTTGGTTTGGTTGAAAGGTATAAAACAAGGTGTATTTTATTTATCATATTTTAATTTTTAAAACTGCTTATTACAGCTGTCGAATATCGGCCGTTAGATTTTATCAACATTCAACGAATTAGAAGTCTTTTCACCACAATTTAAATACTCTTGGTAAACAAGAGTGGATGTGGAAGCATAAACTAATAAAATTCTAGAATTTTGTACTTTATGTATTAATAGATCAAAATCAATCTGTACCCTTTATGCTTAAAATGAATTTGTATTTATAATACTTTAAATATGAATAGCACCCTTAAGTAATCCTAAATTCTGTTTTTGTTTGGTTCCCAACTTCTTGCGTTTTTTGCAAATAACAAGAAAGAAATTATGTTTTTTTATCAATTACTATTAGATAATGAAACGTAAGCAATGTAAAAAAATTATCCATTTTTAATAATCCTTTAATCAAATTTGAATTCGTAAATCTAAAAGAATTATAATTCAAAAGATATGGTAATAATAATATTATAATGGCATTCACGAGAAACGTACGGAAATTCTTAATTCTAGCTTTTCATTTGGATTCTTATTTTTGTTCTATTCACACTCATTGAAAATAAATTAAAGAAATTAGTTTCTCCATTATTATACTTCAAGTTAAAAAGTAGAGTGAAATCCTAGTATATCTAACACATTTGGCGCGGTTTTCAAAAATGTTGGAATTCATGGGATTCATAACCGTCAGCGAGGGTTTCATAATCACAAAAATTGTTAGTCTGAAAATGGTAATACATTAAGATGCAACCCGAACCTTAAAGACGCTAAACACACCATGTTACAAAAACTAAGATTAATCCAAAAGTAGAAGTTTCACACTTATTATGATTCGGTTTTATTTTTGAACGGAATCTTGAAATGGAACGTTATGAAGTCCATAAATGTCTGTAACATTAGGAAGTCTGTAAATAAAGGAAATAATAATTTCTGTTTTTCTGTTATACAATTTTTTTATTAATAACTGATTTCTTTTAGTTAAATTTAAAGCAATGAATATTGATTTCAAGAATATAGAAATGACTATTGTACTTAAATATAAAATGTCTTCTTCTTCTAACTACTCCTTCTGATCTGAAATCAGATCTATGAAGTCGTCCGCTTTTAATAAATAAAATGTTGTCCCTTTAACTTAAAATATTGATATAAGTAATGTATTGAAAGTAATTTAATATACCATGTCAAAAGTCAATAAAAATCTCATCAATTAATAATTTATTCCCCGAATTAGGTTTCGACATTTCCTAATGATTATCCAAGATCTGAAACTAATTATATAGCTTCATGATTCCATGATATTTTGATATCCCGGAGGAACTTAGTTGATAATGAGCCATATTCAAGCATCACATAGATGGAAATCCGAAAAAATTCATAATCAGCCATAGTGTGAAGAAATGTAAATCCTCTTATATTTTGTGCCTGTTGAGAAAAATATTTTTTGACTACAAAAATAACATTTAATTAATGTTATTAGTTTTAACTTAAAACCTAAAATAATGGCCAAACATGACCGATTCCAATGTAGTTAAGCAGTTCTTTATAATTTTATATTCTAAAAAAAAGGTTATGCCTTGACTTTTTACTGTAACCAGATAACTATTTATTTTAAATAATTTTTATTAACAATTATTGATTAATTAATATTTTAACGGTATATAAAATATTTTTTGACTGCTGCAAGTAAAGAATTGCCACAGAGAGGCATTCTTTTTGGTATATTAACAAGAGCAGCGGTTAGAAATTGCTTTGCTATGATTCCTATTCATTACAAACAATAAATAGTAATTATTAATTGAATTTTTACAATTATCCTTCACATTTCTCACTAAAGAAGTGAAATAGGAAATTCTGTTAGGTATTTTACAACATTTATTCAGCCTATTAATTGTTATGAAAAATAGAAAATATTTGTAAACATTTCCCTTACATTGCTTAAAAAAAGAGTTTTCAATATTTCAACGTATATTTGTAAAAGTTCACAATCGGATACCCTTTGAAAATCGGGGACGTATTTTACGCCAAAATATGACTAACAAGATGGCAGCTCCAAAAGCTAAATTAAATACCAAGGTTACCAGAAATTAAATTTTATCACTAAAGTTTCCCCCATGGAATACCCTTTTCTACACTGAACGCAGCATTGCCAATACAAGCTACGATTATTAAAATGTTACAGTCAAAGCAGCACCATACTTAATGCTAACATGAAGAAAGCATCTTTTTATCCTAATGTTGATCCACGGTGGAAAGAGAAAAAATTTAACTTCACGTCGTAGTTTTATAATCTGTCATCCATTGCTGCAAGTAAAGAATTGCCACAGAGAGGCATTCTTTTCGGTATATTAACAAGAGCAGTGGTTAGAAATTGCTTTGCTATGATTCGTATTCAGTACAAACAATAAATAGTAATTACAAATATGCAATAAATATAATTCTTCAATTTTCAGTGTTAACTTTTGAAATTCAAATTAATACACGTGATACCTAATCAAATGCAAATTATTTAATACCCGATCGTGATTGTCACGGACGAATAAAATGCGTATGACGAAAAAAAGTGATTCAACTTTATTACATGCATATGTATGCGTGTTCGGATAATCTATTATTTTTTCAGTGTTCAATAGCTTGTAAAGTATTCATCTAACAATTTTTAATTTATGCTCGTGGAAAGGTTGTATTTCGTACTAAGATTATTTTTCTGTTTTTTGCTGAGTCCATTGTGTTGGCAGTTGCGATAAGTGCTTAAGGAGAAACTCAGTTCATTTTATAGTTTTTTCTTAATAAAGTCGAAAACGAATGTTGCAAATTGTAAATAGTGTTTGTATATGATTGCAATACAGACATACCCAATTGCCTCTAACTTTCCTTTCGGTGAGTTGATTCCTCCTAAAGATGTAAATAGACGTGTCCTCGAAAATGTCTATAAAATCGCAGAAATAAACAAAGTTGACCGGCGTTTTAACAGTTTCAGCACCAGGCAGGAGAGCTTATAAAATACTTTTAGAACATATCCACGCTGCTAGATTCCTCAAAAAACTTGATCTTTGATTGCTATATGAATTAGCACCGGATGCAATTCCGACCTGCAAAGTCTTGGCCAAATGGAATAAAATCAACTCTTTCCAAAGCGAAGGTTATCAAGGATGAGAAATGAATCACATACAACATTGAACTAAAATTACGGTGATCAAAAAGATCATTGTTTTGATTTTCGATTAAAATATTTGTAGAAGAAATCCGTTAGGAATGCTCACTGAATTTTCGTTAACAATCTGGAACCGGGGGAATTAACAAAAATGCTTTATCATTGAAAATGTGATAATTATTAGTTATTGACAATTATTAATATGAGAGTTATAAAATTTAATTGTGTTAAAATTACATTAATTTCACACAATTCAATTTTAGAATCAAGTTTACTATGAAGATCATAAAAATATGATATTATTAAAAGAAATTAAATACAGCGGGATCTCACATTTATTTAACTGTATGCATAGCACTCGCTAATTAGAATTGATTTAAATACGAAACATCTTATGGAACTAATAATGCATAACAGTGGTAAATATATTTGGAGATTTAAATATTTTTAAATAGTATTTGTCATCTTAAAAAATTATGAATAAATGCGTGAGTGATTTTTCATAAATTCTACTTGTAATTTTCTTGAGTATTCCAACTTTTCACAAAAAATGACCAATTTATCTGTTACCTTGTTTTGGTAATGTTAAGAATGAATATGAGTTTATATTATTATATTTTATACAAAACTTTGTGTATGTTTTTTTAAAAAATAAAAAGAAAGGATATTCTGGAAACAGAAAATCGAACTTCTCATCCCTAAGCATTCCAGTGTAAGGGAAAAAATCCCCCTATTTATCGACAACAAAAGTGCTCCATACGCCAGATATTTTCCGAAATATGGAAGAAATAGGGAAAAATTCCCGATTTTCTGGGGAAGAAAGAATAAATGATGCATCAACAAAAAACGTCAGAGTTTGAGGCCACCAGAAAAAAGTCACATCAAATAAAGGGCAGCTCCCGGTGGGAATCCATTAACATTTTACTTCCAACATTTCGTGACATTTCTCGGCTGCCTGTTATATCAAACGAGGAAAATAGATAAATATTTTTAAATTGAAGAAGTGGAAAAAAATCCCCATGCTGTCCATTTTTTGAGACATTCGCGGTACAAAGCCTCATAACTTGGCAAAGCTTTTTAATACATTTTTTATCAGGAAGCACTTCGAAAAATGTCCTAAAGCTAAGCCCCTCATTTTATCGTCTGTTTCCACACATATTTTTCGGAGTTGATATTGATTTTTTGGAAGTGCTTAAACTTAAATATTCTAAGGGAATCAACTCCCTTGTATATAAAATAGGATATTAACATCATCCCCATTGTGTGCATGCTTTGTATCATTAAGAAATTTCAATCCATTCAATGCCTTTTTAGATTGAAAAATATGGCTTTGCGTTTCTCTTTAACTTTTGAGATGAAGAAATAATTTTTTAATTCGTGAAGAATTTTTTTCTTTTTTTCTCAGTGATTTGAGCACATGTAAAGAATAGGAAATGGAAATGTAATACATATAGGAAGTTAAAAGTGGAATAAAAACACCATACAAAAAAATTAAAATTTTTTACTAAATAATTCTTCAATTAAATTGATGCTAAAATAGCTCTTAAAATCTTATAATTGTAACATGAAATCATGATTTTTGGACACGCATAACAAAAGACTTTTTCTTGAATCCTGTTTCGTTGATGTGTCTTCAAAAGTAGACAAAGCTTTAGCTAAAGTAAAGTGCTCTATAACGAATTGTAACTGAATTGAACTTATTTTTTCTGAATTCACTGAGTACATTTACGAAATTCGAATTCAATCATTGGAAATTTTTGAAAGGATTTAGTGAAAAACGTGTTCACAACTCTTATTTCTAAACTTACAATATAAGCCTTTAATATTCTAAGGCCGGATTTTTAAAACTATATTTTTTACATCCTTTACATTAGGAATTTACATTAAAAATTCCTTTACATTGGAAATTTCAGCACTTTCAGCAAAATTCAAATGTATTTGTGAAGCTCTAAAATTTTTTAAATCAAAGCTTTTAAAGATTGAAAGAATTAGTAATTATATTTTAATATTTCCTTAATTAATATAATTTGAGATCTGTGATATTGCTCTTTCCCCTATCTATCTCTCTCGCTCTCTGTTTCTGTCTATCTGTCAATTTACGTACCTATTCTCTCTGTCTATTCTATCTATTTGTATCTACTTTTTTATCATAAACTCTCTTTCTCGTCAAAAAATATTTTAAAAAATAAAACATACGACAAGTTTCCAGAAATGCTTGCATGTTAGTAAAATTTCAAAATATGAACCATATGAGAATACCTCTATAAAACATCTTCCAAACATGGTTTCATAATTGAATCAAATTTTATAAATCCATGTTTGAAAGATCATTCTAAGTAAATAGATGTTTAATAAAAAAAAATTAATTTTATATGAGTTACTTACACTGTATATTTAAAATTATTTTCTTGCATGTCATTTAATGATATTAAAATTGCAAAATCTATTAAATTGATTGAAATTACTTTCAATGAATCTGCATCAAAGTTTTAGCATTCAATTTAATAATTTCCAAAATAAAGTTTTGAGAGAAATTTGTATTATAACATGATTATTTATGTATGCAATAAATGACTGTAGCAATGAAAATGTTAAGAAAATTTTTTCAAAGGAGAAATCAAAGCCACACTTAAGTATACAGTGATTTTCGTTTGTTTGAAAACGCTTTTCAGTGAATGATAAGCAGAAAACAAATGTATACTCTCGTGCATACCCCCAAGTATTTCGAATCAAATAAGCCACTGGCCACCGTTTTTCTAAGCGTAAAGCCAAACAAAGAAAATACTCCCACCCCTCTCGGCACTTTAGCTATCTCTTCTTTTCAAGTGCTCGGAATATGGAAGTAAATATATAGCCCGAACAAAAGAAAATATTTTTCTTATCTCAGGTACGGAAAGAAAGTTGGGTGGGGGACTAACGAAATTTGGAAAGACTTCCACTTCGGAATATCGATGCTTTCCACAGACAATCTGTCAAAAGGCCACGGCTCTCCCCAAAATATGGCACTTCGGCGAGGGCCATATCTGGAGCATGAGCTATGGCTTCCAAAACCGGCAGGAATATTTTACCAGGGAAGAACCGTTCTTTCTCTTACAGGGCACATAAGAAGTAGCAAAATAAATGGTTTAAAACTATATTTTCGCTTATTTTCCCTTTCCTGTGTTTTCGCTTCTTTTCCTTTTTGCGAAAAAAAAAGTTCTCTTAAGTGCTTGGCCAGCGAGACGTGCGTTACTTTAAGCAATGTTAAAGACTGATTCCTTTTGCTGCCTGGCAGGTCACGCGAGAATATCTAAGATGTTTTGTTTCCAGTTAAATGCCTTTTGTCTTATATTTTTGCATGAACCTCACATAATAGTTTTAGCATTGCGTTTTACATTCATTATTCAATTTAATCATACGAAATTCCTAAGAATGAAATATTAAGAGGGTACTATATTCCAGCAGTGATGAGACTTCATGAAAAGATGATAAATAAAGATCCTAAGAACTAAGTTTCTCCTATTTAATTTATTTAGCTCTTACGATTATGTTTAAGCAATTAAATTTCAGTTGTATATACCTGTGCGTGGGTTTTTTTACGCTTTTGAGATAAGTAACCTTAATCACATGCATGTGTGTGTGTGTGTGTGATTAATTGATAATCTTATTCATATATATTTCCATAGGATTTATATATCTTTTATTAATAGATTTATATTTCATTCTTAAAATAATTTAATGTTCATAAACTTAATAAAATAAATTTGACTCAATTTTAGAAATTCTGAAGCCATCAATATTTAATGATTCTTAAATTGTTTAATTCCACGCACTGGATTATTTACTTTTGACTGTGAAAAAAATTAAAATATTTTTAAAAGTAATGATTGAATTCATTGAAGAAATGTAAAAATATTGAAATAGACTTTATGAAATAAAGAAAAACTATTAAAATCTAACTTTCTGCTTAATAATTCCTTTAAGTAATTCCTTACATAAAAATTAACTATTTATATAGTCATTATATAAATTATAGATATTAATCAATAAAACAATTTAATAGAGATGATATTTTAACTATTCTCCACTTTCTTATACATAAAAAATAATTAGAAATATTTCCACAGTATTTTCAATTTTAAATACTTATGAATATAAAAATAATTCTAATTATATTATAGACTACTTGATAACTTGTTTTCTAGAATCTGTTTATAAATTACGCGAAAATATTCTTCATTTACTTATACCTTGATCCTTCCGATTCACCAAAACAAAGCTAAATAAAAATAAAAGCTGATTAACTTAATGTTGACTTGTGGTTAATTAACTTAATGTTGACTAAAATTAATTTAATGGTTACTAATGTCTATATAACTTAATGCCAACTAAGATTTTAAAAACAATTATAATTTATAATGTCGATCTTCATACTTTTTCAAAACAATCTTCTCGAAACTGTCAAAAAAATCAACTTAAGGCCAACTTTTAAGCTTTTAAGGAAAGTATGGACAGTACTATCTTTTTGCATTTCATGATTTTTAGTATAAAAAATGTATGCAGTAACAGCTCGTGTCGAGACGGAAAAAGTAATAGCTGTTAAACCATGTATGAAAAGACATGTAAAAACCTCCTTTATTGGATAAGTGTAATTATATTATTTCATTTTTAAGTGAAATGAGGAATAAAATACGAAGGTTTTGATGCATTTATAAAACTGACTCTATTCGTAATTTTAGATAATTTTCACACTTTTAATAGTTTTAAAACTTTTTCTCATTGTGTAATTTATGTATGTATGCATGAATGTTTGTAATGTTTCTACTTTTCTAAATGTACATTTCTCAATTTGAAATATTCTGCTATGTAATGGTTAATTTAACAAATTCGTTGAAAAAATACAGAAAACTTTAAAAAGAAGGAAAATTTGCATCAATTTTAAATTAGGAAAATTCAAATGCTTTGTCGTGTATTAAAGAAATGGTAGATATTATGGAGCGAGAAAAACAAGGAATATAATAAAGAAAAATAAAATTAAACAAGATATTATCTATGACAATCTAAATATAAATTAAGTTCTAGCTTACCATGGCTCATTCCCAGGTTCTTTTAAAAAGGTTTAAAAATCAACAATTCCACTTTTTTCCTTTGTGGTAACTTGGGAATTTTTCTTCATAGATTTACTATCCGTTCATGTACCAAACAATGTCCTCTATTTCAGTCATCTCAACATACAGATGAAAACTATTTTTTTCTCACTAAAACAAATTTTTATAGGAATTTCTCTCATTAAACTCATAATATTTTTGTCTCTATAAGATCCCGATGTGAGTTAATGAATTTAAATGCCCGCAATTCAGCCTCACCAAAAAGAAAATAACTGTACTTCAGATGACAGTGCCACATCTAGATTTATTCTTTATAAATTAAAATAATACTGCAGAATTCAAATCATATTAATATTACTTTCACATTTTCAATTATTATTATTTGTCATAATATGGCTTAAAGCCCTACTCAAGTGAGGTGGTATTTGCCACCATTTTTATTTATTTATTTTTTCCTCTCCCGAAATTAAATAAATGCACATCGTTACAATGCAGCGATTATCAACATAAATACGTGAAGAGACCTCGTTCAGCATTTCTCGAGTTCAGAAAGGGTCTTTAGTTATGTTATTTTATGCTATTAATTGTATATGTGTGTGCTGGACCGAAAGTAATTAACTGTATAAATGCAGAATATATAGATGTAGGATTAATTCTTTTCCTTTTGGTTTAGTTTGGAGCGAGTAATTAAGTAATTTTACATGAATAATCATAAGACTACATATGATGATAATTTAAAGATAAAAATTATTATTTGGAATTTTCCTCACTATAATTTTCACCTGACAAATTAAAGGCCTTTTCTGTAGCAAACATTATATCTAAAAGCAGTTAATTTTACAAGTGATCGTTAGCCGTCTTTGTAAATCCTTTAAATATAAAAGCTTTGTTTCTCTATTATTAATGAGCAATCCCAATTACTGAAGCTATAATAATGTTCAACGTTAAAGTATTCCGAAGAATACCCAGAAAGCTTACATTTTCATTTTTACAGAGCATATATATAAAGGTAAGTTTATATGAATATTAAAAAGAATTTCAGGTTTATATTCCAACAAATATACTTGAAATTGATAACAAAATATCATTTATTTACTACCATTTACTGTTAAAAAGTCCACCTAAATTTTCATTAAACTCAATGTCATGTTTTTTGCTCAAAATCATCTTCATTCTTATAAATATCTGTTTTCTTAACATGTTTCATCACTTATTTATGAGCAATATGATGCATAAGCAATATAATGCATAAAATTTTTCTTTAAAGAAGCAGTTTAAATTTCATTAAAATTTCAAAATATTATAACATAAATAAAAGTTAAATAACATAAATTTCATAGATTATTTAAAAAAATTACTCATTTCTTGATTGAAAATGTTATACCTAGTTTTGTAATTAGCATAGAGGGTATGCTAATTAAAAAGCTAGATATCTATTTGATCCATAGTTAACATATGTATATGAAATTGTGTTGTTATATTTTGTGGTGCATTTAATTATCACATTATATAAAGGAGTTTCATATGAATTCATGTTTGTTTCCTTCTAGCAAAGTTTTTTTCACGTATTAAGTATTGTAACTACAGATTATATGGGAATCCAAAATACTTTTAAGTTGTTTTTAAAAAAAGCAAAACAATCAACTCACACAAAATCATAACGCTGGTAATCACTAACTTTAACTATTCTTAAAGTTATGATAAGCTAGATTGCTATACCTCATTTATTAAAAATTATCATTTAATAAAGTTTATATGCATAGTAAAATTTGTATATTTAATTTTCCTTAATTATTTCTCTATGAAACCTTGATCTCATCAGTTGACAGTGATTCTTCACATAAGATGGTACCATAAGTAACATTTTAATTAGGATAGGAAAATTCAGATAAAGATGTATAAATATTTAAAAGGTGTGTGTAGTAGTCATATAGAAAACATATTATATAGAAGTATATGAGCGCTTATACCTATGCTAATATGCAAATGATAGAAAATCATCAGAGGAAACTAATTATTAACAGCGCAAAATTTTACTTAAATTCCTCTTCCAGTCTTAACTAAAATGAAATAAACTTAACGTAGAAACACTGCAAAAGAGAGAGAGAGCAAGTTGGTGCATGAAGCCTGAGAAATTCTCGGAATAAATATCCCTCGGCCGTCTGCAGGAGACTTTTTTCCTTCGCCAAGAAATCGATTTTTGTCATTATGGCATAAGTTCAAAGAGCCGCTGGCTAGACAACTTGTTCGCTGCCGCCCAGTTAACGAACTTCATTATTTTGTAAGAGAATCGGAATTATTGAATTCCTTTAGATGGTCTCATCTTTCATCTTTCGCACTACAGTTACAGGTACATATTTGATATCATTCGTTTCTGCATTCTCTTTGACGTAATGAATAGCCCAAAAAATTTTCGAAATAAAGAGAAAATTATGTTGATTTGAGCCATTACATTTTTTCTACATTTTTTTGCGTTGAGATATTTTTCTCAGTTTTATTTAAAATGGAAAAAAAATTCACTCTTAAATTTTCTTTGTTATTTCCTTTCCCTGTAAAAAGCCGAGCTGGCAGCCGAATGGTTAGCGCTCTTGCCTTCGGTTCAACAGTTCGTGGGTTCGAATCCCACCTGGGGCATGGATGTTTGTAGTGGTTCGGAATCCACTTTAAGACGTAAGTCCCGCTCTAATTAGCCCTCGTGTGCAAAAAATGACCGTTGAGCGACAAACCAACCAACCTTCCCTGTAAAAAAATTTAAAATGTATGATAATGTTCACTCTGAAAAAATTCAAAGTCAATATTATCATAAAAAAATTTTTTATTAAGATTTAGTTTACTATTTTTTAGAATGCTTACGGTTATTTTAATTTTTAAAATCTTTCTTCTGTATTTACCAAACACATTTGACATTTAATAAGTTTAATGATAAAATTAAACACATGTATGTTTAAAGAAAAGATTCACTCGAATTTAATATTAAATTCGGAAAATTCATTACATCCAAGACTTATTCAATTAAAATAAATGATGTATAGCATTTTATATAAGTATTCCATAATTTATTTTGCCATTTCTTATTCATCATAATTAGTAAAAACAATATTTTCTTTAAAAAAATGAAAAATAAAAAAATTGAGTAATTTTTTTTAAAAATATCCAAAGTCATTTCTCATTGCAATTTTTTTTTCATACAAAATATGCAAAATATTTTTAAGACTAATCATTGTATCTTAAATCCTAATTTTATTCGTACGATAGCATTGCACAAAAAGAGTAAACAATTTCGAATCATTCATCTTTTGTCTTTGAGGACATTATGATTCTCCTGGGAATGGAACATGAAGACGTTTTCGAAATGTTTATGAGTCAGATGCTTATTGGGAGGGAATAAAGCTGGTTTGTCCTGTTAAACCATCATAAGCTTTATTTATACAAATTTCGTGATTTGTTAACAGCCTAAGTTTCTGCCAAAAATTTCTCAATTCTCACTTATCTACACTATAATTTGAATGTCAGGAGAATACTACCTATAACATAGTTACCAATGTCATAAAAACTCTGCCTTGCAAAACATTATTGGGCGCAATAGTTGATAAAAGTTATTTGTTTCAAAATATAAGTACTGTGTGTGTAATGCAATGACAATTGATTATGTGATAAACTTGAAATTCCCCTATGATACAACCATTTTTCAACTATTGTGTGGTATTATCTGGCTCTTGATTCAGCTGGATTTCGCTTATGAAGGCTTATATATTACCTGTGTTTAAGCTTAAAATCCAAAATTCACCCACAGTGCGTTCTTAACTCTATATTATGACTGTCAAATGTGCTGGTTTCACATAATCTTCAGCAATGCATACCGTCTTGAAATAAATCACAAGCAAATGTGTGTAAATAGCAAATCAGCATTTGGTTTTCAAAGACTGTGCATATAATCCATTGTATACGTATGTCGGTCATACAAGACATCTTCTGCAAACTTTAACATATCAACAAAGTATTGATGATACTTCGCAGCAAGTAAAATCCTTTTGACAGCATGTCTTCCTGTAGTACATTCACTATATAACAGCAGTTTTTACCACTTACGGTTTCCATATTTCTGGACTACTTTTTTTACTATTGATTATTGTAAAATTATGTTTTTATAAATTTCATTGAAACTGAATGACACATGATCGATATAGTCATTTTCGAAAATTAAAAAATATCTATATCTGAAAACAACAATTGATTAATGCATGACATCTTAATGTCATGACTGAAAATAAAATTTATTTTTTGTTATCGCATGTAGGCCTGAATCTATCATCAACAGTGACAGTTCAATCAAATACTGATTTAAAGTGTCAAAAAAAAAACAATCCAACCATTAAGAGTTGCAACAGTTTGATATTTTTAATCCTTTCTATATATTAACACGTCGTATATAATTAATTTCAATAAAAATGTAGTTACTTTCAATTTTTTGTCAAAGAGAAGATATAATACATTAGTTTAATTATGAAGTTTAACCAATCATTTAATAAAATAATATTTGTAAAGAAGTTAAACGTGTGATATTCTGATTGGCTACCTAAATGATTTATTTCATTCAAATCGTTCGATGATATTTTCACTCAAATATATTTCAGTCGCAAAAATCCTAAATTCCTAAAAAAGTTGGTGATCGTGTTTTAAATTTTAATTTTTCTTTTCTTTTAAATTCAAAAATTACTTAAATACTGATTTTTATTTGTTTATGTTGTGTCGGCATTACAGTAAAGTGTGTAAACCTTAATTTTCTCAATAATATTAATAATTATTATTATAAATAATATTAAGCATGAAAAAATTTTAATTGGTTTTAAATCGAACTGCAAATATTTAAAAATTTATATATAATGTTGATAAATTGTCTTCAAGGTTATTAAAATTATATTTATTATATAATTTTAATATATAATAATGGTGGTAATATCTAAATAGTAAAAAAATTGTGTTATAATGTATTACTTAGTCTGTTAATATAAGAGATGATAATTCTTTGGTATTCCCATTTTCTTTTCGTATACATTCACTCAGTTACATTTTGCTTCTACAATATTGCACAAATTTGTGATTTCAATTTTAATTTTCCAGTTGAAATTGTAAAAGAAAAGTAATTCCTGTGAAACACCTTTACATAATGTTCTCCTATTAATATTTTTTATGATAACATAACTGAAACATGATTTTAATTTCCTTTTTTGTTATAAAAATAGTTTTAATTCTTTGAGCCCATCATTTAGAGTGCTCTTAGTACCTCTGGTAAAGAAAGAACTCTCTTTTCATTCATTTTCCCTTTTACTGGTTAATTTAAAAAACTTATTAAGTTAATCTGATTTTCTGATTAGATATTCAAATGTTTAGTTTACTAAACTAATATGAATATGCTTTTAAAAAAGTTTTATAAATGAAACTTTATGCTGTAAAAAAATTAGGTTATTTTTAGCATGAAAATTTTCGCTGTATAATGAAATAATTTATTTCTTTAATAATGCTTACAGATAGATAATCAAATGCAGTATATGTAGTATGTTTAAAGTAAATATTTAAATTCTGTTAAATTAGTTAAAATTACCTAAAATTCTTGTTTGAAAGCATTAAAACTAATTTGAATTCAAATTTCTACTTATTGTCTGTAAAAATATCAAACCAAAAGTGTTAAAGTGTTTCAGAATGACTGCTTTCAAATAATTGATCGGAATTTCTGAAATGTTAAGTAAACAAGGAAATAAAGAGGATTCGACAAATCAAACGAAAGCTTCTACGAAAATCTTTTCCATTTCAATTATATCAATTAACATACTGTACAGCAGGGAAGAAGGACTTAAGATTCGTTTGTCAATTAACATTAATGAAATTTTCTCCTAAAATGTTCTAATTAAATGCAGATTAAAGCCAGTAGCTTAGATATAAAAGAAGCTTTATTGCTCCAGACTTTCTCAACTCCAATTCTCTTAGTTTCTCATTAAGGCTGTGTGTTTCTAAAGATAGCAGATACTCTTTCCCTGATGGCATCCAATCCATTTTCAGTGCCTCCCAAAGTTTCCGTGCCCAAAGGTCAACTCTCCATTCGGAAGGGAGAAGCGGCCAGATTAGTGTGTGACGTCATCGGCGACGGACCAATCAATGTCAAGTGGGTCAAGAAACAAAATGTTATAGAAATTCATCCAGGATCCAGGTACGTATGGAATAGAACATAACGGTCAGGAAAATTTTATTTTTTCCGGAATATTTTTTTCTAAACTCTTCTTTCCTAGAGTTGGTAAATAAAGTCATTTAGTTAATTTAATGAATTAGGAAATTGATTGAAAAGTGTCATTTGTAAAAACGATTATTTTCTTTTTCTCTCGATTTATTCTTGTACGCAAAAATACCGAATTCGGTAACGATTTCGACTGTAAGTAGTATATAAAAAAATAATTAGAAATTTTTAAATTTCATAGATAATTAATGTATTTAAATAGATTATATTTTATGACACTATACGGTTTTAGTGAGTTCTATCATAAAAATATCGACTTATATTCAATCCATATCTACATTATATGTTTAAATTGTTTCATGCACCAGTATGCTTCCCTGTACCTAGCCCTCAGTGGGGTTCTACCAGTTGCATAGAAGCAGCTGGGTAGAGTCTTCGTGATTTTGAAGCAGGGATCAAGCACTACCTCCCGATATTAATCTCTGTCAAGAGTTTTGATTTTCCTTGGGAGACATTGTGACCACACCCAGTTTTAACGTGCCTTATTCGCCTTTGTATGTAACGCTTGAAATGTATTAAAAATAGAATTGTATATTTATAAATTAGAGATTTAAATTATACTATGTGTGTGTAAAATAACTTTAAATATTTCATTATATATATTATTGGTCACGAAAATACTCTGTATAACAAAAATATAATTAAAGAAAATGAAATATAACAAAATCTATTTTTGATAATATAAAAACTCTTCACATAAATATAATTATAAAATTTTTAATATAATTGTAGAACTTTGTATCGTAATGTAAATAATATATATAAATATAATTATAAACTTTATATCATATAATTTTTATTATACTTGAAGTAACATTATATAAACTTGAAAATATAATTCTTAAAATATACAAAATGTATTAATATCTCTGCTTCTTTTAAAAAATTAAGTTTTATGAGGTAAGCATTTTGAATTTAAGATTCTGAGTAAAATTGCATACTTAATAACGTTTTTTCAGTGTTTATATCCTTAATTGAAGTTTTTAAATTTAAAAAAACTAAAGAAATATCTTTACTGATTATAGTACTAACAAACTCCTATTATAAGAGAATGTGTTACTTAAAAAATCGAACTTTTGTTTCTGCTCATGCGCCTTACTTTTTTAAAAGCGACCAATTAGTTGTTTCGCTAGAGTTTTATATTTCAGAAAAAGAAGATTTTCTTTCTTTACAAAATAAAAATGTTTAAAAATATTTTAAAAGAATTCAATTTTTGCCAAATATAAGAAGTTTCCTCTTTCAGCAAAACTATTTCTTTAAGGCCAACTTCAAAAGCCAGAAAGAACTTTTGTTTCCATTGGATCGCATTTGTATAGCCTTTCGAAATAGCTCCGGTTCTGGATTTAACGAGATACAACCAAACAAAGCCAGAAAAAAAAAACTGAAAATCAACCAAAACTATACACAAGCTTTTAGAATAAACATTTTTATCCCGTTTTTTTTTTTCCTCCGTTGGAGGATAAGGCTTCTTTTCTTCAAGATAAGGCTCTCCCATCAGACGATCATGTAACATTCATAAGCCCCTCCCATGCTTCTGTACGCAGGAAAAGCTCTCGTAACGGAACATTAGGGACTGGATCACAAAATGGCGGTATAGGATGAGATTCTTTTTCTGAAGACGATCCCAAAAAAGGGACTGCAACGTCTGTGATAAAAACCAGCGTGAATCCACTATATTTCTCTTTTCTACTGGCGAAATGGTCATCTTTTATTCTTTCTTCCGTTCTTCTTCTTTTATGCCGTTAAGAAAATATGAAATAAGAATATTTCGCCTCTTTATGCCATACAAAAAATTCCATCACCTTACTTACCTCTCATATTTCATCTAAATACATCCACCAAGGTATCTGCCGAATTAGGATTATGTATTCTCTTCAGTGACATTTCGAAGCTGAGTAAGAAATACAAATAATTTGCTTTCCTTTAACGTTTTATTTTTTAAGAAATGAGAATCAAATAACTTTCTTATAATATCAACATTATAAAATTAGAAATATGAATAAACTTAAAAATGCCCTTATTTTGTTAATGAAAACCAAAATAAGGACATTTTGATTTAATTTTACAAAATAAGTTTTTGATTTAATTTTATTATACTAATTCTAACATAAGCATTATAAAATTAAATCAAAAACCAATAAAAACGTCAAAAAATAAAATTAATTAACACATTTTAAAATCAACGCATTCCTTAAGACTACATCAAAACGTCAGAAATATATAAGAAAGTTGTTTTAGGGGAAGGATATATACATTTAATAAGAATATGCAAAGGAACTTTATAATCCAGTTTAATAACTTGATTTTTTTTATTTTAATTCTACAATAAAAAAGTATCATTGATAACACCTAATAGAAATTCTTTTCTGATCTAACTTCCTATTACATCAATCGAAGTATTTAAAAATGTTAAATTTAAAAAATTTCTAAAAGTATACACATTAATTACAAGATTCATCATGATGGTGAAGGCATTATAATTAAAAAGAAATGCGAAACAGCGCTGTGCCCTTGTATGATAAGGTACTTTGCTAAATAAGTTTCTCACAGTTAATTCTTGCAAAATTAGTTAAAATAAAAAAATTTTTGCTACATTGGGCAAGTAAAAAATCATAAATTAATATTTACAAAGCAATTTACTGGATATTGATAAAGTTATTCCAAATTTTTCAGTTTAAGAGTTTAAATATTCAAAAGCGTTAGAAAAATAAAGAAGAAATTTGAGTTTTTGGAGTACATAATCTTTCATCAAACTCAAATTATTCAAATATTCATAAACTTGAGATTTCATTTGGAATAAAAAATAATTCAAAATATTTATAACATCAAACAAGTACGATTCCATCTTACGAAAGATTAAAATGATAACTTAATTTACTTTCCTCCTTAGTCCTGTTAGTGGCCTCACCGTGGAAGGAAGTGTTCCTGGGAGGAGTGGGCGAAGTACGTCGGGAGTTTTTACTCCTGGTAGGGTCACCCAAGGCGTGAAGGTCCTCCATAATTCCCAGGTTAAACTAACAGGCATGGAGCCAAGACAGTCTTCCTCCTCACGGTGCTCCAGTCTTCGGACTACAGAAGCTGCACTTTTTCTCCCTTTGAATCCAATTTCCTCTCAGTCAACGGATTTCTGTATTTGGTCTGACTCCATCAGACCTTTGGAGAAAAGCAATAACAACAACAACAACTTTGCAAATTAACTTATTTTGTTAAATTATAATTTTCAATATTAAAATTAAGATAATCAATTATTTTAAGTGGAAATACTTATATTCGCTTAAAGATAGTGTGATACTCTTTTTTTTTTTTTTTTTTTTTTTTTTCAGGTTTGAAGCTAATCAGCGTCGCGGCAATCCAGCAACCTACACGAAGCATGAGCAGCACACTTTCGAGCTGCTGGTCCGCGACACCCACCAGGCGGACGCCGGCACCTACGCGTGTGTGGCCAAGAACGATTACGGTGAACACAGGGGTGAGGTCACACTGGATGTACTAGGTCAGTTTCCTTTATTTTTGTCCTGGTGTTGTGGCAAACGTATCACAGTTACCAGTACTGGAATGTGTAATTTATTGAAAGAAATCTTCCCAAATGTTTTTATAAATGTATGTGATAGCTTCTTTACTATAAATCAGCTTTCAATTTTAATTATATTTTTAGAAATGTCATTAATCTGAAGAATGTTTAATGAAGCCTTATATATATATATATATATATATATATATATATATATATATATATATATATATATATATATATATATATATATATATATATATATATATATATATATATATATATATATATATATATATATATATATATATATATATATATATATATATATATATGATATTTCTTTCTTCTATTAAGTTTCACGAAAAAAGAAAACTAACTTTTACGGAAATATTGAGAGGAATTGCTTTAGATTAAAATGAATTTAAGCAATAGTAACAATACTGCTAACCAATAAAATCCCCAAAGCAAAAGATAAAGATGTTTATGTTTCGGTATTCTCGTTTTTAATTCACATTTCTTAGAACTAAAAATCAAAGAATTCGGAATATATAAAAATTATTATCTCAGAAACTTTGTTGCATAATTTGCTAAAAACATGAATAGAATGTAATAAAAGTTTACAATCGGGTACTCCTTAATTTTTTTAATCCAAGATGTGACAAACAAGACGACCGTTCCACAAAAGCTATAAAATAAGATAAATTAAATTTTATCGTGAAATGATTTCCCAAACCAAGAAATACCCAATTCTACACTGAACTATAAAATTTGTATTACATATGATTTAACGTAACTTAAAATAACCTTATTATTATCTTATTGCCTCATTGAAACATTATAAAAAAATGATTATTCTGAAACAGCTCTAATTTAGAAGAAACTTGCTATAAACTGTAAACTATGCAAATGAAACTCTTCTATTGTTGAATTCGCGAATGTGAATAATAATTTTAACTATGAAATTATCTCAACATGAAATTAAACAAATATTTATGGGAATTGAAAACTAGTTAAAAAATAATTCTTTTTAAAATATTAAGAAAATTATTTACTCTTATAACATGAAGAAAATATATTTTTCCTTAAAAATAGACATATCAGACAGTTAAAAAAACTTTACATGATATTCAGAAGCCCTTAGCACAATTATCTGTATTTTTTAAAAATAAAATAATTGTGTTCATAGATATAAAAATATTTTTGCCAAAAGGCAAACTAATAATTCAATACCCCATTGGACTTATTGCAAAAGCTTATTAGACAATATAATCTTTTGATTATAATTATATAAATCTTTGTTACATTAGCCACTTATTTATAAATTCCAAATTCTTATTTAACGCATTAGTTTCTGAGTTATATTTTCACTTCAATTTATAATTCAATGATTAAAAATAAATTTTTTATGATAAATTTGCTTTTAAAATTTAAAATTATTTTTCCCTTTTTATATGAAATTAATAAAAATCAATTTTATATTTGGTTTTAAAGAAATCAATATTAAATGCGTTTCTGCTTAACATAAAATTAGTTATCTTCAAGAAAGTGTTCAAGATTTTATTTCAGCATACTCCCATTTAAACACGTCCATTCATCTGTATATATTTTCCGCTCTCGCTACTTTTGCTCTTCAGTATCTGGATCTCTGTGATTTATTTAGCTCAAAAGTTAATGAGCGTCAGATCTTTTAATTAACAAACTTGAATATCCGAGAAGTTTTGATATATAATTTGCAGGAGACAAGAATGAAATTTTTATTGTATACAAATTAACGTAACTTTGAATAACCTTAATTACAAGTTTCAGCTCGGAAAAGTGGGTTTTTCAATTCAATTTACATGTGTTTAACTGCAAAGTATTGTGACATTGTTTAGAAAAAATATTAAGTAGAACGTTTCATAAATAAATTATTAATTAGGTACTTTTGAGATATTAAAAGT
The DNA here is from genome assembly GCA_030067965.1 of Latrodectus elegans. Lineage (NCBI taxonomy): Eukaryota > Metazoa > Arthropoda > Arachnida > Araneae > Theridiidae > Latrodectus > Latrodectus elegans. The sequence goes on from CM057810.1 coordinate 2,701,852, forward strand.
TAAATAAAATTAATTATGAAGTAATTTAATTATGTAAGTAAGTTACTGTGTGTGTGTGTGTGTGTGTGTGTGTGTGTGTGTGTGTGTGTGTGTGTGTGTGTGTGTGTGTGTGTGTGTGTGTGTGTGTGTGTGTGTGTGTGTGTGTGTGTGTGTTACTTTATATAAAGTCATCGTTGTGTCCTATACATTCAGTATTTCTCTGCGCACAATTTGATCCATTGCGGAACATATTCTGTGACTTCAGATAATAACTTAAAATGATGGACATTTTTAACTGTCATCACTAAATAACTGTTTTAATTTTCCAATTATAATAATTTGATAATTTATATAATTGTATAAAATAATTTAATTTTATCATTTGTGAAAAAGGTGAAAATTATTAAAAAATGTTGAAGCATTGCAATAAAAATGATATTATAGTTTGTAAAGTTCAAAATTGTAATTGCAAAAGTATTGTCAATTATGTAATTTATAAAAGTAGTATTTTAATGTATTAGCCTTTGTTGGTAATATTAATTATATTATTTTCGCATTACCATTTTTACTGGCTTTTTTTACAAAATTTCAAAATTTTCTAATGACCTATTTTACCAACATATTTTTAACATTAGATTCTTAAATTATGATTACACAATGTATACATTATTTACTTATTTAATGCTTACAATATCTCGAGAAATTTAGTGGTTTCTTTAATTTATTATTCAATATTTAATTTAGTAAAATGTGCTCAGTTTTGGTAATTTTCAATTATTTTAATTATCATCTTAAAGATTCACATATTTCAGCAAATTTTAGTTGAATACGGTTTAGTGTGCACATCTTATAATTTAACTAAACATTTTATGAATGAGTATTTTCATTTTTTTAACAAATGTGCTTTGAATGTCCATTTATTTCCTTAAAACTCAAACAAGTTGCTTTCCCTTAAAGCTATTGCTAATAAAACAATGAATGGACATAATGTTCTGAAAACATGGTACTTCTTTACTACTGTTTTATTTAGGAATCAGAATCTTACTGTTTTATCGTCAATAAAAAGAAGGTACATTTTCATTATGAGACACAAACTGACATATACTTAAAAGTATTTTAAATAATTACAAAATAAATAATGACATTTTTTCATAAAAAAATTTTTATCTATTTTGCTCAGAATCATTAGAATAATATTTTATTGCAAATTTTTGCGATTTCGATTCTTGCTGATCTGGCCATATATATACATACATACATACATACATACATACATACATACATACATACATACATACATACATATATATATATATATATATATATATATATATATATATATATATATATATATATATATATATATATATATATATATATATATATATATATATATATATATATATATATATATATATATTTCTTTTTTTTACTAAAATGCACTAAAATTTCCTATTTTCCTTCTAAGAAAGGTAATAAAAGGTGGTTGTTGATAGAAAATTTATGAAATTAATTTTGTCATTTTGTTAAACTGAATACTAAAAAGGGAGATAAATTTAGAAAATGAATCACACAATTTTCTCATCATATAATTTCGCATTTCAATCATAAGGTTGTTGACAAAAACATACACAACAGTATGTTTACTTTTGAATATTCCTTTCCTCACATCTATGAAAAAAGACACAAATCAAAAATCTTATTTTCAATCTTTAGTTTTTACTACGTTAGATAACACAAGTTCATAAATAAAATAATTTCTTTTAAAATTTAATTAAAATTCAAAAACGTATGCTTAAAACTTTCAAAGCCAGAATAGAAAAATAGAATGAAAATTTAAATACTCTCTCTATAAAATCATCTTAAATTTTGGATTATTTGCAGCAATTTTCATAGGGACTTATATTGATTAAATTTTGCACTTGACAAAATTGATGATATCAAAATTAATTTAATACTTTTTCATAAAAAATGCACTGTCTACCAATAAATACTTTGGCGTTTGATGAAAGAGATAAGTACAAGTTTTCATTTTGAAAAGTTGATAAAGATTTCAAGTTAGCAATTACAGCCTAAATCCAACGATGCTTTGCTTTACACAAGTATTAGGATGATGGACAGTGTATTTTTCACTCTTCTTGGAAAAGACTTTCACCAGTTTTGGAATGTTGCTGCGCTCTACAATTCTGGGATTCAACTCATCTCAGAGGTGTTCCACAAGATTCAAATCTGCACTTGGGATAGTTCAGTCTAATCGGCTCACCCCACCCTCAACATATTAATCTGCAGTGGACGTCGCAACATGACAAGTAGCGTTTCCATCCTGTAAGTAACAGTGATCGAAACCGTAAAACTGAAACTCGTAGCAAACACATTCATGTCTAAAATATTAGTGTAAAAGATGGCCCTTAGCATACCATGAATCTATATCAGGAGTCCCAGTTCATACCATGATAAACATTGCCAGACAGTAATTCTACCTTCGCCAAACTTTTAGCAATGATTTCTGCAAGGCGCCGTTTTTTGGGAATATGTCAAAAGCAAAATCAACTAGTAGAGCTTGAATATGATTTCGTCACTCAATAGAACCCATTTCCACTCATCGACGCTTACATTTCGACGTGTCTTGCAACACTTCATCCGAGCACAGCGCATAGATTTGATAATTAAACATTTACGGACGGCAACATGACCATGGAAACCAAGCAAATGGGCTTCCTTGCGTATGGTATCTGTCGAAACAATAATCCCACGCGTTTATTTTTTATTTATTTAATTTTTTTTTAATTCCTGGAATATTTGGGCCATTGTATCTTCAGTTTTTTCCAAATTTCATTGGACTTGGCTATTCGGTTTTTAGCTCTTAGTTTTTCTTATTTCTGCTGGGTCACGGCTGATTCCGATGATAACTGTTTATCTTCCACTTCTTAATCACAAAAGCCAGTGTCCATTTTGATTCTCCCCTAAGGACTCACTCTTAAGGATCAGCCATTTCCTATGACATCCAACAGCCATGCTTTTCTTCCGGTCAGATAACTCTGAATTCCGTGGCATCTTGCATGCGACTTATGCCAATGCCGTTTCGTAATGCATATTTAAATATGGAGTGGTATAAATCAGGGCCGCAGATTTCCTCATTTATATGGGTGTCAGAATACTTATTAATAAAGGAATTACAAGTACTTCAGAATTTAAAAAAAATCTATTTCATCAATATACTTGTGATCTTACGATTTATTTCTACGTAGCTATAACTAAAGGTTAAATGAAATAATGTACTCTACGAATACATTTTTAGAATGTTTAGTGAAATTCTCATTTTATTACATATATTTTTTTATTTTAAATCAGGTGTCATTTATTAAGTATTATTAAATATTGATACTTAAAATGTTCTTTTTCCTGAGAAAAATTTTACATTACATTAGTGAAAGAAAGTAAAATAAAAATGTTTGAAATATTTTGAAAACATTGTCTTTTTTATGACAATATCGATACAATAATACTTTTAAACTAAAATTTATGCGGTATTACTTATAAAATACGTTCATTCACACGAGTCACATTATTTTATTCTTGAATCTACTCTCTATGATTTATATTAGTGTACTCAATTTCCATTGCTTTATGAATTATTAACTGTCGAAATGTGCTAGACGTTTTAAAGACACATTGCGTATTGATTTTAACCATATACTTTTTATTTTAGGAAATATTTTCTACCTGCAATAATAAATTACGATGGACATTTTTTTAAAGAAACCGAATTAACCGAATGTTTGATTATCCGAATGGGATCCAGTCCCATTTGAGTCGGATAGTTGGAGTTCTACTTAATAAATCGTATTACTTTATAGAAAAAGAATGTTACTTTATTAGAAGAAGACTGCCATTAATAATTCTTATGATTGTGAAACAATGAAAGTAAGCAAGTATACTTCAAAGAATTCGATCTGATCTTCCTATTTTATCTATAGGTGGGAATCGCGTTAAGCATCAGGACATATGCTTGAGCATCTACATTCAGATATTTTTAATTTATAAATATACTATCTGATAGAATACTCTTAGGAAATGACACTGCTCGTTTTGTGAGTATGGTTTCGTCTAGGTTTTCCTTACATTAAATATTTTGTTCATAAAATAATATATTGTTAAGTGATAAAGTCACGTGTTCTTAAAAATTGTTGTTTCTTAAAGAAATAACTGAAAGATAAACTGTAATCTTATTTAATCGATTTGACTGTTTTGTTGGCATAAAGTTACGACAGACTGAGTAACCGATTAGTTCAACAAAAGAGACAGACATTTTGCTCAGTTTATTACATTTTTATTACCAAATCTCTTCTTAGGATGTTACAAAAAGTTTCTTAAGCATTTGTATGACTTTTCTTTCCAAAATATATTTTTATGCATTTAGTTTTAATTAGCATCATATTACAAAGAACGAATCAACTGTACATACAGTATGTCCACTAAAGTCCCTTGCCACCCTCTTAACTTCGGAACGGCTGCTGCTATATTCATAAAAATGGTGTCTAGGTATAGTAAAGTATCCATGGGCTACTGAATGAAACCATCTACCGCGCCACCTGGTGGAAAACTATGGAGTTAACATTCATATCTCGAAACGGAATGAGATAGCTAAAAAAAAAAGTGCTATACAAAGTTGTACAGCATCCTCAATTTTGTTCGAAAAGATACTTTGTAGGCATTAATGTGAAGAATACAACGGTTAAAACACGCATTTGTTGTTTCGTGCTGTGACGTGGCACATTGTACGTGTGCATATTTGAAAAAAACAAAAAATCGTTTTCGTGATTACATTTTTCATTTTTATTTCGAGATGGAAGAACGGAAGTATTAAAAATAATTCCAACAATTTGTATGCAATATGCAAATACGTAAGAAACGTCACGCCTATTCACCTGAGACGGCTATAAAAGAGACATTTTCTTGGGGCTGTAGTATGTTGATGCTTATGGTCATAGCTGAGTATTCCAAAGTTGAGTATTGTGAGCTGGTATTATTGTATAGTGAATGTCGACGCAAGGCATGTTCAGCAGCAAAGTTTTACCGCCAACGTTTTCCTGAGGCCCGCATCCTTCTCATCAAACCATCCTAACTGTTGTAAAACGTTTAAGGGAGACACGTTGCGTTACTAGTTGACCTCAGTCTGGAAGACCAGCTAAGGTAGGATGGCAAGTTCAACCGGATGAGGTATTAGCATGTGCCCTCGCATATCCGAAATGCAGCGTAAGAGAGATCAGTCAACACTGTGGTCTCTCCAAAAATCAGGTTTGGAAAATCCCAAGCGAATCAGGTGCTCATCCATACCCTAACGCCTGAACAGGTTTTAATGGACGGGGATGCCGAGCGACGCTATGCATGGTGCAATTTCGTCATGAATCAGATACAGGTCCAGCCAACACTCTTGGCAGATGTAATATGGACGAATGAGGTATGCTTTTCACAGAATGTCATGAACAATAGGCAAAGAAAAATTTTAAATGTTTCGTCGACGTTCGACATCAAATGCGGTATGCTATTAACGTTTGGTGCGCAATTTCAAATAACAAGCTGATAAGTCCATTATTTTACAATGGCACGTTAACGGGTGCATGATATTTACAATTGCTACAGAAGGTGATACCCGATTTTGTGGAGAACTTGCTGTTGTTTTATCTTAAGAATCTATGGTTTCTTAAGACTTTGCGCCTGCACACAAGACATCTCCAGTGAAGCAGTACCTCGTCAAGGAATTTGGCAGCCAATTATTAGGGTATAGTGGTTTCTAAGAGTGGCCTCCACGTTCTCCTGATCTGACTCCATTGGATATTTTCCTATAGGAATAATTGAAACAGCAGGTGTATGCGACCCCTTCACAAAAATTGCAGAACCTTAAGCAATGCATTAAGATCGCGTGTTCCAATGTGTCACGCTGTATGCCCCAACGTGTGAAACGTGATCTCCATTCGAGGATGCAAATGTGCATTGCTGCTAACGGTGAGAAGTTTGAACATTTTAAATAAAGTATATTGTTATAACTATTTTTTTTTCTTTCTTAGATCATTTTGTAGGTCTAATTAGCCCTCGTGCGCCAAAAATAACCGTTGAACGACAAACAAACCAAACCAAACCTAAATCGTCTTGTCACGTCATTGCACAAAACAACAAATGCGCGTTTTAACCGTTGTGTTCTTCACATTAATACCTACAAGGTATCTTTTCGTACTAAATCGAAGATGCTCTACTACTTTGTACATCACTTTTTCTCTCTATCTCCTTCCGTTTTCGAGATAGGAACGCTAACTCCGCAGTTTTCTACCAGGTGGTGCAGTAGTCTGTTTCATTCAGTAATGCATGGCAACTTTACTCTACCTAGAGACCACTTTTATGAATATAGTAACAGCCGTTCCAAAGTTAAGAGGGTGACAAGGGACTTTAGTGGACATACTGTATATATAATCGTACTGGTTATAAGTTATAGTTTTAAAACACGTTTCAAAAAATGATTAATTATATCTATGTAATCATTGAAAAGAATTTTAGTTATCAACATTTCTGATTGATATTCTTATACTGAATCTAAAATTGACCCCTATCTATTTAATTTTTTATGTAAAGACCTCACAAAATTGAAAAATGGGAACATAAATGCTTATTCGGAATTTAAAAATCTTGTTTCGTGTGAAGTACATCACCATAAATATCCATTTTACTAATAATATCTAATTTACTATTTTTCTACTATTTTCAAATGCACTTCAAGAAACGAAAAATAACCTTATTTTATAAATAAAAATGATATAAATAAACGTGTAGCTGAAATTTTCTTCTGTAATTTTTAGAACTGATTGTACCAAACCAAAACACTTTTACCAAAAAAAAATTTATTTCTCTTGGGGAATTAAATTTACTTCCCATAAAATCGTCTGTTCATCATATCGTAATGCAATAAAACTACAGAAGCTGTTTGTCGCATTCCCTTTCCCCATTCTTTCTCAGAATTAATGGCCACTAACATATCTCTTTACTACTTCTTCTACGAGCATTTCCAGCCCATTCGTGTCAACTTTTAAAAGACAGACAGACGAACACGGTGCGTCCCTTTGTCCGTCCGGGTAAACACGAACATTCCACTATGAATCCAATAATATGTTCTGTTTTTTTCTCCTCTTCTTTCAGAGCCTTCCTCATCTCCGAGAGGGGTGCGCATAACGGAAATCACCAGTCGATCAACTCGGGTTTCTTGGCAACCCCCCCTTCCAAGCAACAGTGCTGTCCTCAAATATCACGTCCGATACTGGAAGAATGGAGGTAATTGCATTCCTTTCTCATCTCGCTTCCTTTCACTTCACTTTATATATTTCTCAAAAATGTTCATCTGTTTGCTTTATTGTATCGTGTATTCCCTTCAGAAAATGATTTTCTTAAATGTAATTCATCTCAAATTTTTTTCCTGTTCTTTCGAATAAAACGATCAAATCTTATTTTGCTCTAAACAAAATGTCTTACAGAATTTTTGAAATTCGGGTTTTTTTTTTTATTTTATTTATTCGCTTTCGAAAAATAAATAAAGTACAATTTCCCGTGTTTCAAATCGAAAGTCATTTCGTTAAGGGAAAGATATGCAAAACGAACTTATTTTTAGAAATGGAAAGATATTGACTTAAAGTGAAAGGATAAAAATATTTTCCTTTTATATGATGTTTGTTAAAAGAGATTATATAGTGATTTTCTAAATTAAATCAAAAATTGTTCTTATTCATTGAAAAATTTATCTTATTAGAAAATATTTTTCCAAATAGAAAAAATTTTGTATTTTTTATGAATTGTGTAATAATAAAATTTTAAAATTAGTGGTATCTATAAAACTCTCCTTATCGCACTCAAAGTTTAATCATTGGTTCTTATAAGCTTTTAAAATTCAAATAAAATATGCTAATATAAACCATTATAACATTTCATTAATGCTACTAATTTTCTGAAATAAGTTATTTATATTTTAAGCCATTTTAGATCAACATAAATAAAATTCCTTTTCGAAAGGAAAAGGGTTGCTGTAATCAAGATTTAATATTTACCAATTTACCAAATAAATGGGTTCCAAGGCACTAAAAATTTATAGTAACTAAACCTTATCACGGGGTGATTAAATCTTACTGTAAACAATGTTTAGTTTTAATTACGTTTATAGTTTTGGGAGCAAAAATGCTTAAAATAACGTAACATGTTAACATTAAGTTAGATTATTTACTGAAATCAATAAAAACGTTCTTATAATAACTAAAATATATAACTCCAAAGTCAACAAAAGGATTTTTGAACAATATCATGTTGAAATGCATTCGTCTCTCTATGAGAAACATTAATTTATTCATATAGAAACATAAATTGATTCATAAATTAATAACAATTAAAATGATTGAATTATTAATCTTTTGCAGTGTTTTTAATTCATGCATTAATTTGCAGTTTAGTTACAGAATTAATTTTATAGATGTCAGCAAAACTCATAAATTGTATTTGAAAAATTGCAACTTATTCTGAAAAAGTGAAAACTTAGGAAAGGAAGTAACTGAATGTGAAAATTTTCTTTCATCCAATTTTAATATGTCATCTTAGCACTAATTTAACTCACTTTCGCATAACAGAATTTGAAAAAATAAAATTTATCAAGTCATCAAACAAAAACATTTTTTGTTTTATGTCTTGATAAATTTTGATACTTTTACAACAAAAGTACTTTTTTAATTTCTAAATAAATGGGAAACAAATTTTACTAGAGGTAATTAATAGTAAACGTGAATCATATAAAAAGCTTAATATAACTCTAAAAGAATGCTTTTTTATATCAAACAACTTTTAAGGTAAGGTGTTACCTCGTTTTAAGCATTTTTATATGTGCAACAATGCCTCTTGGAAATCATGCAGATTGAAAAAAAGCTGTTTGAACCACTAAATTTGAACTCCCAGTATAAAATAAATTAACCATAACTTCCTTTATATTTTTATCGTATTTAACTCTTTTCTTGTATTCAATTATAAAAAAATTATATTTTAATTAGCTTCAAATGTTAATGATAGGTATATATTACATAAACATTTGATTTTTTTTAATTCCTGTGTCACATACACCCATTATTTTTTTCAAGTAATAACATACACTTATTATTTTGTCAAGTTTTCATCAAATTTTTTCATTTAATAAAATAATATCTTTATTTTTATAGTTTATTAATAAATTATAAATAGTTCTTATTGTAGAATCCTTCTAATTTAAATTTGATTGATATTTTAAATATTAAGATTTGTTGAATTCATGTCATAATCTTTAAAATTCCAACTACCTCCGGAATTCTTTCTACCTGGAGAATCAATCAATATGTGAAGATTGTTTCGCAACGAAAGCCAACAGTATTAGCATATGAAAGGTGAGATTTGATGATGCGCAAGCAACTGCATGTGACATTTCCTATTTCCTCCCAACAAAGATGGGGAAAACTATGGAAAGGAGACTTCTTCCGTGTTCTAATAGTATCACCACTCGAGCGTGACAAGTTTCGCTAGGAAAACTTTTCCGGAAAGAAACGCCCGTAACTCGAATCCGGGTGTTCACGTAGGGAGGAAGCAGACCGGAAATTTCCTTTTTTCTTCTTCTTATAGTTAGGTTGCACGGAAGTTTAATTCTCTTTGTAGTTTGAGAATTAAATTTACGTTGTTGCAATCGGGGAAAAAATTAGCCTTTTCCACGAAAAGAATTGAAAAAGATTATTTTGTCATTGTTAATCTGGTATTACAAGAAAGAGTTTCTTTGCTTAAAATTTCAACCCGTTATAACCTCTTAGAAAAGCTATTGTGTATCCCTTACCAAGAAAATAAATTTAATTAACACTCAAATTTACATATTAAAATCGATAAAAAAAATACGGTTCAATATTATGAAATTAAAATTTTGTTCGGCTAAATATTTAAGGTGTCAACAATTGATACAATTAGTTAGTGATATCTGACAACATTCAGTAATTTTATCCTTTTTAATGTATTTTCCTAATTTTAGGTGTATCGGGTAAGCAGTTGCATCAAGTAATTCTCGGTGGCAGTGAAACTTCTACTTATTTAGAAGGTCTTCATCCGGGAACTTCTTATTCTGTCCAAGTGCTGGCAGAAAATGGCGTTGGTCTCAGTGAGCCATCCCAGATGAGACATGTTCAAACCAAAGAAGAAGGTTACAGTTGATGATGTTTTTCAGGCACAGCTGCCCAATAATCCATCATTTCAATTTCTGAATTTGAGGATTTCTTTGTTTATGCTGCAACCTGGTTTTTGATTACGTCATACAAATCAAGAATAATAGGAATTATCAAGAAAATTCTATATCTCAACCCTAGTTTATCTCCAAAAAATTTAGAACATTTTATTCCATTTTCATATTTTAATTAATGTTCTTTTACTTTTTTAAATCTTAATATTTAAAATATATATATTTACGCTTTTTATTTATCAGATTTAAATTTATAAATTAAATAGGTAAGTTTTATTCAGGAATTCATTACGTCACAATCACGACACCTTCGTGGCATTACGCCATCTTGGCAATATTTATTCATCACCAAAAACAATTCGGAAATTAGCCTGATGAATTATACGGCAGATGTACCTTTTTTCTAATATAAGTACGAGGGTTGCTATTTATATTTCTGGCCTAATAATGAAAAAACAAATATGTAGGATCGAAATTGGTTTTATTGTTTTTCAAAATATTCTCCATGATGATCAATACACTTTTGCATGCGTTTGAACCAATTTTCAAAGCACTTTTTCCAGTCCGATTGAGGTAACTCCAAAACATGCGTTTTGAATGCATCAACCGCTTCTTCGGGGGTCGAAAATCATTGTCCTCGTAATTTATTTTTGATGTGTGGGAATAAGAAGAAGTCATTGGGTGCCAAATCAGGGCTGTACGGCGGATGACCCATCAGTTCGATCTTTCGCTCCGTCAGAAATGCCTTTGTTTGAGTCGATGTGTGAGAGCTCGCATTGTCATGATGAAGAATGATTCGCCTGTTCTTCTGCTTTTTTCGAATTTCTCCGATGACTTCTGGCAAACAAATGGTCGTGTACCATTCAGAATTGACCGTCCTGCGTTTCTCTAATGCCACTGTTGCCACATGACCGTTAATGCCGAAGAAACAGGCAATCATTTGTTTCTGATGTGCTTCTTCCTCGAACAACTTTTTGTTGGTTTTGCCTCGTCTTGGAAGACCCATACAGTTGATTGCTGTTTTGTTTCCGGCTCATATGCATAGATCCATGATTCGTCACCTGTGTAGATGTTATACACAGCCTTTGATGTACTTTTGAATGTATTTTTCCAACATTTCCTTGCACCAATCGACACGAGCCTTTTTTTGAGCGTTTGTCAGATTATGCGGGATCCAACGCGAACAAATTTTTTTTACGCTCAAATGTTCATGCAATATTTTATTGATGCTAGTCATACTAATGTCCAAAGACGCCTCTATCTCACGGTATGTCACATGACGATCTTGCTTTATCAGTTCACGCACAGCATTGATTTTTTCTGGCACAACAACGGATTTTGGACGACCTGCACGGGATTCGTCCTGGATCGAACATCGACCACGATTAAATTCGTTATACCAATTTTTTACAGTGCTGTAGGATGGCGCTTTATCGCTGTATAAAGAATTAAGTTCATCGAAGCACTCTTGTCTTGACAATCCACGTCGAAAGTTATGAAAAATAATGGCACGAAAATGTTCACGATTCAATTCCATTTTTTGACAGAGAAGAACTTTTCAATTTACTGTCAACAACACAAATAAAGCTATAATGGTAAATCGTCTGCTGAATTTATGTTTAAAAATATCAAACTTTCGATTAAAATCGTCTTCGGTCGCCTAGCAACACTTACTGTTGCCAAGGCCAGAAATATAAATAGCAACCCTCGTACATTCTAAACAATTAGAATTATAGAATAACACACGAAAAATTAAAAATGTAAAAATTACTTAGTTTCGCTTGCAGTACAAGTAAAAAAAAATGTTTAATATGTTGGAAATTAACAAACTGTATTTTAATTTGTAATATAGAATTATTTCAAACTGAAATACCCAAACATCACTTCGATAGTAATAAGTAAAAAAATTATTTAACATAAAACCCCATTTCCTTAATTATTAACTTAAATTTGAAATGAAAAATGTATTTTTCTTTTCAACAATTCCTTAAAAAATCGCGAATTTTTAAGACAAATCTTTAAGTAAACTTTTATTAATACTTATCAATTAATATTTGTAACAAATGGTTTGTAGTAAAAAATATTGAATGGCTTGAAATATTTCATTCATGTTATAAAATTAAAGCAGCTTATCATCGTACCATCAAGTATCGAAAGAAATGTAAAATAATAGCTAACAGAAAAATTTTATTAACTTTATTTATGCTTAATTTTCTACTGATATTCATTGATGTAAAATGAACCTTAGTTTATCTCTTTGAAAATTTTCAATAATGATACTAGTGTAATTATGATGAACTACGTAAAAATCTATGGACCAGCCTAGTAAAATAACATCAATTAAATAAATCAACTACGATTGCAAAAAATAAAACTTTTTTAAGATAACGCTTACATATTATTTCAAAAAAAATATCTAGAGAAATTAAATGTGTAAGTTGAGAAGACATTGCAAGATGCTTTCCTGTTCAGGTACAAAGCGCGAGACAAAAAAAGAATTTGTTAAGAATTCATAAACTAAAAATTATTATTTTTATATTTATATTCTGATCCCTCTCAGTGGAGAAGCTTATGTCATATAAACCTAATTATATTCAATATTATTTTATCTATAAGGTTATTTTTCTACAGTGAATATAAATATATTATTTTTCCATCTGTTTTAATTAAATAATTAGAACGATGTACTCAAATCCTTTAATCCTCAGTAGTAATTAATCACCATGACATTAAAACCTCATTTAAGCTAAATGACTTATCATCAGATTATTGATTGCTGTAAGAGTAATCATCGACGAGAAAATGCATTTACTCTACGGGAACAGTAATAACTTCAATTACTCTTCGGAGATTTTAACAGAAATGAAATACGACCCACTATGAATACTACGAAATAAATCAGCATATTATGAGTTATTCACCAGAGATTAAAGACGATTAAATCTGTAAAAGGAAAACACTAAAAGCAATCTCCCTTCTGTTTATCGCTGAAAATAATTAAAACATTTATCATCTCCAGAGATCTTTCCGGAGGTTGGAAGTGCCGCTGCAGCTTACCCATAGAATCTGTTAGTATGAGTTTTTTTCCCTGCCGCTAACGTAGATGAAAGGAGAAACATCTTTTACAGAAAAGTAATAAAGTGTCAAAGGTTTCTGCTTTAGTTTCTCAAATTTCGCCATTTTTAGAAGCTTTGAGCATGGTAGCAAAAAAAAAAAAAAAAAAAGAAAAAGAAAAAAAGAAAAAAAAAAAGAAAAAAGAACTGAGAAAAGTATTTTCAGACTTAAGAATTTTTAAGCTCCAAAGGAGGTAGAAAATCTTAAAAAGGATTTGTGAAAGGGAAGTATGTCATATCCACAAATTTTGCTCTTAAATTGATTAAAATGACTTCTATGTATTTTTTTATATTAAAAGGGAAGCTATTATTTTTATTATTGATAAGTTAAAAATGGAACACAAAAATTCACGTAATTTATAGTTTAAAATATAGATATTAACAGCAGAAATATAATTCTACAATGAATTTAAGTGTTAAATACAAGTATAAACGTTAAATACATAAAAAATTTTAAATTAGAATTAGAATCTCGAATGTATTATAAAAATAACAAAATTTATATAGGATTTTTAATTCCTGAAAAAAAATTTGAACGTATTATTTATAAAAAAACTAAAATTATTTCCTTACAGTTGAGTCTGGATTTACACATTTATTACATAATATTTCTGCATTCGAATTTGCTACTGAACGTTTAAAATTTTTAAAATTAAAGTCTTATAAGGGATAATTTTACCTTTTTTAATTTCTATGAAATTTTTATATTTTTCTCTCTTATAGCTACAAATATATTTGAATGAATATACTACAAATATATTCAATATAAGTAACGTATTATATTTGAATACTAACGAATTATATATTTGAATGTTTTATTTAAATATTTGACATTAAAATTTCGACTATTCATTGAATTCAATTAACATATTATTTTTTAATAAAACGTGAAACATGAATTATTTATGTTTTTTTTTTTAATTAAGTGTTTTATAAGTTAAAATATAAAATAGTTAGGCGAGGTAATCTTTATTATAAATATTTATGCAGAGGAATTCTTGATTGAAAATAAAATAATTATTGTTATTTTCTTTGTATTTTGATCTTAAATATTTATTTTGAAAGCATGTAATTTAAGAGTAAAACACAAATATTAACAATTCAAAAATGATCTTTTCAATTTTTAAAAATTTGAACTACAGCTATCAAAATCTTATGAAAGGTATAAAATTTTAAAAGTAACTTATTAACAAAACATTCTATACAATAATTATCTTGTTTAAATTGTATAGCTTTAGAAATTGACAAAACACACACACAAAATAATATATTAACTCACCGTTATGGCAGTTAATTAACTAATTGAGAATATGTTTAATTTTTAAAACATTTAAAATCATTAGTTTATTTCTCCAAATAGTTAACAAATTTAAAAAATATACAGAATTTTTATATTGGTGTTGGTTTGTTTGTTTCGCGCTCAACGGTCATTTTTTGCACACTAGGGCTAATTAGACCGGGACCTACAGAATTTTTATATGCACGAGGAAATAAAACTTCGATGAATCCTTAACAGTAATTATGTAAGTAATTAACACGAATTCATTTTTATTTCAAAAAGAAGCCATCATAAAAGTGTTTCCCTAAAAATAAAATTATATTTTTTTCATTGAATTAATTTATACTTTCATTTGTCTTTACCGTTGCTTTTTTGCCATCATTGTCGTACTCTTACTAAGGCATAAGAAAAACATAACTGATTGGCGACAAATATGAAACATTTATTTTTAATATAATAATAATTGAAGTAAATTAATATAATAATAATTGAATATATATAAATAAGTTGAATTAAATATTACCTAATTCTTTCTTTTCAATTCCCTTTATAACACGGTGTACTAGTTCCACTTTATAGGAAAACGCGTTGTATTAGCATTCTCGAAAAACGCGCTCGTTTTGTGATTTCGTATAACGCGTTGTGTACAAATGATTCACTTTTAACTTCTTTCGTTAAAAAAGATTTAAATCAAAAATGAAAGAAAACTATTATGAACGAAGTGCGTTTGTTTTATTAAAATCAAATTAAGAATACTTAAAATAAAAAAAAACTTATGCAAATGTAACTAAGAAACAGTTCATTTCAAATAATTTCAAAAACATTTTTATTGCATGTTTATTCATATCTGAAACAACATTCCATCGAATCTTCTTTTAACATATTGTTCAAAGGTCAATAATTTATTTAACAAGATCATAACTGACAAAATTTCCAATCGTATGCGGAATCGATTGTAAACTGTACAAATCATTATAAATTTTACAGTGCAGAAACATAATGTGGGGAATCAATACGTTATGTGGGGAGAAACACGTGTTATACGAGGGACATGAAATCGGAAAACGCGTTTTAAATGTACCGTGTTATAAGGGGGATTACTGTATAATTAAAAATATTATTTTTTTATCATCAAAGTATATAAAAAGTAAAGTATAAAGAAATGAATCACCGAATAAGATTTACTAATTTACGATTCAAAGGAAAAATAAAGGATAAATCAGGGAAATTAAATATTTAATTAATAATAAATAAAATATTTTTGAACTTTATCTATGGTTGATAAAGATATTAAAATTTATAAAACACATAAATGCTCAATTGAAAGAAAATTTAATAAGAAACTGGTGTATAATACTTGAACTTGTTAAAATTTTATAATAATTTTGCCTCTTCAAACATTTAAAAATCAATAAGATAAATTAAAGAAGGTAAATGTTAATAAATAAATTAAAGAAGGTAAAAGTAAGAAAAATATGAGTTCCAAAAAGATAAATACCTCCTGCACAACATTAAAAAACTCTTAAATATATCTTGATAATATTTTTAAATTAGTCGTAAAAATTAACTTAGAGAATATTTAAATTTATATCAGAAGTTTTGTAAATATATTTCTAATTGAGTAATATTGGTATTTATTTGTTATAAGTGACTAATTCCAATTAAATTAAATTAATATATTTCCGCTAAACAACAATAAAATAATAGCAATGCATTAAATGTTATCATTAAAGAGTCTTCTCGGGAATATTTCTCTGTACATAAAATTAAATTTCTCAATGAAATAATTTAAAACCATGTCAATCAGAAAAAATTAACGACAAAATTAATTTTTTAACTATTGAGGCAAATGGAAAATAAAATGTATATAACTGGATATTTCCCACCATATACTTTGTAATGCAAAACTTTAATATTCTAGGTTGCAAGAAAAAAAGATAAAAAGTATAATACTCTCTTGATTTAATTAACATTAGAATGTAATAATATTTTTTAAACATTTATAAACCCAAATTAAATATTTAAATTCTTAATCTTTAATGATCATCGAAAGAAAAAGTCTGAATTTTTTTTATTTCTAATGACAGACTAGAAGATAACTCTAATCAGAATATCAAGCATTGAAACTAGAGCAAAAGTAACATGAACTCAGACAACAAAACTAAAAATACTGTAAATTTATAAATCGTTCGTCTCTTGCAGAGCTCTCTCGTATCTCTGCCACGAGTGTGCCGTGTTCCGTGCTGGGCAATGGTTCATTCGGTTCCCGTCCATTTACTCTCGTATGTTGCACAGTTGACAAAGGGGCTTGACAGTATTTTTATACTATATAAATGTTTAGAGAGACAATCGGGTACAGTGGTGAGAAGAAAATTGGAAACAGATTTGTCCCTTGGCCAAAGTGGAATATTTGTGATTTCATCAACCCATTTCTTGTTTTGGTTTGTCTCTTTTTTGGTTCTCTAAACGAATCTTTTAACTAACCATTTGGCGGTGTATAAAGGAATTAGTTTATCTGATATATGGAAAATTATGGTTGCTTTCTTTGCGAGGAAATCAACTGTTTCATTTTTCTGGAATCCACAATGTAGTAGTGCTCATATAAATTATATTCCTGAATATTTTGTAAAACCATTAAGTTATAAATTAACTCTTTAAAATAGTTAACCATATCCACACTTATTTCATGGCTGTACTTACGGTATTCAACTTCATATAAAATAAGAATAAGTTAACAACTGCTCTACCAAAACTAATAAGAATAATCTGAGTATGTTAGTAAACTATTCTAATGTTCTGCGTGTTATAAGTACTGATTGACGCTTTGAAGAAAAAACAATTCAGCCTTAAATTTGTAGTTAAAATTCATTTTTACACGCTGTTACATTACTCTACTTCTTAAAGTATTACAAAATATGCTTTAAAAAGAGTCTTATAAAATTAAAAAAAGATACTTTATCTCAAAGTATTCAAAAGAGTTGTTCAAACATTTTTATTTCAAACCTGCTCTATTTACATTTGTATGCCAATCATAACATTTCTTCACCAAGATAAATGCACTCGTTTGGTATAAAACTTTTTCTGCTTCTAGATGTCCAAAACAGTCTCCATCACTCCTTTGCTTTACTGAAACAATCAACCTTTCATAGACTTTTTAAAGATTGGAGGAATGAAAATCACAAGATCAAGAGTGCAAAATGAGTATTGAAATGTCTTCTACTTCAGTGCGAGTGGCATTACCATTGCAACGTTTATAATACTGAGACGGGTTTTATCAGGAAAGAAAATCATCCCTTTTCGCACTTTTCCTGGTCATTTCACTTTAATTCCCTATTATCATTTGACCATCATTTACTTTTCAGAATTGCCATTCAGTGATCCAGATACCTTAATGTTTAAAATAAATAATCAGTTAAACAGAGATCAAATTGGATAAGCATCAAGTTTCCAGCTCTTGAAAAAGTTGGAAATTGGTGACGCCACTGATTAATCGAAACGTTTGATTCAGATTACATGTAATGATAACACTTTTCTTATCTTAAAAAAATCATTATTGTATTGCATTAGATATTTCCAGAAAACAACCATTGAATAATTTTTGTTTGGAATTCAGAACCCAGGGCTAATAGTATAGATCACACGATAAACTAAATCCTGCCAGATAATAACTTATATGCTAACAAACATTGTGTCAAGTTCTTTTAAAGTGTACGAATGAAGTTGTGATATTCTGCCCAAATCATATTATTAATTGTTCCTGTGTTGTTGTCCACAGTAGACGCGAATATTTTTTCAAATCAATTTGAACCTTAAGTTAAATTACGGCTAATGTTGAACTTTGAGGACTATCGTACACATTCGTCATTCCCTAGTGAATGTCTAACAGAATTTAATCTAAAAAAATACTAATATGTTTAAACTTTTTGGCTGCATTTCTTAACAATATTGCAAATGTAGTTGTTTTTATCATTTTCCACATCCACTGCAAAAACTACAAATTCCATGCTTATCTATCATTCCTTATGTAAAACTATTCCGCTTATATAAATGCCTTTGAATATTGCGAGATCTTTTGTTTTCTGAAATCAACAATCATTAACTCACTGTAAGCATTTTAATAAATTTAACATAATAAATTTTAAAATTATATCACAAGATATATAAAATCTTAATGTTTATTTTGATCTGTTTGTTTAAATAATTGGGGTAATATTTGAATGAGGAATATTACTGTTACAATATTTCAGTGTAAAATAAAACTTCCGTTGAACAAAAGGCACTGAAAGGCAGTATAAACCATAATTTTACCTTTAAGTTGTCTGTTATTTAACCACAGGTAATTTGCATGGCAAAGCATGGTTATTAATGATAACTCTCTTCTTCTCCATCCCACATTACCATATTCCATTTACAAATACAAAGGAACAGGCTGAGCGAGCTTCGAAAGGGAGAAATCACCCCTGAGAATTAAATTATACATTTCGCCTTTATGTGGCCGCGATGAAATGCATCTGCAATTACACAGGGAAATCTCTGGTGTTATTCCATCGCATGAGCCGCCTTTGTAATTGTGCATTTCCTAAAGCACTTGTCATTTAGCAATGCTCTCTGAATCTATTATAACGCTTTTGCTGTTCTTGAAATTTTTTTCTTTTTAACGTATATTTTGGGTTTGAATTTAGTAAGTTTTGAAGTCATTTAATTTTACAAAATGCTAGTGGTTATGAAACAACCGTATGTTTTCATTACTAAAGTAAGATTGTGTATAAATTTTTTAAAAAAAAAGATTTAGTTTAGTAAAAAATTAAATTAATGTAATTTAGTATATAAGAATTAAGTTTGTGTTTAAACTACATGAGAATTAAAATAAAATGAAATGAAATTAATGTATAAAAATAAAATTTGAAACTAAAATATTTTAATCACTAAGTTTAATTATGATAAAATTAAAATAATTTGATAGGTATTTCTATTAAATTCTCTATGTAAAATAAATAATTGTATTCAGTTACTCGAATGATAAAATAATAGAACAATGTTTGATCTTTAAATAAATCAGCGTAATATATAAACTTCAATTATTTAAAGTAATGCAATATCATTTTTTATAAATATATTTAACAAAAAGTATCTGATTTATGCAAACGTAAATAAGAAATAATTTATTTTGATCTTTTATATATATATATATACATATATATGAATCAATTTACCCTATACAGTGTTCTATTTTTTGTTAAGTCATGATTTTACTTATTTCTTTTAATAAAAAGCCAAGTAAACGATTTATTTTTATTTTTTAAATTTTTATCACTTTTTTATTGAATTTCAAAGTATTAACAAACATAAATTGATGCAAAAATATTTAAATAAAAATTGTACTTAAATAATTTTAGCAATCTAAAGTTATTATTATTTAGTGAGTCCAAATTACACAAATTATAAAATTTAAAAATACAATATAATTTACTTATTATATGTTTAACCAAAACCCTATAAACTCAATATAAATTCCCTTATTGGAAAGAAACTGTTAACTTCGTAAAATAATAAATACAATAAGTTAATTATTTTAGAGTTTTTTTTACATTTTAAATTTTAGTTAAATTCAAAATATTCAAAAAATTAAATTAAATTCAATGTATAAAATTTTGCATTTAAAGTTTGTCCATCAACCAGGATATGAAGAATATCTTATTTTTCAATATTACGATCTCAGAAATGACTTTGACTACAGTCATTCACCCTTAATAATTAATATTTCATGTAGGTCACTTAACTTATTTTGATTAATAATTTAAAACTTAAATTCATATACTTTCATCTAATATTTCTGCACTTATTTCTTATTTCTAAATGATTAAATTTAAAGAAAATTCTTCTTGTCACTTAGTTAATAAATAATGTAAATATATATTTCTTTTTTTTTTAATTTGTATATATAGAAAATGGTTTTCACCTCGTGTTTCATAAAGCTCTTTAGTCTATAATTTTTTAAATGCATCTTTTAGAAATTTTAACTTTAGTTAAGAATACAATCTCAGTTGCAGAATTTTTCCTAATAGTTTTAATTTAAAGATATTTCGTAATAACTTTTAAAAAGTTATCTCAATAACAATAATGTTCTTCAAATACGTTATCTCAAATAAAGTAAAAATCCAGGCATAATCCTATTGCTTTCCTTAATGTTTGTGAAGCTATATCATAATTAATCTTCTATTAAACTTTTTAATTATAAGCATTTTCCTTATCCGAGAGAGATTTTTCATTTAATGACTTAATAATACTTCGTTAGTTCGATCAGTTTTTTTTAAAAAAATAAACACCAAGAATAGGATTTTAAAAAATTAAACTTCTTAAAATATTATATTGCTATAAAAAATGTGTTTTAAGAAAACAAGATTTGTATAAAATTCATTCTAAATAATTTTGAGTTCATGACTACATTTAACTTTTTCATAAAACAATAAATTACTAAATATTAATCAATAATTTTCCAATAAAATTTATAAATTAAATTTCTTCTCTTAAAATTAAGAAAAAGTATTTTTGAATTACTGAAATATATTATCTCAAACTTTCGATCACATATGGTAGAAATTCATGCTGTTTAGTATATAACATTAGTCTAAGAAAAAACATTCATTTCAAAAATAAAAATCTTTAATTTTTGAACTGAATTTATGTTAACGCATTTCTTAAAATTATGAATGCGTGTGTCAAGATAATTTATAAGCAACATAAATTACGATAGATTGGTTTTATTTTTATCTTTTTTGTTCCTAATTCTATAATGTATGCTACTGAGATTTATGTTTGCTCTAAATTTTGATAATGGAACGAATAAGAAGTAGTTTCTGAGAGTCTGGAATCATAAATTGCTTTAGGATTACCAATTATTTCCTTTCCTTCCCATCCATTATTCCAGAAGAATAACTGAAAGAAAAGTAGGTTTATGGTCGGTTAAACAATCTTTTTATCTTAAGACTTTTAATTACCCCTTCTTAAAAAAAACACTTTTTTATATTAAAGATTAATTTTTTTTTTAATTCATTCATCCCTGACTGCAGCTTATTTCATCAAAAAAAGAGGAAATAATAAAGCTTCATGCAATAAAAGAGTTAACTGGAAACATAAAAGATATCTTATGACAGCTTTTATGTTATCTCTCTGTTTATAGAGAGATAACTTGTAAAGGTGCGACATAATTTTCTTTATCATGGCATTATTTCTTCCATAAATGGACTTTTCGATGTCCCACGCTTATTTCACCAAATCCTTAAACTACGTAGCAATAGCATTTACCATGAGGAAACACTTACGATCCGTTCTAACTCTCATGGAATCTACACACAAAGTTCAATGCATTATAAATGACAAGAGAAGGTCGTTTATAATCTATAAGTACTATGCATGAAACCTTATATTTGCTTTAAAGCAGAAATCTCAATCTGTCTGATACTATTTATTATTTTTAATATTATTATTATATATTTTTGCTAAATTAAAATTTTTTTGTGAGTAAGGCATGGTATATAAAAAAAAACAATGAATTCTTAAAAAATTAACTAAGAGAGACAAAATGTAATTTTTTATGGCCTTCGCTAAAAGGTAAATTATTTGTTTTCATAAAGGGAAATGAAAATGTTTTCTTTTAAAAGTCACCAGTTGATGGAAATAACATAGAATGAGAAATGAATTTATGCAAATGATTTTCAAAGTAAACTAAGCAAAAAATTCATCTAAGCAATTTATGGCAACTATGAAGGCTGACTGCAGTGGACTCTGGGGAATTCCTTTTCAGCAGAACTGAGAGAAATTCAAAATAGAAAATCAGTGGAGGAGTGACCTTGAATCACTCGAGAGCTGAGCTGAATATCTATTGGAGTAATTTAGGACCACAGTCCAGGACTATACTTAATAACATTTAATAATACTTATAATAACAACATTTAATAAATTAATAAAGCTAAATTTCGTTCCTTCCAAAAGAATCATTTAAAAAGAATATTTCATGTCCGTATGAAACATAGAGTATAATACTATGCTGCATGAAATTTTTTAGGTTTTGGTGTAGAAACGGGAACCTCTTGGGTTAAGAAAAAAATTTGGCAATAAATATTGACTAAAAAATTTAATTTCTGGTGACACTGGTATTTGAAGCGCTTTCAGTCACGTTCTTCCGTCGAGAGTCGATGTGTTAACAATAAGATTCTGGCAGAAAATTCTACAGTTGTTAAAGCTTTTTTTTTTCAAACAATGCTTTAAAACAAGTCATATTCAGCCTCCAAATCCTTTTCCATGGGCTTTTGAAAATACAATTTTATGTTATATCAAAGCTCTAATTCCATTTTGATGTATGTCGTCGGAACTGTAAGTTTTTCTTGTGGATTTTTAAAGTTTTACCAAAGTTTGGTGCCTTCTAAGCATTTTACAAATTGCATTCACTTAAGTAATTAAACTGAATTATGGTTTCAGTTCAATGATCGTATAAAAAGTATACTGAAGGAATGACACATGAATAAATAAAATTCTTAAATTATTATGGGTATGAGACACAAATTATATTTGAAAGCATTATAGGTTGAAAGAATGATACTTAATAAGGTATTTGTGGTTTAAAATTAATAAATAATATAATTTGAATTCGCGTTCGTAAGCTCAATAAAATATTAAATTATTTAAACCATTTTCTTCCACTACCATAAAAAATTAATTAATAGGGAAGGACTAGTTATCAACATTGCTTTACTTATGGCGCTATATATTGCCTAATTATTTTAATTATACACATTGACTGTAAAATTTGACTGTATTGTTTTGCATTTATAGCACCCAATGGCGCACCCACAGATGTCCACGCTCATCCCATTGGATCTAAGCAAATTGAGATTACGTGGAAAGTAAGTACTGCTCGCTCCATTCAAGAAAGTTTCTCTGAAGGAAATAAAAACTGTAAATTGTGTTTTCCTTCCTTTTATGGCTGTTATTAATAAGCATTCTTATTTTCCATTCTATCAAATACTTAATGAACTTGTTTACTATAATATATATATATATATATGCTTATATATTAATTAACCATGCTTATTAATTTATATATGTATATATATAAATTAATAAGCATGGTTAGTTATTCTTAATATCACATATTTAGTTAATGAGGTTTTCGATACTTTCTTTTCATATGCATAATTCTGTTCAATTTATTTGTCTCTATTCATTCTGTTATGAAGGAGCTCTCACGCTAACTAAATAGGAACATTTAAAACAGTATATGACTTCATTTAGAAATTTGCAATAGAATTTCAAAATATTGATAGAAATTTATAAAGTATATTTTAGTAGAAATAATGCCTAGATTATTAAGCTTTTATGGTAAATTATAATAAAGTACCACTTTTAGAATTTTGATTAATATAAATAAATGATAAAAGATACTATAATAAAAGATATAGATCATATTTTTAATACTTTGTAAAACTATTACCTTTATTAATTAGAACATATAAAAATATAGATGCGTCTTCAACAAAATATAGATGCTTGTGTGTGTGTGTGTGTGTGTGTGTGTGTGTGTGTGTGTGTGTGTGTGTGTGTGTGTGTGTGTGTGTGTGTGTGTGTGTGTGTGTGTGTGTGTGTGTGTGTGTGTGTGTGTGTGTGTGTGTGTGTGTGTGTGTGTGAGAGAGAGAGAGAGAGAGAGAGAACTTATACCGGAAAATGAAAAATTTGTGAAGCATTTAAGCAATTTTTAATTTTTAGAATTTCCGACGAAAATTAAGTATCAAATAATAACAACACAGTATATTGCATCTGAGTTTCATAATAGATTGTATTAATTTATTTTCGAGATGTTTCTAATTACAATACATGCTTACAGTTACAATTTTATCACAATCTTAGCTCTTTTATTGACTGTGTAGTGTCACATTTGCTTTCTTTTTTAAAAAAGTTAATAAATAAAAGAAAATCGCAATAACATTTTATCCTGTTTTGGATAGAATGATACGATTCCTTTCTTACTTTCATTTTCTGTACCATTATCTTTCCTCTGTGGATTAATATTTCTTTAATTTATAGAAACTGATACCAACTTTTTTTTTAATATTACCTTTCTGTAAATTTGTCACCAGTTCTTTTAATAATGATGCAGCTTACAATTCAATGTAAGTGCTTAAAATTAGAAGAAAATTAGTTTATTCACTATAGCGTAAATTAAAACATTAATATAAAGACAATTTTCTTTTTTAATAACACCATATACTTATCCAAAAGTACGCTAAATTTGTATCGTATAATTCTAATTATTAGGGGTTTAATCAACTTCTGAAATAAATTTTAAATAGAAAACTTATTGAAAGATACCATATCAAGCAGCATCAAGTTTCATTAATGATTTTCATTTTTAATCGTGTTAATTAAAAAAAGTTTCTCAATTATAAAAGCATTCAAAAACTTCATGTCTTATAGTGTATTAAATATTCTCTTTTGTAATTGATCAGTTTCATTAGTGTAAATAGAAATTAAATTGTTAAAATTTAATATATTTAGTTTATAATTAACGTAAGATTCTTAGTAATTATAAGTATACTGAAATGTAATTATCGTATATTATATTAGTTGCAAAATTTTTGCCGTCTGCACGATTTTAAACATATTTTATATGAATATAAAATTTTTTTTTTTCGAATATAAACTGCAATAAATTTTAATGAATAATATTGGTATAGTAAAAGAATGTTCAAATTATTTTAAAACAAAAATAATTAATTTGATAATATTGTTTAATGGTTCATTGTACTACAAAAGTAATTTTAACAAAATCTGATATAAAAATTAATGATGTTAAAAGTTTAATTGCATGATAATTTTAATAAACATATTATAATTTTAATGCAAAATCATATTTTTCATAATTTATAATTTAGCCACCACCAGCAGAAACATGGCACGGTGTTTTGAAAGGGTATTACATTGGATATAAGGTTGCAACGTCCCCTCTGAATTATGTGTACCATACAACTACTGAGCCGGCCGGAAGAAGGTTTCGAATCAAAGGGCTTCAAAAGTCTACCGTTTATAATGTTGTGGTGAAGGCATACAACAGCATGGGGTCTGGACCCGAAACTCAACCTATAGAAGTCAAAACAAGAGAAAGCGGTAAGCAGCGTGAATGTTTTATGGAGCCCAAACATAAATAGATGTTTAAACTATTATGTGAACAATTATATTTGACATCAATTAACGCCTATATTTGCTTCCAAAAATTTAAAATAGCATTTTTTATGTAAATATTTTCATATTCCATGAAAGGTTATTTTCTAAAATGTGATGATAATTAATATGACGACCACAATTTTGCTAAACTATATTGTTATCGGTTAATAAAACTTTCGGTTATTTATTTGCTAGCAGATAATTATATAATCATTGATACGTAATATTTTAAATTGAAAAGATATCTTTATTGAAAAATGAAACTTTTTCGTTAATCTTGTTATACAAAATATCAAAAAAAAAAACATTTTTGAGAATTTTCATAAAAAAATGATTATTTCACCCAAATTTAAAGAATTTTATTCATGAAAATTTAATTGCTTTTTAAAAATATTTTATTATTTTACAATTTTTATATTAAATAAAATATTTTGAAAATTTTAGTAGTAATTCTGAAGCTGGTGAACTATTTGCAAGACTTACATAATTAAAAAATTTAAAAATGTAATATATTAAAAAACATTAAAAATAATAAAAATATTAGAATTTTTTGTTCAGTGGTATTTGAATATTAACTTAATCAATAATTTTGCGTATTTGTGATTAAATGAGAAAAATGGCTAATTTGCTTCTGGTTGCTCTTTTTCTAATTAAGAATAAAGTCAGTTACAGCAGACTGTGATAGTGCCCTATTTATAATAATTAATTATCTAAGATAAATTAATTATTCCAAACGAGCATTTTTATATTAATTTATTCATTATATTGATGTAGCAAAAAATTAATATATTTTGTTACTTCGTTTTTATTTGATAAATCAGCTTTTCATTTTTATGAGTTCAATTATTTTAAAATTAACTTTCCCTTTAAGTTTATTAATTAAATTCAGTATCCAATAAGTATTTTCAAGTATAACTATTATTTTTTCTAACTATAATAACTTAATTTTTATCTCATTTATTATTCTTGGTACAAATGTTTAATTCGTGCAGATCCACCCTATCCTCCAAGCTTTGTCATTACTGACGTCACATCATCTGGAGCTCTCGTCCAAATGAAATCTGAAGAAATGTCACCAGTCCTACGTTAGTAAATATTAAACTTATTAAGAATATTAGTTTAAAAAATATGCTTAAAAAACATTACAGAGTTGAAATTCTCGACTTTAAATCTTTGAAATTACAGTACTCGCTGAATTTATGAACTTTTCTCTCTCTTTCAGAGTACATAGTAGAGTATCGCCGTCTTAACGAAGAATGGAATCCTGTCCACGTTCCGCGAGATAAATCGTCCTTTCAGCTGAGCAGACTGGAAAATTCTATGACCTATGAAGTCCGATTAGCAGCTTACAATGAGCACGGCCGAGGGGAGTTTTCGTCCACCTTGTCATTCACCACAACGGAACGAGGTATTTCAATCAATTTAATGAAGCTTGGTAAAAATCGCTTCCAACATTAATGAAAATGATTTCAGAATAAATGCACAATGTCGAATTTATGTTTCCAAAAGGCCACTTATATTTTAAATTTCCCGTGATTAAAAATTTATCATTTTGCTCATAAATCAGTGTAAATGATTTATTTCAAAATTTAGTCGACATGAGTAATATGTTTCAGACTTTACTTTACTGAACTAAATAATTAGCTGATAAATGTCCAATATAATCGAATTATTCTGACTAAACAAATTAAGGCCTAGATTAATTATAATATATATGCCATGTTAATACATTTCCCTGGATTTATATTAACGACTGATTCATTAACATCCAATTTATTGAATTTACTAAAAACAATTTGGTTGTTGTGGCTTATCATTCAGCTATGTGAAAAGTCAGCCAAGTTTCATCAAGAGATGGAGGACCCTAAAGAAGTCAATAACAAGAAAGGGGACGAATATATGTCCTCTTTGGAAAGTCCCAAACAGTTCAGGATGTGCTCAGCATAAGAAAAAGATGCAGTATCCGGGGTTCTGTCTTGGCCCGGCATCTTGTTGGTGCGAGCACCTTGGTAAGAAGAACAGTTTGAAAGATGTTTAAAAGGATTTTTGATGAAAATAATTGAGATGTATTGAAAAATGCCAATTATTATTTGTTAGTATTTCACAGAAAGATAGGAAATTAATATTGAAGCTACTTTATTAAAATTAGAATTACTTTAAAATAAATTGTTTTTAATTTAAAATTTATCAACATTCCCTATTAGCAGGATTTGTGATGAAAGTTTTTACTACTCGAAAGTTTCTATGTATATTCAAAAATTAAATGATTTTATAAATGTAATAAAATTTATAAGTTCTGTCTGAAAATGTTAATCAAATTGGAATTATAAATATATTATATAATAATTTTTTAATATATGTGTGTTTAAATTTGAATGACATGAGAGAAATTAATTCATTGATTATTTTACTTTCAGAAACTAACATTGGCTTCCGATCATCAGAGGAAGACATTCCATTTTACTTCCGACATTACTTTGTGCTTCCTGTTGCTGCTTCCGTAGTCGTTATCGTCACTACAATTGTCTTTGCATGGGTGTGCTACAAAAGAGTAGTTTTCAGGCAACACCGGCATTTAGGTAAAGGTGAAAGAAATGGTTGTTGAGTTCTTCTGTTACATAATTTATGATATTATGTGCATTATTAAAATTACATAAACTACAAATTTTAAATTAATATATTACTTAAAATTTCTTTGAGTTCCAGCAATTTTATAGAATCATAACTATTTTAAGTACTTTTTACTAACACCAATACTTATAATACTAAGTATTTTCAGTCTGAAATTTCTCAAAATTTAATATAAATTGATTACCAAAACTTTCAGAAAATATAAGCTTGTAAGAAGATTCCATTAAAATTAATAGTCTTTAATAATACTGATACATGAGGAAATAAATATTTTGATTTTTAAACATAGCCAGCAGATTAACATATTTTAAAAAAAATTGTTTTGAACTGTTATCATTTTGAAATAAATTTTGTTTCAATTTTATATTTGCATCACTAAATATATATCAGTACAATCAAAGCCTAAATTAAACCATAATTTTAGTACTTCATTGAGTTCTGTTTCGTTTTTTCAAAGATTTCAGTTAAGAATTTCGATATTAAAATGTAAAAAACTTTAGTATTAATATTTTTCTTAATATATATATATATATATATATATATATATATATATATATATATATATATATATATATATATATATATATATATATATATATATATATATATAAATATGCGATATTGTTATTTGAGTGAGATGATACCACCAGTATGAAAAAGATAAATTTTCATTTATTTTAAATAAAATAATTATTATAGCTTTAAATTTCTCCCCTTTAAATTGAACTAAATAATTTAAAAGTTTTTACTTAGAAAAATTACAAATAAAATAGAAAATCATTACTAAAACAGACTAAATAAATTCCGAAATGTGCAGATTTTTCTAAAGTGATACATATTTATTCAACATTAAAATCTATGTATTTGACAGTTTGATTTTTTTTAAAATTATATATGAGATATTAAAATAATCTCGTTTTCAGCTAAGTTTTTTATACATTTTATATAACAACAGCTCTTATTAAATTAAATATTTGAAAAAAGAGTTAATAAAATGAAAGCAACCTTAACAATCATTCTGAAAATTTTATAATCGTTCACTCTTCAAAATCAATTATGCTTACCAAATAGTAACATGTACCTATGCTGTACAGTGATTGAATCTATTGTATCAGAATTCGTGAAGCAGATCATAATTTAAAGTAATTACAGAAGAACACCGATTATCCGAATCACATGGGACCGAATTCTATTCGGATAATCCAAATTTCATTTAAATGTTCCCCCCCCCCGAAAAAATGGTTTATTTTAATTAATCATTTTATGTTGAAAATGGGGGGGGGATATTTTTAAAGAAAAATAATTTAATGAAAAGGCAATTATTTTACATTTTAAGGTACTTTTATGTACGGTGCTGTAAATGAACGTCATTGCTTGCTGAACATCTCGGTCAGACTAAGCTGTTTCATTGCCTTGACAGTGAGAATTGGCATGGGATGAAACACTTGGTCTGACACTCCATCCATTTCAGAGCAGTTTCAAAGCCGGGAAAAGCTTCTCTAGTTGATGGTCCAGTGTCTGCTTCAACTTACAAATTACGGTCATCTTCTTCCTTGACACTTTCAATTAATGGACTACTGTTAGCAATTTGAAATCCAGTGCCTTGAGCATAATCCATTCTCCTATATCTTCAGCCCTAACTGCTGAACATCAAGGAATTTTCAAAAGGATGTTCCGGATTTTCTCAAGTGAAACGACATTCTCTTCTTTTCTCTTTCCGTCTCTTCTTTAGTCTCATTTATTTTTCTAAATTTTGAAAGCGATTCGGATGGACGGTGTTCAGGTAATTGGAGTTTGACTGTATCGTGTACCTATACTGTACAGTGATTGAATCTGTTATACAGGAATTATAGAAGGAGCATAATATAATTATTGATACCTGTAAATAGGCTTAGTTATGCATATGGTTTTTATGTTCCCCTTAGTTCTACAGCAACAATTAGCGGGACATTTGCCAGAAGGCCAACTGACGTTGCATCGCGACGGGTACATCCGGCCTCCCACTTACAGTCCACCCTCCAGCCGCCGAGGTGTGGTCACGTCTACGTCCATTGTCGGCATTTTGAATCCTGGAGATGGGTACGACGCTCCCTGGGACGTCAAGAAGCAGCAACAGCAGCAACTTGCCGCTGGAGAGGAGGGTGGAGCACGCCAAAGCCTCGTGGAATGAAATCTGTGTTGTTGTGGATCTTAAAGCGATCAAAATGAGAATATTAAAGAGGCAATTGAACACAAAAAGTTATCAATTATAGTGGATCTTAATTAAATGAAACTAATAACGTCGTTTAAATGTCTGTTCTAAAATTTAGATGGAATCCAAATTTATCTGCTTTGTTGTTTGTAAAATATTCTACGGTTAATTTATATTTTATGTTGATCAGAAGTCTTTCAAAAATTATAAAAAATTTAATATCTCTGTATTTGTGTAAAAAAGGTAAAATTATTCTAAATTGCATTCTCATTTTTGTAGATGAATGCGTAAATGATGTTGATTTATGTTGAAAGCATATTAAAATTCATTACAACTTATTGTTAAAAAACTTATTGTCGTTACGGAAATGTGATTAGAATTTTGACCATGGTCAGTATAAAGTCAGCATTTCATGTCATTTATGTGATAAATGTGCTTAAATCTGCGTTAACTTAAAATATTTATTCGTTGCAAGCAAATTTAGTAAGTATTTTGTCTTGAATGTATTAACTGTGATTAATAACTGGTTAATAATTGGTTAATAACTGTGCTGTATTGTTAAAATCTTATGTTTCGCAAAAATTATTTTCCTCGTGGGGAAAGCGAAATTGAATGACAGGGCTTCACAATGAGAAACCTATTGACGAGAGAAATATTCCTTTTAAGTAAGCGATTATTACCGAAAAATTATAGCGAAGTTATTTTACAATTGCTTAAACTTGGCAGCAAACATTTAAATAATAATCAGCAAAAGATGATTTATAAAAACTGAAAGTTTTGATGAGATTTTATTCAAACTAAAGATATTCATGTAATAAATATTCGATATCTCTTGATATGACTTCATTTTATAAATTAAATAATTTAGAATTTTTTTATTCAATTAAGAGCTAATATTTTCAAGTGGTCATTAATTGTACTAATTTCAAAATCTTGCATTTTTTTAAAACTAAGATGAGGAATTATGAGAATACAATGTAATTCAAAAATAAACCACATATATTACAAAACCTACCTGTCCAACATATTACAAAATTTACATGTTGTTATCATATGAATCATGATTGCATCAATGTTTTACCATATTGTTATGAACTGCGCATATCAAAAGAATTCATGAACAAATTTTCAAGCTGTTATTCAGAAGTATTAAATAAGGCATTTGTTTAACATTCCAGGAAGAAATTAAATTACACCGTTTACTTTTCCATTGTAAATGTAGATAAAAAAATATAATAATTTGTGTTTATAATTAAAAAATCTTAAATATTATTTTAATCAACTTAAGAAATTTTATTTGTTTGTTAAAGTGTTGTCAAACTATGTAAATACATTAGTTCGTCATATGCTAACAACTAGGTCTTCCTTGGTGATTTCGGAGCGTCATGTTTTGACACCGAAAATTACCCTCTCAAAAGCGCTTGGCGTGATTTCCTCTTAGATTGTCTTTCATATAAAGAAAGAAAAGATTACAAAAAGAGCACCATTGAATAGAATTAGTTTTTATGTCCATTCTTTAATTTATGATGCATTTTTAAATTATTCATTTTTGTTTAATGTATAGTAATAGTTTGGCTAAAACTTGTTAAATTCATAGTTACGATTATGATACCAAAAGTCCTTTGGACATTACTTTCATCTAAATATTAATGCTTATGGAAACGTTAACAATGTTATTTCTTTGCATATTTAAAATAGTATATAAGCTTTTCAGATTAAATCCAAATGAAGTTATTTTTTATCTGTAATATACTTACTTTGAACCAAATATTTTTATTTTATAAAGCAGATAAGCTTTACCGAAGGAAAATGTAAAAATGTTACTATACATCAAACTATTTTCTGAAAAATTTAATTATGTATATATAGCTGGATCTATCAAGCATCAAATTATTACCTAACAAATTTATAAAATATTTAGTATACTCTATATCTCTAATATGCAAAAGTTATGTG
The DNA here is from genome assembly GCA_030067965.1 of Latrodectus elegans. NCBI lineage: Eukaryota > Metazoa > Arthropoda > Arachnida > Araneae > Theridiidae > Latrodectus > Latrodectus elegans. Next base: position 2,734,485 of record CM057810.1, read on the forward strand.
AAAGCTCAAAATTAAAGCCTCTTATTTAAGTTATAATAAATAAAGCAATGTATTCAAGATTTTTCTGTTCTATAATTAATTTTTAAAGTCTTGTTACACTTACAAGTATGAATATATATTATGTATACTATATTTCCTTTTTAAGCATATTGCTTATAACAGTTAGTAGGGAAGATTTTATTATAAGCATTTATCATGATATAGAATTTAAATAAAAATTTATTTTTAGACATTCAAGTTATTGATGGAAATTAAAATATTTATTATAAAAATATTCATAACCATTCCAGCTGTTACTTATTTTTTTTTCAAAACTTTTCTACATTTAAGATATATAACATTTTCTATTAAAGCGTTTTGCTCGCGCGTTTTCCCTCATTTCATAAATTTTATCTTGTTAAGCCTCTGATCAAAATATTAAGTTTATAGAAAATTTATCGTATGGTAATCAACAATCTTTTTATTCTAAAAATGAAGTATGCGTGGCTTCTTGGGTACTTAACTGAAAAATCTGGCATCATTACACTTTAAACTTCGTCATCGCGAGAACTCTTTCTACATCTTTGTTGCTCTTTTTTTCTTCTTGGAGCTGGAAAGAGCTCTCACTTCAGCATTGCATTTGTGTGAATTGTTTTATACGAAGATGTTCTGTACAACTCACCAATTTTTAATATTACTTGCACAAAGTTTATAACGTTGTTGTGTCTTATACGCTCTCTTGTAATTTTGTTACTTTTATAATTTTGATACTGACTTTAATATGACATATTGTATGCTGTCTAATGCATGGGAACAAGTGCTACATCAGTGACTTTCTTAGAAAACAGTTAAGTGATTGAATAAAAGATTTATGTTTTAATTTAGAAACGTTTTTGATATTGTGAATAAAATTTATGGATTACAAAAAATAATACTTTAACATATAAACTCATACTAACTTTTATTATTGCAATTATTTTTATTGCATTATTTTTTAATTAACTTACATTATTCTTTAGAAATTAACAATTAATTGCATTTTAGTCTGCTGGTTACGTATTTTTTAAACTATATTGTCAATTTATTTTATTGTAAGCATTAAATAATCCAGATTACTTTAACCAATCGTAAATGAAAATAACAGACTGCTCATTGATTTTTTTATTCAGTTCACAATATATAGCGTTTTAATTATTCAATTTCAAACTTGGTAATATAAAATGTTATAAGCAGTTTCAGAAATCAGCAGCCACATTTTGAAAGTACGTTAAGTAATATTTCGTGGTAAATCATGTTTTAACAAAAAAAAAAGATGTTGATAAGTGTTATGATAAAATGTAAAAAGAAATTGTTAAAAATAATAAAGTTTATATTTATACTTCCAAAAAAAAGAAGTAATCTATATTTATATAATAAAATCACGTTTAACTTTGTTGCAAATTTTTCTCTTAACAAAATATTCTTTCTAAAATATTTCTTTTCTTTATTTTATATATATATCAAAGCATTAAATTCTAAATATTTTAACCCAATTTTTCTGCACAAGATTCAAAAATGTATAAATTATTCATGTAAACGGCAAACCAGAAAATCTTTTTATTACCCTTTTCAATACCCGACGACTTTTAAATAGCTATTTGATAACATTTAAAAGTATAAATGAAAAAAAATCATTTTTAAGGAAAAGAATGGCAACAATATTATTCCTGAACCGAATCGATATGAAAAAGAACATTTACGTGACTATTCCCGCCTTTTAACATTTAAAACATGTGGTTTTGTTACGTGCGACGATGTCTTTCCGCATAAAAAGCGAATTACAAACGAAAACATTCTAATTTCTAAACCAGCCAAAAGTTGGAAAGCAGCCAAGTGATCTCTTCGTTCGATAATTCCTCAAGTAAAGCAAATGTGACTAAGTTAATGTTTTATTCATGATGTGGGAATCTACATGGGCGTCTATTTAAGTTTTCTATCAGCGTATTCTTCGATTGTTACTTTTTTAAAACACTTGTTTTCGTTTTGTTAAGACTAATGCTAATGTATAAATGAAGAGAAAAAATATATTTTATAAAAAAAAAACCAAAAAATAAATAAATTACGGTTTGTTTGTTTTTTTCACGCTTTTAGACATTTGAAATTTTGTGTAAATTTATGAGTATAAAGATGTTAATTCTTATTTTCGAAATTTTTCGCGATATGTATATTGTTTTAAAATTGGTATATTTGCAATATTGTTTTCTAAAAAATAGGGCAAGAAGTAAATTTGAATAATACATTTTAAATTTTTTTTTACTGCAACTATTTAAAAACGTATATTTTCTTCGTACTTTCCTTGCCTATTTAAGCAATTCAATTAAATGGGTTTTATATCGGTGGCTTGTCAAACTTTTTTCTATTCAATTGCAGTTTACTACAATTATAATATGTGCTTACACTATTCTCTTAATCGATATAGGGATATGAATACTAAAATTAAAATAAGAAAAGAGCAATAATAAAATGAATAGAATCAATTATTGTTTAGTAAGCTGAAGGTTACTATTTCTATATAATTTGTTAAAAAGAAATTTTTATAAATAATATATTAGAAATTTATGAATAATATTAAATTTCTGTTTAATTTTTCAGATAAATTTATTTACTAGGATCCATGTAACTATTTTCATTAGTTGGTTTAATTTCTGATTCATTTATTTATAGAAAAATTTATTGGCACGATTACTTTCGATATTTCTTATTATTATTGCCCATTTTTTATTGCTGTCAGTTATGTAATAAGGAAAAAGGCTGAATATATATATATATATATATATATATATATATATATATATATATATATATATATATATATATATATATATATATATATATATATATATATATATAATATGTGTGTGTGTGTGTGTGTATGTATATGTATTTTTAATCAAACATTTATAATTTGCTACTAATTGGAAATATCAATATTAAGAAAAATGATTTCATGTCAATATTTTATTCTACATTAACGATATATTTTAATTTCAAAAATAATTTCAATTAAATTAAGCAATATTTTCATAAATCTTTTAACTGATATTTGATTGTTCCAAAATGGTCACTGATGTATGCAAATTAAAGTTATGTGTATTATTAAAAAATATGACTCGTTTCTTCTCTCCATTGATGGATATCATTCTGCAATTTTTTTTCAAATCGTAGTAATAATAATTCCGTAGGTTTAGTTTTTGAATTGTTATATTTTGTTGAAATAAAAAAATATGTCTAAAGCTGCATGTTAAAACACATTTCTTACTGTTTTTCATATATCTATGTATAAGTAAAAATAAAAATGGATGTTTCGAAGTTCTGGGTCTATTTATTGATTAGTTATTCTATATACATGCAGAAGACATCTAAAAATAAAATTTTATATTTTGAAAAGTAAACCATAAAGGAAATTTCTCGGAAAAATTAAACATCTTATAAGAGGAAAAAATATCAGATGTGATATATATAAAATAGAATAAATAAATAAAAGTAAAGGAAAAACTTCTATGAATGAAGAAATTATTCCATAATTTTTTTTATTCTATGAATAATACTTGTCTAGGGTATATTATTTTTGTTTAACTAAATTTTTGAAATGCAAATGTATACATAAAAAACTTAGCATATTTTATTGCCTTAATTCTTCTATACATGGAAAATTTAATTACGAGTTTGAAAAATTATCCAGAAATGATGAACTTTTATAAATTTTTGGACATTTTTTTAAAATTCGTCTTAGACATTATTTTCTTATCTTCATTTCATAAGCGCCTATTATTAAAATAGTTTTTATTATATTTAATATAATTACTTAGAGTAATTTAAATAAAAATTAATTTTAAAAACCCTTCAGAAATGCTGACAAAATCTTAGAAGTTCAGTGAAAATACATGTTTATCATCAAACTAAATTTAAATCCCTGTACTTCAGCAAATTTGATATTGAAAGTTACACTAAATACTGATTGTTAATAAAAGTTAATGAATCAATAATTGTATTCAAATACAAAAATTTCCTTCAATGTATAAATACTGACAATAAATAAATAAGTATTGTATATATGAGAATTATAAGAAAATTTCAACTTTATTGAAAAAAATTATAGTGAAATGATTTCCTATTATATAAAATAATTTAAAAAAATTTTACACCTTTAAAAATACTCAAAAAATAGTATAAATGAATGGTATTGCATTTCTATATTTATTGAGCGCATTCAATATGTATTTGCAACATAATATTTCGTGCGAAATAAGCATTGTTATAATATTCTAATCTGATTTAGAAAAATTTATGTTATCAAAGAACATAAAAATTAATGACTTCTATATTAATTTCTGAACTATGGGGCATTACTCGTGCTTTAAGAACTAATTTTATTATCAATATACATTAATATTTCTCTTAAGTTTAAATTAAAGTATTTAGTGAATTTTGTTAAGAGGCAAATTAGAATTGTACTGCATATTAAATATACAAAATGTTCTTTCATTTAATATACTGTTCTATATTAATTCTGAAATCTGTAAAGATATCTCCAAATTTAGCAAACCATACTTTATATCACAAAGTAAATGATCGGCGATATTGCTTTCACCAATATTTACAACAGATAAAAGCCAATTTTAATTAAAATATCTAAAATTACCCGCGTGCTTCTAAAACAACTGAAGCAATTCCAAAAGATGCAGTATCCATTGAACGCCCATCCATGCGTCGTTTACTTTCATGTCCTGCACACTCATCCTGTGTTTCTCTCTCCCTCCCTAAAATCCTTCATTTCCCTAGATGTACAGCCCTATATTCTATAGAAACACATTTTTTTTTAAATTTATATTTGATAAAAGTTTTAAAATATTTGTTAAATCTATTAATAAGTGTGTGTGTGACAAAATTATTAATAATAATAATAAAATCTGGATCTTAACAATTAGCTCTTAGTTTTAAATGTGCAATTCGTGCACCCGCATATTCTTTTTTTTAAAAATAAATCCAATGTAATATAAGAGTCAATATCGATGGCAGAACTGTTATATCTTATAATGCTGTTCATTTATAAATTTTTTTAACCTGCAATTGTGTAATAGACGAAATGTTTTTTTTTTTCAGTTACTTAATAAATTAAATTCTCTTCCAGCCTTTTATGATGATATGACTTTCATAAGTAATACAGAAATTAAGTGTATTTGCATAGAAACTGCCACATATATTTAATCTTTATAGCTATTATAAATTCCGCACTTGAGGAAAATAACTTAAAAATTATTAAACTGACCCAGACACATCTCAGTAAAGTATACGCCCTGCTAAATTAAATAACTAGTAGCACACGTCACCATGAATAACATTGCCGTTTGACATTGACTTACATATTACGATATTTGGTACATCACTAAAAAAATGCAAGAAATTGAAACATATCTCATAATAAAGTATGAGTGGGAAGTAAAAAAATTCACTTACTTTCGCTGTGTTGTTAAACATAAAAGGGTTGTTTCTTTTGCTCCAGCTGAGATACTGATTATGCCACTTTATTACAAGCATCCTAGGTTTTAAATATCCATGATGTCAAACCACGTCAGAGTCTATGTCACACATAATTAATAAGGCATCGTATTCACATGTCATTGTAATTATAACTTGTTGACGAATTTGCTGCCAGTCTTCAAATCAAATTCTTCGAGCGGCAGAAAACAAGGCGAAGTTCACCATTGAATGTCTGAGAACAGTGTCAAAGTTCATTTTGTGTCAAAGGAATGATTTCTTATATAAGAACCAAAGCATCGATTTGAGAAACCGTTTTCCATTTATTCAAGCCATTAACATATGGATAATAGAACAGAAGAAAAACCAAAATAAAAAAGATAAGACAAAATATCCACTTTATAATTAATTTAAATCGGCAAGGACGATTTAAATTTTTTAAATTTAATTGATTAATGGAATTTTAAATTAATAACTGCAATATTTGTAAACATGCTCTTTTGAATCTTAAAACTATTGTCTTGATTACGCCAAAATTTTTTTAATTAATATTGCTGAAGTAATAAAAAGCAGATTTGTAAAACATCAGTTCAAAAAGTTCGTTTTATATTTTTTATTCATATTTATTTAGTAAGAGAAGCCCAAATACTTAATAATCATACTTCATTACGAAGACAGTTGTGACAACAATATATAAAACAGAATGAAAGAAATATATATTTGAATTTTACTTCTGTCAGTAAAAACAGTTGCACCAAAGTGTATATCCTATGAACTATACTGACTTTTTTACCCTCCAGACACACACACACATGTGTGTGAGTTCACCAATTACTTTTTATCCATTTTCAAATCACAATACTTTAATTTCTTATGTGCATGTAAATACCGTATCGGTCAAAATACCACAACTTTAAAATCATAAATGTCGCGACATTCTTTTGAAAATTACACTAATTTGGATTATAAACTTCATATGAAAATTAAACTTTTCATTCAATCATGAAATCAATTAAAATATCTCTTTCAAACAACAGTGTACATGAAATTTAATAATTACTCTTTAAATTTTCTTTTAATAATTACTCTTATAATTGAATTCTTTTTCTTCTAATATAATGAATAATTCCATATTTATGTTAGCTTTGAGAATGAATTATGATTTAAAAAAATTGAGGATTAAATTCTAAGATACATTTAATAATATTTTCTCTTACTAAAATGAATAGTTTATATACCATGTTTGATTTACAGTTAATCTAATTGAAAAGTAAGGATATTTTTTTAAATGTTTAGAAAATTATACTATAAAATGACAATTGTTAAAATTACTAAAACAACAACAGTGATTGGTAAATTTTAGTTATATCTGCTTTTTGTCTTTCATAACTCTGCAACCGGAAATACGTTTACGATTGCTAAATTGTATACTCCAAATTTTCTTTGACTTTTTTTTTTTTTTCTTAGCTTTAGATTCCCAATTCCTCTCATTTACATTATAATAAGATCCAACATCGTATCGTCTAATAATCTTCCTTTGGATCTTCTCAAGTTCAAAGTTTCTCTTTAGTTCATATTTCTTCCTAAGCCCTTATTTTCAATCTTTCAATGTGACCACACTATGCCAAACGCCGAAATTTAATGCTTTTTCACACAATCAAGTGACCAAGTTCCTAATTGTTTTTGATTCTACAGAGTAAATTATTTCATTTAATTGGTTTTTATTTTTAAAAAAAACTTGATAAATTGTATTTTTCGAAATTTCTCAACTATATGTTACTACAGAACTGATGATTGCTTTATAAATCTTCCTTTCAATATTTTTAGTAAAAATTTTGATTCACAAAAAAAATGAAAGTTAATATTTGTTTATTTCTTGAATCATTGAATAAATTTCTTCGGGGATGTTATAACAATCATTCGGAACTGAGGCTATCGGTATTTTTTTCAAATTTAAGATGTATTGTTAAATGCAGTTTGGTTCTATTTATAATTAAGTTTTTTTAATAAATTATATTTTTAAGGGAATAAAAAATACATATGTCATCAATATGATACATAACACGTTAGCAATCATTGTCTGGTGGGTGAAGACATTTTTTTTTTTTACTATCGGAAGGTAGTGAGTTCGAATCTCGATTTAAATCAAGATTCATCGTGGTCACTGAAGACGGCTGGGCACATTAAATTTGTCTTGGTCACAATGTCCTCCGAGGGAAATGATACTACGGAGGTGACAGGTCAAGTATTGCAGTCTGCTTGAAATTACAAAGACTATCACCAGACTTCCTCCATTTAACGGGTGGGGCCCGACTCCGGGCTAGCTACCAAGAAATGTGTTGGTGTAACAACAACATTCATGTGTTGCTAAAATCACGCTTTATTTTAAATAATAAACAGATCGTTTCCCTAATTATAAGTAGCATAACGAATTTGTGATCAGATTTAGAATAGAATAGCGTGATTGAAAAATGACGAGATATTTTCCTAGAATACACTTGAGTTTGCTGACCAAATATTAACTGAAAAGCAATTTTTTATTTTACAAATAAATTTCTTATGCGAAATACAGTTAAGATGGTAATAGATACTATAATAAATATCTAAAAATAAGGTTTTATTTTAACCTTTTTAAAACATGTGATTTTAAATTAATATTTTAACTAAGCATGCTGTGTATTTTTTCTATCATTCTTCAAAACATATACGCAATATGTTATACATTATGAAATATTTAAATAAAATGTGTTAAGCGAATTTTTTCATTTTAATTTTAGTTAAAACATATTTGAATTAACCCTATTTCTTTTGTGTATAACAAACCCGATTCAATAGATCCTGAGAAGAAATAGGCCGATGAAAAAAAGATTAACACTAATTGTTGTGCGAATGAAAACATTCCTCGAATTGTTGGTTGGACAAAAATATCCACCACGGTATGTCTTCCTAGATATTCTTTTTGGTTTCTCTCATGGTGTACAAAAAACTTTTTTTCGTGGATGGTTGTTTGCTGATTCCAAAAACTTTCTGTTACAAATAATTGATATCGACTCCATTTTTCAATGTAAATCAAAAGTCACTCAGAAAATGTCTATGAAATTTTTTTCTTTCCTATTTCCTTTTTCATACACAGATTGTACAAAATATTAAATACTTCCCTTTTTCCCAATTCTAAATCTCAAATATTTTTACTTTTGGTTCAAAAATAAATTTAAGAAAATGGCTGCATTTTTATCGGAGACTAATTTTAAATCATAAGATATGTTTTTTAAAATTCATATATTCTAAGGCAGTGATTCTCAACCACTGTGCAGCTGCACTTTTGTGTGCTGCCAAATTTTAGAAATGTATATAGTAAAAAAATTACAATGTTTTTACTACAAGTACAGTTTGTTTAAATTTTTAAAAAGTATATTGTAAAAGAAGGATTGTTTTTACAGTTAAAAACTGATTTTAGCTTCAATAACAGTAACTTTTAAAATAAATAATAAAAACAAAATATATTTGCCCCACGTGAAGAAATTTCAAATGTGTTCCTAATATTTAAAATACGGTTTTCTACATCTTATTTGCGTGATTTCGGATTTTCAGTATTAACCAACATAAAAAGGGAAAAAAGACTAGTCTGTTAAATATAGAAAATACAAGAATAGCAGTGTCGTTTTTACGACCAAATACATGTAAATTAAATAATCAAAAAAAATCAAGCTTAAATTTCTCATAAAAAGTATTATTATTACCTTGTAACTAATTCTTTGATAAGCATATCGTTCTTTTGTAGTACATATTATTTTTTACGCACTCAAAAATATAATCATATGCTATTTTACATCGTCTGCTATATGTAATTAAGCACCTTTTCAACTTATCTTTCTTTTTGTGTGCTAACATATTTTGAAATCTTTAAAAGCGTGTCACGACAAAAAAAGTTTGAGATCTCTTAACTTTTCGATTGAATTTAGCTCTACAAATCATACGATGAAAATAATTTATTTTATTTTGTGTTTTTTAAATTAAAAAAAATATTGTTCATCGAATAATATTGTACAGATATTTTTTTAATAACAGTAAAGTATTGCTTTATAAATAAAGCTTATGCTAATGTTTTATAAATATAAAATATTTTTGCTTGTTGACAAAATATTATTTTAGCTACTATGATTCCAGAATTCATAAGAAAACGCACAAAAATATGCTTGCAAAAGCATAAACCTAAATAATATAGTAAAAAGTCACGCATTTGAAGGACTTTTTGTCGAATTGAAGCTTATCACGCGATATGAAAATTAAAGCAGAAACATTTAAAGCCTAGATGCAATATATTTGAATTCCAAAAACATTTCTTAAGAAGTAAAATTTCTGAAAAACCACACATATACATAAATATATCTTCTAATAATCGGAAATGTAAATAAATTCTTAAAATGATTCAAATAAGATTTCTAATGAAATAAATGCTAAGATATATGCCGTTATTAATATTGAAAGGATTTTATTTTTGTTAATGTCGAAACTGCAAGTAATAAGTTTATTTTCAAGTAGGAAAAAGAACAACAGCTTTCACTTTCCTTTAAAAATTCATTTCTCATCTTCCACTATTCTATCAGTTGTAAGCTTTGCTTATGACAATTAATGTTCTTTAAATAAGCTGCAATGACTAGACTAATTTCCTATTGATAAAATATAAATTCGTAAGAAAATTAGTAATTTTGCTTAAAATCCTTAAATTGGGATAAAAGCAAAATCAGCATAAACATTTTACTTTTATGGAGAGGACAACAGTTCACAAAATCTTTCTCCTGAATTCCGTTAGATTAGGATAATGCACTCCTTGATAATTGTTAAGGAATACACGAGTTAAGTAAACTTTATTACCGACAACCCTCACATGCAAAAGAAAATACAAAGTGTTATAAAGCAAGGCTTCTTATAAACAAATGCATTCACATTGATGTAAAAGAAAAACTCGTAGTCAGTTTCTGAAGATGATGTAGTAAGTTTTCATTTTTTATATAGAAAATATTGAGGGTTGATTAACGTTACGTCATCAGTTGAATGCATGTGATCGGAATCAAGCCTTTGGACATCTCAAAGGTAAGATGTTAAGGTATATATAAGGGTAAGACGTCATTTATTTAGTGCTAGACTTATTGAAAAGGGTAACTTTCATAGTTAAAATACGCTGGAGGTCATAGAAGAGGCCTTTATATCAAGAAAGTTGATATTTAGCCTTTCTATGAAAAAGAAGAGAAACTTGTCACAGGTCTGATAGCAGCAAATATTAAGCTCATGAAAAACATATATCATTTTTCGGCGATGCATAGTGTTATAAGCATGAAAATTTGTTGTATGCAACCCTTACAATAATGCCACTGTCATTAAGTTTAATATCACATTGGTCGCTTCCACTGGCCGATAGAGTCGGCAGTATGTCCCCGAGTATTCTCGGTTGTAACATAATTACAATGGGCTTATAATCTTTCTATATTTTAATTGGAGGTAATAGCGGAAAAATTGGAAAATGGAAGCAAAAAAGTTGAGAAAAATCGAACACCATTAATCACAAATTTCAAAATTACCTGTAGCTATTTCTTTTTGATTTAGTGCATATTTCTTTTTGATTTAAATCTTTTTCAAGTACATTTTCACCACGGAATTGTTTTATCAAATATATATATATATTTAGTAAAAAGTGAAGTAAAATATTGAATCTTTCTTTTTCATATCCGATTCAAACCAGCTTGTTTTCGTGAAATTTCTTGAATGATCATCTTTTAATTACAACAAAGCTGAAATGAGTTCTGGAAAGGCACATGAATTGAAATAAAGTACACTTAGAATTTCGCAGAATTCAACGAGTGCCATCAGCTTCAATGTCAATAAAAAAAATATATTGTGACAGAATTCCATTAACTAGAATAATTCCATTAACTATATGTTGAAAAAAGGGATATAATAAAGATTTTAAATATAACTAGAAAAGCGTCATATATATTGTTCTCTATAACAACTAATTTTAATCGAAGTATAATTATTTTCACAAACGAAACTTCCTTGCTGCGGCACTCGAAAAGGAAAAGTGATATTCCTATATAGAAACTGATTTTTCAAGGGATTAATTTTATTTTAAAATTTTTCACAGAGTCAAAGATAATATAAATGAGATCTTTCTTTCCTCAATAAAGTAGTTCAAATTTTTTGAAATACCCGCACTACACAGACAAGTAATGCCATCTGTCAACAAGTTCTTATCGCTAAACTCTTGAATAAATTTCCCTTTTGATTCCGTGAACTGAGCTTAACAAAATTGAACAAAGAGGAAAGGGACTGAAGTAATTTTCCTCCACTTTCAAGCAATTTCCCCGTGATTCACAGAATTCTTATAAATATATATTCAATTTCGAAATTACTAATATCTGTTTAAACTGCCTGTTATTAAGTCTATGATATCGTATGAAATCAACCACTCTTATTAAAACAGTTATAAAGAACTCAAACACACACACAATTTTTCTTGGTGGATGACACTGTGGAAAATAATCGGTATTATTTCTACAGATACTTGCCTTCACATCAGATACACAAATACGGTTTTTCCTATTTCCTCTCCAATCATGGATTTAGCATGTGGTTAAACAGACATTGCTGTGTATTATATATAAACTAACAATACACAATATATATATAAACTAAATTTTGGATATAAATGTTAGTTTATATATATATATATATAAATTAACATTTATATCCAAAATTTTTATCAAGCTAGAATGCAAATCTATCTCGTATCGTACCTATGAGTACATCATCGACTGATTCTTTTATAATTGCCAGAGGTCTATTATCGTTAAAATAAAAATGGCTTCTTGTGTAGTGTGTTTATGTTGTATGCATTGATTCATCCAAACTCAATTTCTTTGCATTTGGATTTCAAGTGATTGAATACATCTGTTGCGAGATCTTCCCCGCGTCGCACCAAACAAATATGGATTGAGCTTGTAGTAAACATATCAAAAGGCTTCACAAACTCTCCACTAACAAAGTGTTTCCTACGCTACAATTTTTCACGCAGCTAAAAAAACTTACAGATGGTTTATTCGCTATGGTGAAAAAAGATGCTAATAATTTATAGTGTTTTCCAGTGCTTCACTGCAGCAACATTCTCATTGCAAATAAAGCACAAACTGTCTTACTTTTATATTTTACAACAAAAAAAGATCTGACCGGTTTTTTATAGAAACAGCATTTTCCTTAGATTTTACTTTAATACCACTTGTCACTTTGTATTCAAAGACCACAAATTCTTCTTCTAAATTTCAAAATGTGCAAAGAGGTTGAATAATCTAGCCTGATAACATTATAATAATAATAATAAAAGTCTGCAACATCAACCAAAAAAGAGGTTAACCACTTTTTTGACAGCTGATTGCAACATTATGAGAAATAGAATTCTGTTCGTCTATTTAACAACCGATCAGGCTTTCAGATGGAAAACACTTTTCTTCTGAATATTACTGGGTTCAATTCTCATCTGACGTTTGTTAGTAATGCATACCTGCCAACTTTCGAAAAAGTATTTCAGTAAAATTTTTCTTTTCAAAATTACATCTTAGATACATATTTTCGTAATTTAATTAACTAATTTATTACTTGACAATTAATTTTATGTTAATTAAAAGTAAATTATTAACTAATGAAAATGCAGATGCTAAGAATTTAATTCATAATTAAAAGCTACAGATTCCAAAATGCATTCATAATACACTACAATTTTTGTGCTTTCTGAATATTAAAATAATACTTACAAGGAAGTACTTCGCATTCCACAATGACACTGAAATAAATATTTCTACAGAGTGCAGTTTAATCATTTATAAACAAAAATAAGTTATCTGGACATAATTCTGATAAACAGAATTGCCTTTAAATCATTTAAAGTTAGTAAAATAAAAATTCTGGGTTAAAGATTAAAAAAACTCCATACAAAATTTTCTTTGAGTAAATACGTTCTTTAATATTTAATACACTGGAAGAATTCAATGATGTAACAGTGGCTTTTTTAGCCTTTTCTAACAAACTCTTACTGAACTCTTGCTCATAACAAAATCCATCACTCTAAGATTTCACAATAAGCAAATTTTCTAAATTATTATTTGATAGCGAGTTTCTAAATTCATTTCGATTCTTTTTAACTAAACTAAAAATTCTTTCACACTCTGCATTGCTATGGGGTATCACTAATAAAGATAACATGAATTTAGATATTCTATCATATTTGTCACTTTTATCTACTCTTTATTTCACCAATTTGAAACCACAGAGAATCAATCTTTTCATTTTCATCTTTCAACTTGGATAAGTCTTCAGTTTGCAATGAAGAAAACTGATTTTCTAGCTCATCCATAGCCACATCCTCAGATTCACCATCATTAACTGGCAGCAAAAATGGAAACTTTTGAACAAAGTACTTTACACTTGAAAATTTGGCTTCATCTAGTTTATTCACATCTGGCAACTACAAATGATGCAAAAGACCTTGTTTCATTGGAAATTTGTGTAAAAATATAATCACAAGAAGTTGTGAAATACTTCCGAACATCAGAAAAATTAGTTTTTTCTTCATCAGATAATATTGCCACAACATCAGATGTACTACTTCCAATGATTAAATCATTGCAAAGTTCTTTTTGATTATCAAAAGAATGATAATCCACTTCAAAAAGGTACATTTCTGAATTAGGAATGGAATAACAAACTTAGTTAATAGTTCTTTGAACATGCTATACATAATATCTTTAAGTTTATGAATTTTTGGATGGCTGGACTGTAATAAAATATTATATTTTTTCAAATATCTTTACAGTGTAAAGCAAAAACAGACTATAAGCTTTATTTAAGGAAGATGATAAGAAAAGAAAAAGTTCTTCTCTAGACATATTTTGAGATTTCAATTTATTATCTTTACCAAAAGATTTCTTTACTATTCTCCGACTCCATTTCACATCTTTTTCGGTTTAAATTTGGTTTGATGCATCGTATATCCACTTCCAGAATTTTTCGCTGCTATTTTTGGTATGCTGTAAGATGCCAGATTTTCAGAATAAGTACATTTTTCCACTTTAACAATATCATGAAAATATTTTTAAAAAGGATCCCATTGATCTACGAGTCTTTGAAGATTCTTTTTGTAATGAAAAGCCAACGTGTGGTAAACATGTTTAAGAATTTCTTGTGTGTCTTTGTCACACAATTCTTAAAATTTTTTCAGGCTTCTTTTCTTTTCAAGCTCTGGTTTAAAAAAATGTCAATTATAATTTAATCGACTTTAATTGGCAAGCGTCCTGCACCTTTCTCAGAGGCAAGATTTATTAAGTGACAAGAGCAACCAATAGATATTAAAGTTTCTTGCTTTGTTCTTAAATAAAATCTTAAATCACACCTTTTTTTCTTCCCTTGCATTAACAGCACCAAAGGCTACGCAATGCTTAAAAGGGATATTTAATCGTTCAAATTCGTTTAAAATTAATGTGCTTATATTTTCTCCTGTTGAATCCCCCGAGAAACTTGGAAGAGACAATAAGCAGCTTTGCATAGTTTTACGAATGGGATTAAAAAAGTTTACAATAATTTGGATATAATTTTGAATCATTATCATTACTGCAATCACATGCAGCAGAAAAGGGTGAATTTTGTAGGATTTTAACGACGTTTTCCTTTTTGTCCGATGCTAATTCCTTTATAATAGCAAAAGTTTTGGTTCGAGCGCATTCATAACGCTTTGCAGTTTCACATTTAGGAAACATTTTCCTGAAAAGAGAACCAGCATGATCAGAAACACTGAGTGGTATGTTGTGCTCAATCAAGAATGCATTGAAATATAATTCGGAACGAGTGACTTCTTAAGTATCATTTTAAAATAAGCATCCATTTTAGAACTGCTTGCTGTACTTTTGCTGCCTGCACATGTTTTGGGCCTTTGACATGACAAGAAATATCAAAACGACCGCCGTGAGATATATTAAAATCACAGTTACAAACTACGCAATGAGAACTCTTTTAGCTGATGCTTTAATGCATGGAAATTCGACACTATAACTATTTTTAAAAGATTGGAAATAAGATTCATTAGGTTTACTCACAGCCATTTTCACAAATTATCAACAACCATGTTTGCAGAGAATTTTGGCTGATGTGAGTCACAGTACAGCGCAAATGTTTACTCTCAGAGTTAACCTGCCCATCTGCAACAGTCCACCAATCACAGTAGTAAAAAATTAATGGCGCCGAGTTTTGATCTGTGTGATAAAGGAACAAAATTATACCTCTACAATTTCTTTTCCCGATCTATAGTTTTTAAAGCTGGAGCCTTCCTCCCCCACCCCGATAGGCTTGACATGTGACATTTTCGGATCGCTCGGAACCTCTGCGACCACAGTTTGGGAAGTCAGTTTTCTCTTTCCACAAATGGGTTGAATGGGGTGCAAATTTCCGTTTATCATCATGGCTAGTGAGAAAAAATCGGTATTATGTGCTAAGATGTAAATTTTTTTTCTTTTTTTAAACTTTGTCCAGTAGAATCGAAGCGCGTAAAATAATTCATGCTATGAGTAAAAGCGTAAAACCTGGCGATTTCGCGTAAAATTTACGCACGATGCGTAAAAGTTGGCAGGTATGGTAATGGTTCAAAATGCATTGCAATCTATTTCCGATCTAATTAACTATTGTGATCTATCATTAACTATACCGATCTAATTAACTATCGCAGCAAAAAATTACTGCGGACAAAGTAACTAAATAAAATAACCTGCTACTCACCTGTATGCTCAAGGTCACTTGTGGCAAAATGTTAGTGAAAGACTGATACATGTTGCAAATTTGTTAGCGATAAAAATCTATTCGTTTTTCAGATATTTCTGAGATTTTATGCAACATTGGAAGTCATTTTTAAGACTCAAGTGGGTATCAAAAATGCCAAAATAAAATGTTTTAAAAATCAAGAATATAAGAAAAAAGTTGCTTGACAAAACTATTTGTTTTTTTAAAAATTGCAACAAATTTAAATGTGAGGCCATTAAACCTTCATAGCATAGGCAGAGTTTGAAGACACCCTATGGAGCATTCACAGAATCTCTGCAATGTTTATTATTTTAGAAGTCATTAACACAAAAATTACTTCTAATCACGAAAATTTTCTTTTGAAGCAATATCTCCTCCTTGACATTCCAAGCAAAGATTGTTTTACTCATCTCAACTTCATTTTAAAGAAAGAGGAAATATCATAACAGAAAAATGTGCCAGTTTTAACAGTTTCCTAAAAATCTCATTTTTTGTTATCAGAGACAGTTTTTTATTAAGGAAAAACTGAAACTAAAATTTACAAAGGACATAAGATTTTGACACCTTAACAAAGATCAATATAACTTATACCTCAATTAATTTACAATAATATCAATTCTAAAACTTTTGGCATTTTTCCTGTCTTAGTTAATTCATTTTAGACTCTTTGGATTTAAGAAGAGAAATTTTAATTTACAATAAACAGGTATAGCATTATATTATCAAGTTATTTTAAAATAAGAAAAACTTTTATTTTGATAAATGGCATAAAATAATGAATTTGAAAGCTGTAAACATTATAGAAAAACAGGAAATTTTAGAATAAGAATTTGTTTTGTTCTCCAAAGAAACATATAATAAAACTAACACAATACTTAAAATATTTCCAATTAATTAACAAGTTTAATCTAGTTTTTTCTCCAAGTGTATATTGACAGACATATAACTCAGACATAATATTTAACTGTTAGGTTCATATTCTGACATAGAAATATGCATCATAAAGAGAAAACAAGCAGTTGAGTAGTTCACAAATTAATTTATTAAATGTATTATTTTTTTGTATGCTTCATTATATGTTTCTCAGATGAAAATTCACATATAGCAATGTTTATATAAAGCTATTAAAACGTTTTATCACAGAAAAAGATTTTTTATCAAGGGAATTCTTATCAAGCACAAAACTCATAATGATACAGCAAAGATATCACATTTTTTTTAATAATAAAAAAATCAAATTAAACATTCTAAATTATTTTTGACAATAATATAAAAGAATATTTAAGAACAGCTTCATAATAACGATTTGTGTTTGAAAAATGATGTGAATAAGCAATTTTTATTTGCATTAATTTTCATTAAAAAATTTTTTATTAGAATAATTTATAAATTATACAATCCCTACTGTAACATGTTTAAATGTTAAAAACTATAAAAGAAAGATAAAAGAATTTATTCCTAATTCATTACACTTTTTCAATAATAAATATAAAATAACCAATATTATATTCACAAATAAAATTATGCTTAAAATCTACCCTAAAAATTCACAAGAAATATTTAAATGTAAAAACATATATGTTGTAGATGGATGATTCTTAATCGCATACAATAATTTTGAAAATGCAAAACTGTGAACACTGTTTTGTATACTGTCAAACTACACTTTATTCCTAACTCAGAGAATACACTGTCAGAAAAAATTTCATATTCACTTTTTGTACTAGAAATATTATTGAATCACTAAGGTATAATTTGCACTGTAAGTATTTGAGACTTGTATTTTCGTTTTCATAATATTGATAACTAACTTGTAAGAAATTTGAGCTAAACCATTGTCCAGGTTCAAAATGTACATTACTTTTACATTTTGATTACCCATTTTGTTAATGTTTTATGTAACTGTTTGTTAATGTTTTATACAATTATGTTAATGTTTTAATAATTTCATCCAAATGATTAAATTGCGTAATGTTAACAATAACTAAATAGATATAAAAATATTTAGCAATAGAAACATTACTAAATAAATTTTTTATATCTAAAATTTTCATTATATTTTAATTTAATTTTCATTCCTCTATCCTAATATAATTAGTAAAAAACATAACAATTAAATTTACAAATAAAGTTTTACTGGAACTTTGGCATAATACTTTTGCTTTTTTCAGTGTTTAAAATATTTCAGATTAATATGCTGAGATAAAATTGAATGCAAGAAGAGCATGCACAATT
The DNA here is from genome assembly GCA_030067965.1 of Latrodectus elegans. Lineage (NCBI taxonomy): Eukaryota > Metazoa > Arthropoda > Arachnida > Araneae > Theridiidae > Latrodectus > Latrodectus elegans. The sequence goes on from CM057810.1 coordinate 2,753,052, forward strand.
TTAATATCTTTTGTACAAATGTAAAAAAAAAAGTAATTCAATACAAAATAAAAATTGATATAGTCAAAACTTTTACATTAAAAGTATTAACATAAATATTTGCAACAACATTATATTGTGAAGGACTGAATGTATTGAATTCAGACACTTAGAAAACAAGGGAAACTGTGATATTTACAAGCGATTTATTGTATAGCAAAGTTATTGTTTCTTTAGTTTTACATACACAAAATAATACAAAGGACTTTAAAATTACATTTCTACATTAACAAGAAATTTACATTTTGATAAGCAAACAAAGAATTGTAAAGGCAGTATAAAATATTGAATTTTGGTGTATACAGCTCTTGCAAATAGAAGCAATTATTAAAATGATTTAGATTAGGCAATGAATGTAGAAAGCTGGCTATAATTAAGATGTTTAAAGAACATATTGAAATGGCAAACCCTTCCAAAAACCAAAAAGATTTAAAATAAATAAAAAATAAATATAACTAAATGCCAGTAATCAGCAGGATATTACAACATTTTACATGAATTAAAAACAAAAATGCAGGGAGAAAGAAATGAAATTGATATACTTGACATTCTTTGACATATGATTATATTACAATATGATCAACTCACTCTGTTATTTCAAGAATAAACAGTTGTAAATAGATTAAACATTTTGAGTCAAGAAAAAATAGTGTCAACTATAGTACAATATAACAATTTGAAACATTTGTTGGAATATCTGTAACAATTTATCTAACCTTCTGTTTGTAACGTGTCTATTGAAGCATTCTGAAGAAGACTTTCAATACTGATCTGTCCATCTGCATCAACTGGTAGCATGAGCTGCTGAGGTTCACCACTTTCACCCAAAGCTAATGAATTTGGATCCAGTGCTAATGTTATGTTTCCATCACCAGAATCATCTCCCAAAGAATAACCAGCAGGCAAAGTCACCACAGTATTTCCATTTTCATTGGAATTTATAGGGATTATTAACATTTGATGACCACCATCTGCTGTAGGTATTTTAAGAACTGCTGCACTGGTGTATCCAGACTCTCCTCCTTGCAACTGAAGCTGCTGATTATCATTGTCTTGATCATCTGATACCATCATGACTATTTGAGCATTTTCTTGAGAGTCCTCTCCTTCAAGTTGTCCAAGTTCTAAGACAGATTTTAATTGATTTTCGCCCTCTACTTGTGCATTCTCATCAAAACCAGAAGAAGCAGTTTTATTCCTACCTAAAGCTATTTGTGCCACAAATTCTTCCGTGGCGTCTTGTTGGTTCTGATCTCCCTGGAAATCCAAATTAGAATGTTCTTCAGTAGGAAGATTTTCATCAACAGAAACAAGAACTTGTTGGTTATCTCCATCGACAGAATAAACAGTTTGCTCTGGAAGAGGTTCTCTCTTTATCTGAACTTGATTGAGAAGATCTGGAGACTCTTGTATCATGAGTGTCTCTTCTCCATCTTTTTGAATCAAAATAGATTGGTTACCTTGTTCGTCTGTGCATATTTCATTTCCATGAATCTGTTGCAGTTGAGATTGCTCAACAGCTTCTACGAGTTGATGAGGAGTCATTATAGTGCTTGTATTACCATCTTGATTAAACACAACAGTAGCTTCTTCAGACAAAACTGTAGACCCAGCAGAATCTTCAAATTCAGGAATACTAACAGATACTGCACCAGATTCATCTAACTTAGCATTCGGGGCAATTGATACAGTCACTTGTCCTGGGCACCCTGGACCAGCAGCTTCAGCAACTACTCTTGCTAACTGCTCTGCAAATTCTTGTGATGAAAGATTTAGGGAATTTGCTAATGTTTGGTGAGCAGTAGCAACCAACTGATCAGCATCAATTGTAGCCTCTGTGCCATTTCCAGCAGTCTGAACAATAATTTGGTGATCTTGTCCAAATACAGATTGTCCAGTAGTTACAACTACTTGACCTTGAGCACCAGTTCTATTTTAAAAAAAATAAAACATTTATTAAAAAGATTATAATTGCACAATTTTACAAATTATGATACCTTCAGAAATTTGTGAATCAACAAAATTAGATCAGCTTGCAACAATGAATCAGATTTGTAATGTGAAACATATTCAATCACTGGATTCTTAACCCTTTCCGGTAAGATTTAGTAATGAAACACAGTGCACGAAATAACCATTTAATCGCTCCAATGACCTTGACCTTTTTACTCTGTACTACTCTTATCCATTATGGTATTATTATATAACATGTTGTTTCTTTTAGCAAAAAATATATATCGACCGAAGTTTACACCAACTGTTTACAAGAATAAAATCTTACAGACTAAGAACAATTTTGCTGCGCTTTGTACCAAGAAATTCTAATGGTTAACAATGTGATAGTGATATGTCATATTTCCACAAGTAACATAAGTGTTGCCAAATTCAGTACACTAGAAATTTTTAACTAAATTAATTATCACATTCAACAGCAACTTTAGTCGTATGACGAGTGTAGCTCGTCATTGTGTAGTATGGCATGAAACATTGATGACGAGCTACACTCGTCATAATACCGGAAGGGGTTAACTTTATGATGAATGAGAAATTATAGTTTTTTAAAAGTAATTATAAACAATAGATCACTATGTAAGTCATAATAAATTTTTTATAAGCAATGTGGAAGTTGTATGTGCCCAATTAAATAATTTTTTCAAACATTCCTGATTATTTTTAAAAAAATATTATAACAATGAGGCAGCTAAAAATTATGTCAAGTGTTTTGTTTTGTACAAACTAAATAAAATAATAAATAATACTATTGTTCCAAATCAGATTTTCCTTAAAACCTGGATACACAGTTCCTACTAGAAACTACAGCCTTTGAAATCAGTGGGATTTGCAAACTAGTAGTGTGTATAACCACATATGAAGTCACAGTGATTTTCAATAAGGTTTTTCATAAGTTTCAAGAACTACACAGATTCAAAAATTTTAAATCATTACTTGATGTTTTTGTATAATTAAATCATGTAATTAAATTAATTTAATTATTCTGTTATGATTGATATAATTTATGATCAATTATATAACAGAACATTTATAAAAATATAATTAATTAGAATATTTTACACTTGAAATGAAAGTAAATATTTTAAGCATGATAAAATATTTGCTTTCATTTGAATAAGCAAAGTGACATGCAATTTCACATACAAATTCGAAAATTCTGCAGAGAGAGGTCTGTATTGAATAAATTTATCAGAGTATGATATAATATTTATGATGTAGAATATTTTTACTATACTGTGCTATACACAAAGCAAACTACTTAATTCCAACTATCTCTACTATTGCCTGCTGCTAATAGCCTTGATATCTCTAAAATGATCCTTCTTCTAAGTTCTATTGAAATAATAAGAAAAAGCATAGATTTAACTGCATTTGCAATGTTACGAAGTCCTTAAAATTAAAGAAATATTTTTCATATATGCTTAATATTTGGAAATACCCACATCTATTATTAAATAACCATTTGTCTATGTCATTCAACACTGATATAAATTATTTAACACTGTTTTAAAAAAAACTATTCGGAAACCTAAATATATTTTTCACAAGCCAATGAATTAAGTTAATTACTTGCTACCCTTGTTCAAATATTCTAAGAGTCCAATTCATATTTTTATATTTTCATACGATCATCATATTTTTATATGATCAATCGATTTAAAATAAGGGTACTAATCTAAATTTTTATGAAGGGAAGTTATGAATATTATACACAAACAAATAAAATTTAAACTATGTTCTTTATAATATTTATAAAAGAAAAAATACATAAATAATATTGATAAAAAAATGTTCAAACTTACGCTCCTTGTCCAGTGCAAATGTGTGCCTGGAAATGATTCTCTGAATCAAAAGGCCGCAAGCAACCAGCACAAACTAACTGAATAACATCTGCTTGATTAGAATCTATGGATTCTTCAGCTTGCTCAATTTGGATTTCTTCAACTTGCTGACTGAGATCCAGATGAGAAGCTCTGCCCATGATATGAGACATGCTTTTTCTTCCTATAACAAAAAAATCCGCAACTTTATCCTCAAATATATTTTCAACTATACACTTTATCCTCAAATGTATTTTCAAAGCAATAGCCTGTCAATTAAGCCTCATAGGTTTTTCATAGTTCACTGGTTAATTCAACAATTGCTAAATAGATAAATAATTAACACTAAAAACTCATTAAATTTTTCTTTACTTATTTAAAAAAAAACTTTTATAAACATAAGACAACCCTACAATTATTTCTTAAATTCATTTTGTAGAATACTAATATATATATGTGTGTGTATATATATATATATATATATATATATATATATATATATATATATACACACACACACACATATATTATATATATATATATATACACACACACATATATTATATATATATATATATATACTCCTTGAAATAATTGGTTTGATTTGATTCTAATTTATTCATTTATTGCTTGTATTCATATTCCCATGTGTTCATTTGTTATAATTTTTGTTATCAAATAAATGCATTAAAAAATTTACTGATTTGCTATTCATGAAAACATTGAGTTACAAACAATTTTTTTTTCCTGAATATTTTTTAAAAAAAATAATCAAGATTTAACTAACTCTAATGGAAAAAACTCTAAAACACAAAATTTATGTAAGATACATAAATCTCTTCTCACAACATTTTTTGAATTTTTCTGTAGATTAAATGCAATTAATTTACATAATTAAAGTATTATCTGTAAAAAAAAATTAAAATGACTTTATAAAAAATTTCACTTTAATTCTACAAAATAAACATTTAAATTATTAATAACTAATTATAAGTAAACTTATTAACTTACTAATAAACTTGTTAACTTAGAATTATAATGAAAATTTTAATCAAACCAATTGCTTCAAATGAAGTTACACATATTGAAAATTGCAACAAAAATTCTACATTAATTCTTGACACACAAAAATTAAATTGTTCTCTAAAATTACCTCTTGAAGAAGGTATTTGCAAAGGTTTATCATCATGTATTTTCATGTGACTTTCTAGTGTTTTCTTCTTAAAGAATCCTACAAAAACAGAGTTAATTATTTATTACTTCAACATATTCAGGAATATATATATATTTAGAAATAGTCTATAAAATTAACATCATTAAACAACTATTGGATAGTAATGTTTCTTATATCTGACCTTAATAATATAACTGCACCATACTCAATAGAACATTAAGGAAGCAGATTTTAATAAAAGTAGAGCTATTAATATTTAATTAAAAAATACAGTAATAAAATAGCACAGTAAAATAATTTAAAATATTCAATCCAAAGAAAATTATGTAACTCTCTTGCAAATTCAAAAATAGCATAGATATAGAAATGAAAAAATATTAAATTCATCTCAAATTTCAAGATATTCAATTATTATCAAAGAAATTCTATTTAAAAAGAGACAGCATAAATACTTCGATAAATAATGCTTAAATCACATAACAGAAAAACAAATATACATTTAAAGTCCTTACAAGAAATTGAATACAAATTAAATAAAGTTATAATTTTTTCTTAACTTTTATCATGATTTGATTAGTTAATTTTTGTAAAGCATAAATTTAAATAATTTATGCTTTACAAAAATTAACTAATTAAATTAATTAATAAAATAAAATAATGCTTTAAAATCTATAATTTTAATTTTTTTATTTGGATAAAAATAAATTTTATATCATGAATATTGCTTAAATATCTTTTTAATACAATGTATAATTTGTATAACAAACTAATAAGAAAATTTTTAAAAATAACAGTTTATTTTATTTAATTAATTTCTGTTAAAACTTAGTTTAATATACTTTAAATCTTGGAACAGTTTAGTTATTTTAATAAAATAATCAACATTTACTTTCAAGTTTCACATTTATTATTTGCTCTAAAATACATAATTTGATCATTAAAAAAAAAGTTTATTTAGTAAATATTAACCAATTTTGGATTCCTTAATTCAGTATTGCATCCAACTTAAAAATATTAGATATAAAAACACGTTCATTACTGTTAACATAAAAATATACAAAATGGTGCATAAAACTAGAGATGGGAAAATTAAATATAGATTTATTCTTTGTTACTGTGCACTATTTTTTGAAATATGATTTTCTTGCAAGCTTGGTCATTTAAAGGTCCTAAATCAAAATGTGATTTAAAACATCAGAAATCATATGTTGCACTATATCCTAGCACTGAATATGAAATGATACCACTTGATTTATTTAAATATCTGAAACACTTGCTAAATACTTTTATCATTAACTGACCTAAATGTTATTCTGTGTGGATTGCATTATACACAAGAGCTACTGAATCTTTTAACTTTATCCTTCACATCAAAAAGACAAAAATAAATTGGATTTCATTTGTACTTATTATTTATGGAATTTTTCGCAATAAAATCAGTGATGTCGTAGTTTAATTACATAATTATTCCCCAGTAAATATTTCTTAATATTACGAAAATTCATACAGATCTTCAAGAAACAAATTCCAGGGGATTCAATAAAGTTTTCTAGACGTGTGTCAACCTTTAAAACAATTCAATAAATAATAACTGAAATATTATTTTTTATCAAATATATCTATTTACACATATACATTTTTAGTTATACTTTCAAATGATGATAGCAAAATTGTGCTTATAATAAGTCTTTAGTTACTATAAAAACAATTTCATTGAGTTAATCAAGATTCTTAACATTAATTATGAAAATATTGCATACAAAGAACATTTTTAGATTAATTTGTTTGAATGACTTTTTTCTGCTAATTTATTCTGAATTTAAAAGATATAAAAATAATATCTGTTAAAATCAGAAAACTTTAACAAATCAATATAATAAAAAGGAAAACTAAATACAATAACCAGTTACCTGAAGTTTCAATTTAAATGATTTCTAGTAATACTAAATGCCCTCAAACACTTATGACTTTTTAATCACACATACCATTGAAATATCATTTATAACTTTTGGTTTCAGGATGAAAGAATATTATTCTATTTTGTTACCATTAAATATAAGCTAGTTTAAATATAATAAGCCAATAAATGTCAACTAGAGAAAGATAACAGACTTGATGAAATTCATATCAATTTTCACTAAGGAGAAACATTTGAACATTAGTTACTGAAATAATAAACAAATTATTTGATGTATCATATAAGAATTTTAATTACAATAATGATCCTTAAAATTAAAAAATAAATACACGATTAGTAAAAATTAAAAATGAGGATATCAGTTTGATCAAAATATACATATTAAAACTTTGGTGACTAAAATATTTAATAACATAATTAATTAGTGATGGTCATATCATTATTTACATAATATTACTGATAGTCATAAACTAAAAATTAAATGGTGGGATTAAATGGAGAAATAAAATCATGAATTTCAAAATTTAATACTAACCCTTGTTGCAAACAGTGCATTTGAAATCAGTATCACCTCTGTGCATTCGTAAATGATTGAAAAGTCCCACTTTGGTAGCAAGCTTTCTATTACATCCTTCCCAAGGACATGGAGTTGGTGGCCTAAAAAGTAAGCATTTCAAAGTGAGTATCATTCAAAAATGCAGATTATATATTGATATTAACAACATAAAAATGAAATTTTTCTGATAAAATATCTTGGAAATTAGAAGCTTGATAGATGTAAGTATTTAAAACAAAACTTAAAACTATACTATATTGTATTACAGTATAATTTAATATCAGCAGATCTATCAAACAGAATATATGAATGAGTATCATAAAATCTAAATTAAATGTAATATAATTCCTAAATTTATAAAATACAATTCTTATAAAACGAAATTCATGGCATATATCTAATATTTAATAAAATTTTGTAGTTGTTAGACATCATTTGAAATGAAATCTTATAAAAAGATCATAAAATATAACTAATGGTACTGCAAAGTATCTCCCATAAAAACATAATACTAAAAAAATATTACAAAAAATAATATCACACAAAACTAAATTTGAAGGATTAAAAACTATATATCTTAACAATGCAAATATAGAATTTATAAGCCTCACATTAATTTAGGAGGACATATAATACAAAAACAATATAAAGTTGTATAATAAACTTAAATTCCCAATATCTAAAGCTATACTAATTCAGCGAACCCACAGGACCAAGCCCTATAGTGCCCATACCAGTTTCCTTGACCGAGGACATGGGGTTGCGAAGCATATGCCTTGATTAGGTGGTCAGCCTAACATGAAGTGCCAGTATTTAGTCCTCAGGCATGCTTAGTACTCAGTTTCATCAACCCACTTAAGGGATGAAAGGCTGATTCAACCTTGCTCAAGTAAAAAATTCGATGCTGAGATCCGTGAATTGGAAGAGATTTTTTTTTTGCACTACATCACAGGGCTTCTTGTGATAATTTTAATGCATTTTTCATACATCATCACACACTACCACTACATCACAGGGCTTCTATTTAAAAGTAACAACTGAATTTACACTATTAAAATTTACATTTTAGAACAGTATTTAAAAATTGATGATTAGTTATTATTAGAACAGAGATATTAACTACAATGATTATAATGTCAGTCAATAAATAATGCAATTAAAAATTCTTTTATCGAATTATGAACATAACTTTACTAAAGAAAAAATATTTTCATATGCAAAATGCATTAGAATAGGTCAACATTTTTTTTTCTTAAATGTTTACAAAAATTTTACAGAAATGCATTAAGAGCTAAAATTTTGTTTTATACTTTAAAAATGAATCTAACACATAAGCTGTTGAGCAATTTATCATTGAGGAAGCACCAAAAGAACAGCTACATTCTTTAAGCCAATGAAAATTACACACACATAAGAGAATGAATTAAGATGTAATGCATGACACTTGCTTAGCAAAGGAAATAGTAAAAAATAAATGCATATCAAAATAAAGAGTGAATATAATACTTAAAAAATCAAATATGAGATCATGAGAAAACATGGTAAATTAATGCTAAAAGTTAAAAGAATCAAAAACAATGTAAGATTATATATTAATATGTTGACTCACAGATACTCTCTTTTCTAGGAAAGAAATCTTTATACATAAAAGTCAACTAACAAAATAATAACACAAGACATTTTCAGAAATAAATTGCGGTAGAGAGATTTAAAATATATATAGTCACAGAATAAAGCAAGACTTCTCATAGGCGAATCTGTTAATAGGAAATCAGTTTTGAACTATCTGTTTCGTTATTATTCTGTAGAGTATTCATATCACTTTCAGCCAACAAAATAAAAACAAAGGAATATAGTTAATTACTATTTGTCAAGTAGTTAACTATTCCTTCATTTAAGCAAAATTTAGGCAATTTCTTCTAAAGATCATTGATATTTTCAAACATTATAATTTTCATCAAGAACTATTTCAAACACCATAATTTTTATAGGGATATTGTTATCAAGAATTTTTATACAAAAAATCATCATGATTTTCATAAGGAAAATCAATACAAAATCTGAACTAATGTTAAATAACTTCCAAAGATTATTAAACATTTTTCACGAGAAGCTTTCAAATAATATTGAAACAGAAATATTTATGAGAAACAATATGTTAACCAGAATGATTATTAAGGGTGACAAATGTTTAAATAAATTGAGCAATTAATCCACTAACAAAATTGAAAATCAGATTTATGACACAAAATTCAATACAAATTTGGAGTAATTTAAAAGCATCACAAGATACATGAAAAGTTCAATAAAAATATGAAACTTTTAAAAAATAAGGGAAAAAATTTAAAAATCAAATTTAATGAACTTATTCTCCATACTGACAAAAAAATCTAAAAAAATAAAAAATAATCTTTGAAAAAATAACCTATTTGGTACTCAATTACTCCAATTGTTTTAATTTTTTTGTTTTGATATTTAGTTTAGTTAATAAAGAGTATTCAAAAAATATCAATTTAAACAAAGAAAATAAATGAAAAGCAAATAATTCAGATTAAAAGAAATCAAGGTTTCCCTTGAAACTAAAAATTTAGATTTTGAATTTCACAAGTGATTGAATAAGTAAAATAAATCCTATTAAGAGGAAAACATTAAGAAGAGTAAGAGGTTTTATGGTTGTGAATATTTACAATTTATAGTATAAATTGTAAATGTATTCTATAAATTTCTTAGAAGATTGAACCATGAAAGAAAATATCTGAAGTTATTTTTGCATTCTATAATTTTTTAATAACCAAAATAATTCCTGGATGTAATGAGAAAATATATTTTGACCACTTGCCATTAAAGAATTCAATTAAATAATTAAAGTTAACTTTTTTAAGCATTGAAATACAATGAACAAGGAATAAGATTTGTCTGAAAATTGATAAAATGATAATGTAATTGAAAAAAAATATTTTTTTTACAAAATTTAAAGAAAGTGACAGTTAAACCCTCATAACATTTAAATACTTACGCATGAACTTCAGAATGTGCAACCAACTGCTCTTTCTGTAGAAATCGTCTGTGACATTTAGGACATTCATGAACAATGTTGTGGATGGAAAGATGACTCCACAAAGCTTGAGAGTTGGACATTTTTTGCCCACAAATCTACAATTAAATGAAAACAAATATATTTTACTAAAATATTCATTTTAATTATATTTCGAAGTAAATCATCTGAGAAGAATTTAAGAAACCAATCTCTAAACTTAATTTTGTAAATATGATAATTTTAATGCATTTTTCATACTTCACAAGATAATTTATTTAACAACTTTCAAAATTACATATATTTTTAATTATTATAATGTAATTTTACATTATTATAATGAAATTTTTACAAAATTTCATTCATTTTTTTATGCTAGATCTTAAGAAATAATAAAGAAATTTTATTTCAACAGCCACAGTTTCTAATTAAAATATTTACAAAAATTAATGAAAGATATTCAAACATATTTTTACCTCACAAATATTTGCTACTTCAGGATGGACGCTTTGAATATGATTTCTTCTAGGACCAGGCTGCACAAACAATAAACCACATTCTCTACATTGATAGCTATGCCCTTCAGTTTCCATGTGTTTTACAAAAGTAGCAAACAAACCAAACCAACTGTGGCAAACTTTACATCGATGATTCCTAGGTTCTGTTCTGTTGTATTTTTCCTAAAATAACAAAAATAATTCCTAAATTAAGCAACTGAAATATATCATATTAGTTAATCAGTAAGTTCACCAATATCTTAGCTTAATAACGTTTAACTTTTTTACAGCCTAAATATTTTACAATATATTTCAGCTTTCAATTTGATAAATTTTTTAATTGAAAAACCAATTTCAAAAATCGTTAAAAGATGGAAATTCATTCCCAAGAAGGAAAAGTGGCATCTCTGAAAATGGATTTCAAGCTACTATAAATATCCATCCCAACACGGGAATCAAACCTAAAACAATTTAAATAAAGGCCAGAGCATTAATCAATCAGACCAAAATCTCAGCACCAAACTTTACTGATAGTTCAATAAATTAGTCAAGTGAAATTAAAATATTTAAGTTGACACTGAATATTTTCAAATTCACAGAATAGATTTTTCAGACACAGGGTTATGCATTCAGAGAAAAGGACTTAGTTTTATAACTTTACAAGTATGTTAATTCTCTTATGCTTGACAACTATCATATGAAGGCTACTTTGTATTGGGCTGCTAGAAGGAAATGGCCAATGCGGTGAATTTCTGATGTAGGAAAAATAAAAAAAAACATTTGCAATGTTATTTCATAATTCATTCATATTTATCAGAATTGGAATGAATCATTTGACATCAAAGAAGACTAAGAGCCAAGCCTTAGCTTTGATTGGTTGTTAACTTGAAAGATATATAGAAAAAAACTAATTTAAAAAATTTTATGAAAACAAGCCCATAGAATCCTAACCTTGAACTCCAATCATTTCTTCACTGCAGTTGCATTTACAATAATGTCAAGAATACATAATTACCTCAGTCCAATTTTAAGAATATTAGTGATCCGTAATCTTAACACAGCCATCATTTACTTTTTCGCTACATTAAAAATAAATCTTCCTTTTCCTATAACCACTACTTACACAAGAAGGTTAAATTGATAAATGATGATTGAAAGTTAACAGTAAAAAGCATATTTGAGACAGCATTGAAACAAGGAATGTTGAATTAAAATGCCAAAAATTATATTTAACTATACTGAACAAGCATATTTACTTTTTTACAATGCACATTACAATCATGTTTTTCTAGATGACTATCATCAAAATAGTTCAATAACTTTTGTTTTATTACATTCCCCATTTTCTAATTAAAAAGATAATGACAGATTATTTTTGTAAGGATTGGTTTTTTACAATACTGGAAAAAATTATAACTGTTTTCCAAAGAGTGTAAAACAATCAGAAAATTAAAAACTATCTGAAAGAAATTGACTTTTGTGGTGGTTGATCACTTTTATCACAATGCAAATTAAAAACGCAAAACACATTTAAGAAAAAGGATTCTACACCATAACAAAACATCAAAGCAGATGATAATTTGTTCAAATTTTAACTTAGTCTCAAATTCTAAGTATTTTAGAAAATTAGAAGAATTAATAAAGGAATGTTAGTAACATAAAAATCAATATAGATATTTGTTCAGCATAATTAAATATTGTATAATAATAAAGTTTCTTTCATTTTTGACAAATCAATGCAATTCTAATTAAACAGTGAAAATTAAAAACAATACCAACCTGAACTTGCATGTATTTGTTGGCATGATCCGAACTTATCAAATGATCTTGTAGTTCCTCATCATCTCCAAATACATTATCACACATACTACAATAATGTTCACTCTTTTGGTTATGATTAAGTGCATGCTTTTGAAAAGCCAATGTCTGAGAGAAGGTTCTTCCACAAGCAGTAATAATACACTGAAAGCGTTTTTCCATTTGATGTAGGTTATGCATATGAAGATAATACAATCTATAGCTTTTGATTACAGCATCACACAAATGACAAAAATGCCCAACTTTACTAGGGAAACCAATTTCAGCAAGTTCTTGATCATCAGGTAAATCATCAAGGGAGACATCAAACTCACCAAGCCGTTTATACTCTTTGCTTACTTCAGACTCTTCTTTTAAGGAAGGTGTATTTGTGAAATCAACATTTAGCTTTTCTGTTTCAGCATCTGGTTTATCTACATCCATATCTAAGAAATCCATGGCTTCAAATGTTTTATGATCTTTATTGGCATCATGTAAATCAGCAGATATAAATTCTGACCCAGGTTGTTGATCTAGAAGAGAATCTTTTATCGAAACTGTGACAGCTTGCTCACCCTCAGCTGTCTCTGTAGTACCTTGTGCAAAAATTTGTTGACCATTCATTTGTGATTTTACATTTATTTCAAACTGTTCCAAATTGCTAATAAGTGATGCTGGGTCATTCTGATTTAGAGGCATTTCAAGAATTGAATTGGATTGGATTTCTTGAATGGCTTGCCCAATTTCCCCTTCATGTTCAGATGGTGAAATTCCTGCAAATACAAAAAAGAAAAAAAATAGAAAAGTTCTTAGTGTTTATGTTTACATAATATAAAAATTTTCAAACAGTAATTTCTATGAAGCAAAAAAAAAAAAAAAAAAAAAATAGAATAAATACAAGAAAATTTGTTAATATTTAAATTTTAGTTAATAAAAAAATAACAAATGTAATTAAAATACTATTTTAGCATTAGAAAAGAAAGATTCCAATAGTTTTTTTTATATCAACAACTATTTAATTTTATAGTTAAATCATTTAAAAATATAAACCAATGAGAACAAATCAAAACTTTTAAAAATATGTACCAAAATTTTAAAAAATTGTTTTACTTTTTTTATCTCTTACACCAATGGGCACAAGATAATCATTTATAAATTTTTTGTTTAGGGATGACACAATTTGGTTATACTTCAATGTTAATAAAAATTTATTATTACAAATACAAATATTTGGAAAATGTTAAACTGTTTAACAATTTATATTAAAAAATTTAAACATCATGGATGATGATTGATTGCATTTCTAATCTTAAATATTTGGTTAGGTTTGACACAACAATCATCTTTTGCACATGAAGGTTAATAACACTAATATATAATTAATATTTAAGAGGATACTTATAGATGATAAAAAGAATACATTTACCTTAAATAATAACTTTATTAATATTTAGTAATTTTAATAAATTAGTCACTAATCCTCATATCTAGAATCAAACAAAGTTAATAGTATATGAAAATGTATTTTAAAATTAAAGAACTTTTAAAATAACACAAATTTCTTTAATTAATTGGAAAGGAAATTTTATAATTTAAAATTAATTTTACAAACCATAAAATTTTATTACTTGTCTGTAAGATTAAAATTTTTTTCCAAAAATAGATAAGTATTTCATTTTTAATACACATTAAATTTGAATATATTTAGAAGTCAAATTTTTCATTGGTTGTTGACACACGAAAATTCTTTACCAGAAACTGAAAATCATGAAACCAGTTTTCAAATAACACATTTGAGAACCAAGTTGAACTTAGGTAATAATGTAATGAAGATAATTCTTATTCAACAGTTTCATTGATATCAAAGCTTCTAAGAAATTAATTTTGCCTTAGTATGGTAGCATGAATTATAATTTAGAAAGTTTTACTTTAAAAAGTTAAATTCTAATAGGAAATAATTTTCCAGAAAATTAATCATATTTCTTTATTTTTATTTACTTAAAATAAATGATTTAAGCAAAGATTAGCTTAGATGTTTAACCCTTTCAGGCACATTACCCTTTAAAGTTGAGATATTAACAAAAAAATTGTAGGCTGTCTATTTAGGCCTTAAAGAGTATAGTGAAAATTTTGTAAAGATAGCAGTTACCATTTCAATTTTGTGGATGTTCCATCACATGGAACACTACGTTGCAAGGGTTGTGAAAAGAAAGCATTGCAGTGAAGCACATATGGGTGTAAGTGCTTTTGCAGAAGAATGAAAAGCTAATGCATTACTCCCGTGTAGCAAATTCAGATTGTGGTCCGGGGTATACCACAAAGAAGCTTACTACTCTACACTTTACAAAAAATAATAACGGTTTTCATGCATCTTTCTTTAGTTATCCAACTACGGTTTTGGGGCTGCATAGAGGAGCCTGGTTTTAGATGAATAAACACCATCTTCACTTGCATCCAAAACATCGCTATCAGACTGAGATTGATCAAGTGGTTTAGGAACATATTTCTCTGTATCACTATCCGCATGTTCTGATTTACTAACAGAGGGCAATTTTTGAAGCATTTGTATTTTGCTTCAGAAAGACTAAAATCTCTGCCATTTATTTGCAATTAATAAATTTAAAAAAATTAACTAACAATTAAAATTATATTTTCTAAAACAAGTAAACTAAAAATATATAAATTCAAAATATATATACAATATTATAAAATGAATAGCTGCAAAAAGGAAAATTGAGAGCATAAAAACAATGCTTCTCTAACTAGAGATGATTCAAGCTAACTGATAATTCTATACTCCATGGAATTCGTCCAATTCAAGAATTTGAAAAAGGTGTAGAAATATTATCCATACAAGTAATCCCTTCCTGTAAACTCCTCAGCATTAGTTCATTCCACCCCAAAAGAGAGAAAAACAGAAAAAATAAACACAGCTCTTTCCCTAGTTATTGTGTTCAAGGCTAATCGCACTCTGAATTGCAGAAAGGAAAAGGACCATTGCTGTGCAATGTTTGAGGTGATGGAATACCTTATTTTATCAGACAATCCTATGGATACTATATACGTAAAAAATTTTAAGTAATATAGAATAAATAGTTCAAGGTACAGGCAACAAAATAATACAAAAATTTCTTTTTAAACAATTATTTTTGTATAAGAAAAAAATTTGAAAATATTCCTTCAAAATAAAGGGATATAAATAATCTGCTATGATTGAAAATTATTGATCATCTTATGTAGTGCTGCTATCTATCATTCAAAAAAGAAAGTTTAAAGAACATTTTAAGTCAAATTTCAACCATTTATAGATAAAAACAACTATTTGGTAATAAATTAAAGTTTAGTGTTCCATCACCTGGAACACTGAATTGTAAAGGGATAAACAAAACATACATGAACTAATTAGTGGCGTAAAAAATGAAAAGGAACCTTGTCTAACAAAAAGCAGAGAAAAATTAAAACAATTTGGAACTGTAATTAAAAAAATACCTGAATATTCAGATTTTGAATAATCTAAAAGTTCCTTGCTAACCCAACGCATATGAACATGATGCTGATGTTTTCTACACATCTCTACACTAGAGAATCTCATACAACATAAAAAGCATGTATTACGATCCAAATTCGATGGATCATATTGTTCTTGATGAGTTACATCTTGAGGTATTATTTCTTCTAATCCAGCATGCACACCTTCTGCCATGTGTTTCTACAAAGAACAAAAATTTTTATGTACATAAGTATTTCAGGAAGCAAATTTACAACAATTAAAAATAAATTGTATTCCAAATTCAAAAAATAATAAAACCTGAAAAATAAAATTTGCATGATAAAAAACTTAAATAATCTGTGAAAATAATATTTATCTTAAATCATCTAAGAAACTAAAAACAATTTTGAAATTTTCTCCCTTTACATAAAATGGCACAAAAAAGGAAGAAATAAAATGCTTAAAAATATTTAGTTTCATGTTTAAAAAAGATATTGTTCTGAATGGGGAAAAAAGTAAAAAAGATATGAAAGAGATTATGAAGAAAATAAAAATAAACATAAATACATGCATATATACCTACAGTAAATATTTTTTTAATGATTTATTTCCTATCAATATATAACATGTGAAATTAAAGCTCATATGGAAATTCAAAGTCATGAAAGTTATTTCTCTTTAAATATGATTAATTTTATTTTATACATTCTTCCATATCTAATAAGATAACTGTGAAATACAGATATGAAATCTGAGTGAGAAAAGATCAGGTGAATGACAGAAAATTTTGCAAAGCAATTAAAAGGAAATGCTTTTTCACACGATAACTGTGTTTTTTATCAATTGTATCTCCATCTTCAACAAGGGTGAAATTAGAATAGAGATTCACTCTGCTGAAGAGTGTAATGTAAAAATTACAAGTCAGCAGATTTTATAATACTTTTTAATTAGAAATACAAGCCTGAGAAATGGACTGAACACAAACTTTCAAGCAATACAGTTGAAAACAATGCCACTGAACTAAGCAAAGTATGGTATTAATTTTAAAATTTCAAAAAAATAATTAACAAAGAAATACCGTGTCATGAGAGAAGCACTGAAGAAACTTTATGAAATCTAAATATCCTTGCAATTCCGAAAATATTCAATGGTAGTTCTCAAATTAAATTATAACTAATCAATAAATTAATGTATTTTGCATTTTTTATATTACTTAAAAGACTGTATAAAAATATTTTGCTTTCAATTCACTTTAAAGTTTTTTATTTTATGCAAAAAAAATAAAATATTAAGCTTTGAAATTCACACAACATGAAACTTATAGCCTTATGCAGAAATTATATATAGCACATGAATGATAATGACCATTTGTAAAAATGATAGTATAACAAATTTTTCCAAAAAATTCATTTCAACAATATTTTATTATAATAAGTACTCAATAAAATTTTGAAATGAATAACTCACAAATTTTTTTTCATAATAAAAGACTGGTGAAAATTAGCTAATGTTCTACCTTATGATGAAATCTGTTTCAATGATTTCCATATATTTTCAAAAGACAATTTTGATTCAATATCCTATTCCAATATAAATACTTTCTGAAGAATTGTGAGAACTGGTCATAATAATTTGTGACAGAACAAATAATTCCAGTGAAATTATAATTCTAAAAATAGAAATATTTCTACACTTTGTAAAATTCATTAAGTACACAAAAAATTATTATACTGCAAAAATCAATATGTTTTATCTGAAAAATACTAAAGGAAAATCTTTACAATATTCAAATGATTTTATATTGATAATTTAAAACAAATTAGACTTGAAAAATTTTAAATATATATATTATACCTTTTATAAGAAATTTCCTATAATTATTTAAATATTGAATTATTATTATAAAAAATCCTCTTACTTTTATTTCTTCTTCAGATGAGAATGTGAGGGAACAATGATTGCATTTATAAAATATACTTGTTGGATTACCACATGCATCCAGAGTTTTAGTTTCATGAATAGGTTGCAGTTTTGGACAAGATGGTATGTGATTCATAAGTTCATGAGGATCCCCATATGGGAAAAGGCACTTGGCACAAGACCATGTTTTTGGACCTATTAAGAAAATTAATTATCTAAGTTATTTAACAAGAAAAAATTATTTAAGTTTATTAACAATTATCAAAATTATAATATAACATTTACTTTTTAAGTGATTTTACAGTCAGTCTTTCAATTACACGATAAATCTAATGCCACACATTTACTTCTTTAAATTTAAAAGTATTTTGTTATGATTTCAGCATACTGCTTCATTTTTAGTTGCTTTATAAATTTAGTAGAACTTTAATTATTTAAGTTTTTGTAAGGTACTCTAACATTTAAGTGAACCCAAAAATGTATTGATTACAGATAGCATACAACATCCCTTCCAAAATTAATAAAAATATATTTTTACATTTCAACAGATCCAATAATACAATGAGTGTTCTAAAAAGCAAACATTCAGACAGCATATCAGGCCGTCGGAAGGTTTGCTTTTTACCATGGTTTTATGTGACCCATGCCTTAGGTGAATAGCACACACACTGTAGTTTTAATATCTTAAATATTTTAGTATGCCTGGAAAACTGTTACAATATTTTGTCTTAGGTAAAATCTGAAGTAGACTTGTCTTTATATGATAAGGAAATCCAAAGTAAGTTCTATATTACCAATGGTAAAAATTGCTAAAAAGGTGAGGAAAAGAATATCATGTTTAACATGACCATTTATTTTTTGACTCAAAACGGGACATTACCATTTATTTTTTGACTCAAAACAGAACATTGATTTATTTAAGTTAATTAATAGGCAGTCAATAAAAAAAACCACTTTTTTGAAGTTATTTATTCAGAAAAAGTCAGTTAGCTTATAAGTTATAAATTAAATAATATATACCCGAAACATTTAGTTATATTTATCAGAGGAACAAATTTGCTTTAATATAGATGGTGATGATTTTAAGTAAGAATGAAACTCTTGGCACGTTTTTTTTTATATACACCTTAATTATCAACATTGCCTTTAGAACTGAAATTTGTAACTGGGTCTTCTAAGATGTCCACAGTTTGTTTATCAAAGAAAATACTCTTTCTACAGGAGCATATGTAGCAGGCAAACATAAAATATATTCAAAAAAAATAGAAAAGTTTTCATGCTAAAGATTGTTGGCTTGAAAGTGTTTGTATACTTCCACCCAACAAGTTTCCGTGGAAACATTTAGATTATTCCATTCGGTTACTTTCTGTGATGTAATGTAGTTACAAATTAACGAAAATTCGCCAAAAACTTCTGCATATTTATTACAGTCAATATATTCCTTTTCAATTAATATATCCAGAGATTTTTTAACGTCTCCCCATGCGGGGACCTTTTTTAAATTTGCACAATAAAATATCTCCATTCCTTTGGTAAGAAAGCAATTCCATTGCTCCAGATATTCACGGCTTGTTTGATAAAATTCTATAGCCACCCTTTTCACAAACTCATCTATGTCAGTAACATTATCTTTCGATTTCACTAATAATTGAAGGACCATAAATCGAAGAAACTGATTGGTCTGTTTCCGAGTCAAATTGTCTTTTAGTTGATTGATTTTTCTTTTGCAGCTTCAATTGCCGATACAGTCTGAACTTCCAGTTTCCATACAGATTGATGAAAAGTTGCTGATTGAGCGTGTAAAAAATAAAGCCATAATTCAGATGTGGGATCTTCAAAAATGTTTTTTAGTAACAGGGGACATTTTTCAATATTCAAAAAGTAGTTTTTTAATGGCTGATACATTTTTAAAACCCTTTCCAAGGCAGGCATAACAGCAAGCCATCTTGTTTTGCTATATCCGAGCATTTGTTGATATTCCATTTCAGTTTCGGCACAAAACTCCTTTAGAGCTTCAACTCGAATCGTGTAAATATTAAAAAAAATGAATATATCTTCACAATAAGCTTTCTTAATCTAAGGGTAGCCTGTCTGCAGCAGATTTTATTGCATTGTGAATTACATGGGCTCCACATCCAATACCTATCAATGGCTTTTTCAAAGATGATTGTATTCGTTAACACATTCCTAACCTAGCAGCACCTCCGAAATTGACGTTGGCATTGTCTCCTCAAAATGCCTCGAATTTTGCTGTCAAATTATTATCTGTCAACACTTGGTTTAAATAATCGACTATGATGTCAGAAGTCTCACCTGGTTGGTCTTTTAGATCTAAAATTTTTATTTGCACATCTATGTAAGGTTGAAAAAAGCGTACTAGAATAGGGTATATTTTCTTGTTACTGTGGTTTAAAGCGCTGTTTACTATTGTAATACAATTGGACTTATCAAGATCATCTTTTAATTCTTTCATTGCTGTAGGCGTCAAAACATTTACTTCAAAAGCTTCTGCTTTCGTACATGCGCATGTAAATTTGGGATCAAAACATGATTGAATTAATTTTGACGCACAATCATTAGAGCAAAAACTGCTGCTTTCTTGTATCGTGTGATAACCCCAGGCACCTTCTGCCCCGGCAATATCCAAATCCTTTAAAGTTGGTTCGTCTGATTTCTTGAAAAAGTTAACATCAAAGAATTCAAAGTGGCGACCCGATCAGCTTTTATATGTTTTTCAGACTTTAAATGCTGTTTAATATCACTGGCACCACCATGGGAAACGCTAAATTCTGTACGACACTTTTCACATCTGACATCTTAAGGAGTATTTATTTGCTTGATAAACAGATATTTTGCTTGTAAGTTAACATTGAACATACACTTGCGTTTCAGCATTTTAACTTATGATTCCAAAACAAAAGAAGTTATTACTATTACTGTATAGTTTATTTACTAGGTACACAAGTATCAAACAACAACAAAACAAATATCGAGAAGTGGGCGAACGAAAAATACGCTCGTCTGCAGACCACATTGTAGAACAAATCCAAGTCTGAAAGAACAGAACTGCACATGCTCAGGAGAAAAATTGGTGACTTTGAGATCTTACCTTTGTACCATATTTGGCAGCTTTTCGCGTTACTTTTAGCAATAAAATATTTTATGATTTAGCACTTTTTCTTTGCATCAAAGGTTTTGTTTTAGAAAAGAAGTGGAGGGCAGAGAGTAGGGGGTGAGGGCAATCATTCAATAATGCAAACTTAAGAGACATTTTTTTGCACAGTGCGACAGCAGTCTCGACTACTCAAATTTTCATGCAGTTTCAGAAATCAATTTTGCAAATAATTTTTGGGACAATTTTGCGTCCCAGAGTTTATTTCGGGAACACCGGGACTCAACTCTAAAAATGGACAGTCCCATTCAAAACGGGACGTCTGGTCACATTAATCATGTTGCATATGACTAGTCTTTACTCACCTGTTTAGATACTATAGAATTACACCTTAGCTCTATGAATTCCTTTCAAACTTCATAAACAAATAGGAAACCCTAACAGGTGGAGTTAGGTTATTTTGGATTTGAAGATTTGGGTACAAAATACTTTTAGCAGAGTTGGCTTTATTGTCAAATCCAGTTCAGAACCAGTCTTTGAATTTCCTTGTTCTCTCAACTATACATTCCCAACACCATTTAATTTTATTATATTAAGATTGGTTGGTTCGTCGCTCAATGGTCAGTTTTTACACATGATGGCTAATTAGACTGGGACCTATGGTTTAAATAATTATATTAAGGAAAAAATTCATATGTATTATTATTCTATAAAACTGATAATGACTTTAAGTATAATACTCATTCAAAATTTGCACAGCAATGAATAAAACATGAGTTGCAATTATCAATTTCTAAATAAATTGCTAATTAAAAAGCAAAGGTAGCTTGCAACTTTCAATGAGTAATTTTATTGCAAACTTAATCATGGTAGCACAGCTATTTGTTGATGATGCAAATGAATCTCAGGCTCATTTGGTTATCATATTGCTTTACAAACATTTTGGTATTCAAAGGTTCATTTGGTCAGGATTCTAAAATTTAAAGTGAATTTCAAACACTATAACACATTCGCTCCAAAAGTAGAAATCCCACAGCGGGCTGTTTGACAGCTCATCAAATTTCAAATGCATAGTCAAATACTGATCCTAAGTAAACACTTGGGATAAATGTGAATAAAATTATATTTACTTTATCACTAACCATGAAATCTTGTATTTATAGATTTTTACTAGTAAATAATTGTCAGAAATTATAAGTGCATTTCACTATAGCTTTAAAGAAAAATTTTTAATCAAGAAATTCATTAACTCACCAATGACATAGTAAAACTGAACCTTTTTTTAAAAAAGACATGAAATCAGCATATTACAAATAATAAAATTAATAGAAAAATTTTAATTCCTTCGACTGAAAATTATATTTTTTTATAACTAAGGAACACTTGATTTAACTATAAAAAATTTTCTTATTAAAATAGAAATCTTATTTCTTTTGTGATATTTTTTTACTTTTTTGCCACTTTCACAAAATTTTCCTAAAATTAAGGCTTTAAACAGAGTGATAGAAGAAAACACAATTGATATATTTAAAGCAATGTATAATGTAATTGCATGCATCCCTAAATGCAGAAATAAAAAATGTTTTAACTAAAAAAAAAAACATTCATACAAAATTATTTACTCATTTAATTAAAATAATTATTAAATAATAAAAATATTTTAACAAATAAGTCTCTTTTACTTACCTGTCTGAACAGCATGTGAAAGCATGATATGTTTTGTTAACCTATCTTTTCCATGCACATACACAGAACATACAGAACACTGTAAATGTGGTCCAGGTTGATCTTGCAAATGTCTTTGTTTTACATGCGTTCTAAGTCTGCTGGGCCTTGAGGTACAATAGTTACAATATCGACACACATAAGTTTGCATACGATGCATTGATTTCATATGTTGGTGATGAGAAGTGAAATCAACAGATGCATAACCACAGAGACCACAATAAAAAAAGTTGCCAATTTCTGTAACATCAGCCTCAGGTACTAATCTAACAGTTTTGTTGTGAGCATTAGGATAATGATCTCTCACTTCAGATAATGTCTTCAAGGTAGTCTCACAGAATCTACAACCTGAATTTAGAGTAGTTTCTTCATTTACATCAGCTGGAACACAAACAAACACAATATTTTCATTGAATTCAGCTTTGTTAGTATGTACAGCCAACTCGTGAATAACATGATAATGTTTCTCCAAATCCGCAGGAAATCGAAGAGAATATTTATTTCGACAGAATAAGCACTGTAGAGTTGTATCGTAGGAGGAAAATATTTGACGAAATAAGAACATACCAGATAATTTATCACAATTATCTGCTTCACTTAATGGAAGTTCACTTTCAACTAATTGTACAGAATTGGGGAGTATCATTGCATTTAAATCATCAATAGCTTCTAATGTACAGTCTTCAAGAGCAGGTCTAGTATCTCCTCGTTTTTTCAACTAAACAAAAGATAAATTAAAATTAAAATTGGGTAATTTTCATATCAGAATTATCTACTTAATGATATTAACAAATTACTTATTCTGCCAAATTATTTTCCCTATTACAGAACCAAACATTTGTATCTTCATTTGTCAATATATTTAAATGTTACAACAAAAATTTAATAAATCAATTGAGTTTAGTTCCATTTTTCTTAAGAAACTCAAAAAGTAAAAATGGAATATAGATTTTGGTTACGTGTCTTTTTAGTGACAAAGTTTCTTACTCAAGAAAATAGTTTTATTTATCCCTGTAAATTAGATTTAAAAAAATTTCAATTTTAAAATAGGCAGAACAATTATTATTTAATAAAATTAAGTAAATATTCAGTTTTAAAGGTTAATTCAAAATCTAATATTAAACAAAAAATTTATGGTAGAGCAAAAAAATTTTCACTGGAAAAATATTTTATGATAGAAGAAAAAAAACATCCTATTCTAAAAATCAAAGATTAACTCAATCACTAAACTCTGTTCTTAAATAATTTTTAAAAATTATGATAAGTGTACAAAATGCTACTTCTCATGATGCTTATGCAGTAGATGCTCTTTTTTTTTTTTTTTTTTTTTTTTGTCTTCAGATGTAGGTAAAATAGTTCTTAAAAAAAATTGGGAAAATAAGCATTAAATAATGCTTATTTTTATACATGATTTCTATCTCGTTATAGATCACCTTTTAAAAAATATTTAATACTAAATAAGAAACACATACAAAATAAAATTATTATTTATAAACAATCTTTTATTTTGTTTTAGTGATGGAAAATTCAATAAAATAACAACTTTTTGTTTTGAAAATAGGTATTTAAAAACACATTTTTGTATTTTTTGTTGTCAGAAAGCATTTTATTGTCATTTTTTTCAAAAAAGTAACATCATCTTGAAAGCCATTTTTATGTTAAACGCCTAAGTTTTTTTTCATTGTTTTTCATTATATTCTCAATATTTTAACCATTTAATACTTCTTGTATGAAGAAATTACAAAAACCTCATTTAAAAAGTCCCCAAATTAAACTTCTGGCTGCAATATATTTCCTTACGAAATTTGATAGCTAACTCATCTTTATCAAATAATCAGATAAATGTTTTTGGCTTTCTTCAGTTACAGTGGTTTCAAGAAAATCTGTATGCCAAAATGATCTAGATTTCATTATTTTAATGCAGTGTCATTCCAAGTGCATTTTGCTTTGAATGTCAGTTTCATAAGATGATTTCAAACCCTAATTACTCTTTGCAAAATTATTTTTAATAGTTGTATATGAAGCTATTGATTATACTTTGACATATACTACTTAGGACAAGAGTGGTGGAAAAAATTCCATACAAATTGCTTTAAGAAAACTGGGATTTCAACATTAGCATTATAATTAGTTTCTTTCATTGAATTCAAAGATTCTCCAATAAAAACATCAATCTTAGTTTCTTAACCATAAAATAGGTGCAGTATGTCCATTTTTGGACCTTGCACCATAAAACTCAACCAACTATAAAATAAACTAACAGTTGAAAAAAGACATATCAAACATAAACAAAAGGTACTTTAGCAAATTTTTTTTAAATTTTAGTTTATAATGATTTTAATTCTTGTTCATAAATTTAATACTTGAAAATCCTTTTAATAAACTTGCTTTCATGCATTTTTTGTTCGCATCTATCTTCTGCCATCTGATGTTTCATTCATTTTTTATATGATTGAGAAACATGAATCTGCATTATTATTATTGGAGAATCTTAGAATTGTAGACAACTAATTACAACATTAAAAATTAATCAAACAATGAAACGGATAAAAAGTAGTTTTGATCCTAAAATCGAAATTGTTAAAATTTGAAATTAAAGAAAAATATTTTAACAAATCATAAAATGATTTATGTTAGTAAATTATAAAGCTATTAATAGTGCCAATCTCAAGTATATTCAACCTGGATTTTCAGAAGCAATCTGTGTGTGTGAGTGGAATTTCTTCTATTTAATCTAACTTTTGACTTGGCATAGACTTGAGTGCAGTGAATAGCCTAAAGTGAAAATATTGTAAGATACATTTGAGCTTGGATCACATTCTAGACTCGCTTTATGAAAATAACTTTCTGGGTACAATGCTCTTCCAAATGTAAGCTTAGAATGATGTTTAAAAAAAAAAGAAAAGAAAAGAAAGAAAGAATCAAATTATTTTGCCTAGCATGTGTATTTAAATGAACCACTGTAACTGAAAGAAATCAAAAAATAGATTTGACAACCTGAGTAAGTTATACATCTAGGACAGTCGACAAAGAAACCTCTGCCCTTTGAAATTTCATTTCAGGATTTTTGAATCTGGATTCAAATATAATATATTTCTAAAAATTATTAGATTATTGAGAGCATAATAAATAAAAGCAAAAGAGAACTTTCAGATATCAAATATTTGAAGAAAATTATTTTATTCTTCAATTTGTGCAACAAGCAACTGCAAAATAAATAGATAAATGCAAAGAAAGTTAATTTTTGAAGAAAGAAAAAAGTTAAATGCTTTTCTACATCAAAAGAATGTTTTCAAAAATGTAGTTTTGAAATGGAAAAAATTAAATGATTACTTAAACTGAGTTTTCCTCAGTAAAATGAAAGTAGTATAGTTTTTAATTAGGAATTTTATTTTGCCTGTTTTTATAATGAATACTAAAAATATTTTCTAAAAGTAATAAAAAGAGAGCAGCATGGTCAATAAAAATTAAAACTTATTTTTCTATTTTAGAAACTATCAATTTTAAGAACTATTGTACCAGTTCCTAAGTGTTCATAAAAATGAACTTTTATTGTACTTATATTTAGAAACATTATTTTAGTTTGCTACAATAATAATCTTCAAATATTATTAAATACTGTTACAACTAACACACATATATAAGAATTATAGATATGAAATTAATGTGCAAGTACAGAAATTTTCTACTTACTGCATATGCATATCTAGAACCGCCCTTTTTTGGATCATCATAATCTTCATCATCATCTTCCATATATTTAGACTTTTCTATTTCTCTTATTCTACCCACACTACGTCGAATAGCTTCCACTTTAGCAGTAGCTTTCTGTACAGCTTTCTGACGGTCATTTCCACTTACTTCAACCATTGTTCCATCTTGCATTACTACAAATACGCGATTCTTTTTAATTTCCCGCTCTTCTTTAATTTTTCTGCTCACAATTGAGCTTTTCCTTGTCATAAGTTCACTTAAGGTTGCTCCTAAGTAACCACCATTGGTCAACCTATTGAGTTGGTCTTCTTTGCGAGGACGACCAGGTCTTCGTTTTATTCCTTGAGCACCACCCCTACCTCTAGTACTAGGCATTCTTTGCATATATTCAGGACTAAATTGGAATACTGAAGATTTTTTTGTTGGACCTTTTCGTACAGGACTAAAATTTGGATCTTGAATTAACTCACGATAATTTATGCTATTTTCAAAGGAAGAACTATTATTTGTAGTTACATCACCATCTGTGTTCATGGAATTTTCATCTCCTGATTCTGGTACTAAAATCCTCTCTCCTCCAATAGTTTGAACTGCTTTCATTCCTGGTTCACACCGTGACTGAATAGGTCTAGAAAGAACAGTATTTCTTTTAAATATTGGAGTTACAGTCAAAGTCCTTTGTCGAAATTCAGGTTTTGCAGCAGATGGTGATGATGACTGACTGGGTGACATGCCTTGGACTATGATATGACGCTGAGGTTCAAATTTGCGAGGTCTACCACGTTTCTTTGAAGATGGATATTTCCACATTTGTTCAGGTGAGACACCCGAATTAGCAGGCTGTTCCCCACCAAGACCAATAACAACCGGACGGGGTAACTTTGGAACATTAGGTTTAGCCCTACGAGGAGGACCATCCAGAATTATATCATCATCATCATCATATGTACCTGACAAATCTTCCTCAAAATTACTATCCCCAGAAGCATCCATTTCGGATTCAGAAAATTTTCCTAATTTTGGTTTAGGAGCAGATGATGTAATGGCCTCATCAAAATTTTCTACAATATAATCATTCCACCTGGATGGTAATTTACTGCGTCGTCTTTTCCCTGAGGTATCTTCAGAATATTGGTTTTCTCTACTATTTTGCTGTGAATCATTAGTAGTGTCATCATGAAGATAACTAGGTGGTTCAATTGTTTTTGGTTTTTTAGGGCGACCAGGCTTTTTCTTTTGAATATTACTAGCTTGCATATAACTATATAAATTGGATGGTTTTTTCACAGTGTGCGATAATATTTGAATGTCATCATCATCTTCAGGTTCAGCCTTTATGTTACCAAATAGATTTAAGTCATTCATAGAAGCTCTGTTATTTTCTTTGTTAAGAATTATTTCAGGAAGCAGTTTTTTAGGCCCTAAGGACACTTTGGGTTCTAAGTTTGATTGCTCCAATAAATTTAGCTGACTTTGATCTCCCATAACTAGTATATATTTTCCAGGTTCTCCAGGCTTAGGAAGATAAATAGCAGATGGTCCTTCTTTATTTGCTGATCCCTGCGAATCACTTGTAGGAATACTATTTAATAATTCCCATAGTTTGGTTTCATCTTCCAATCTTTTGGCTTTTGTTGGAGCGCCTCTTTTAACAGGTTCAGCATCCTCCCTGTTAAGGTTCAAAGCTTCCAAAAGGGAATCAGTGGCAACAACAGTTCCTGATACAACTTCCTAAAAGAAGTAATCAATATTAATAAAAGAACAAAGACAAAAAAATTTTTTTAAAAATATGATAAAAATTTATACCAATTCTTTAAAATTTCAATAAAAACATTATGTAAAAGGACTTCATTAAGAGGCTAAACTCAGCTTGTTAAAAGATGGCACTCAATTTGCTAATTTGTCATTTTACATTATAAATTTTCCTTAGCTTCTCAGAATTAACCTATTATTTCACATATAAATATTAAAAAATTTACACAAACTTAAACATTTTACAATAACTTTATTCATAGTATAAACTTTTAAAAAACAATTTTTTAAAAATATACATGCTCATCTATGCACTTTTTAATTAAAATATTAATTGATTATTATTTTTTAATTTAAAAAAATTAAGATTTACATGCAGATCATGTTGAAATTTCCTTTAACCCTTTAAACAGTTTGCCCGTACAGTGTCGTAATGCTACCCGAAATTGGCCTCATCTGGTTTGCCCGTGCGCACGGGCATCGATATTTTCTCCTTTCCTTTTCTGGTTTGCCCGCATTTTTCATTATTGAAAGAGATTATTTAGTATTATTATTTTTCAACAGATGGCGTGGCTTGTCCATGTAAATGAAATGCTTTTCATCCGGGTTTTTTTATGTAGCGGGAAAGCAGGAACTTTTCTTTGAAATTTTTGTTCTACTGTATGCCGTGCTTGTGAATCTTATGGAAATTATGGATGGAATAGACTACGAAAATACTTTCTTGTTAGATGATGAACTACATTCTGATACAGATACAGATATTTCTTCTAATTATTTGGATTATTCCTCAGATGACTCGTGCAGTGAGCTCAGCTCTGATGAAGATTTGAGTTCTGCAAGAATTTTTACCGAGGTTGATGTGAAAAATCCACCTGCTCCGTGTCCTCGATTTAAATTTTCTGGTATTCCCTCTGTGCACGTACAATTTGACGACACTTCTGATGTTCTACAATTTTATGAAACATTCATTGATTTTTCACTCATGAGTAAAATTGTGGAAGAGACAAATAAATACGCTAAACAGTGCATCCAATCCAGTGTTGCAAGACAATTCTCAAAGAGTAAATTTTGGGTAGAAACTACTGTGGAAGAGTTGCATGTATTTTTCGCTCTCAATATACTTCAAGGAATTGTAAAGAAACCTGGAATTGATCATTATTGGAGCAAAAGATATTCAACTAATACACCTTTTTCTCTAAAATAATGTCTCATCGCCGATTCTGCCTTTTGCAACGCTACTTGCATTTTTCTGATAATGCAGCATTTGACTCCACAAAATCACGAATGCCCAAAATTAGTAAAAGTTTGGCCAGTTCTGAAACATCTCAATGAGAAATTTAGTGAAACGGTGACACCAGAGCGAGATGTAACAATAGATGAGAGCCTTATGCTCTTCAAAGGACGACTAGGATGGAAACAATTTATTCCACTCAAAAGAGCTAGATTTGGAGTAAAATGTTTTATGTTGTGTGAATCTATTTCTGGTTATGTCTGGTCAATAATAATATATACAGGTAAAGACACTATTCTGAAACCTGAGTATTCTAAACTCTGCTTTTCATCACAAATTGTCCTGACAATGATGGAGCCTTTGCTTCATAAAGGATACTGTCTTACAATTGACAATTATTATTCTTCGCAGAATTAGCAGACAAACTTGTTTCATGTCGAACGGACACATACGGCACACTAAACCTCAAGAGAAAAGAAGTCCCAAAGGAAATGCAGAAAAAATTGAAAAAGGAGAGATTATAGCTTTTCAGAGAGGAAAAGTTACTGTGATGAAGTGGATGGATAAGAAAAAGTTTCGTTACTTTCCACAATACACAACACAGAAATGGAACAAATTCAAGTCCGCTCTGAAATGAAAGAAAAACCGAAAATTGTCATGGACTATAATAATACTATGGGAGGAGTAGACCGCATGGACCAAAATTTAAAAAGTTTTGAAATTATAAAGAAAAGGGGTAAAAAATGTTACAGAAAGATTTTTTTCCATATTTTCGACATTGCTGTATGGAACTCATATGTTGTCTACTGTAAAATGGAGGAAAAAACACTAACTAGAATATAGACTTGCTATCATTGACCGTGTAATTGAAAAATATCATTCGGGACTATATTTCCACCGTGGACTACCAGGTTCGAGCCTAATCCTCTGAGATTGACAGAGAGACACTTTTTGGAAATAATTGCTCCCACAGATAAAAACTGAGACCTGTAAGACAATGCGCAGTGTGCTGCTCGAAAATAAATGAGAATGGAAAGAGAATCCGAAAAGAAACACGTTATTTCTGCCCTGATTGTGATGTAGGACTTTGCATTACACCATGTTTCAAACTGTACCATACACAAAAAGACTTCTGAACTGTTTGGAAAAATGTAAACATCAAAATTCACAGTAAGTATGAGAGATATTTTTGCAGAACTTGTAAACCATTCTTTACTGCATGCAGAAGGTACTTTAGAAAAGCAAACATTTAGGGGTTTTTGTGTCCAAAATTGTATTATAAAAAATGTTGTAAAAGCATTAAAAGTGAAAAAAATAAAAAAAAAATCTTAATATTCTTATTCTATTAAGTATGGTACTTAATTAAATGCAATAAAAAAATATGCCTTTTTTGGAAGCATTTCTGGTAAAATAATTGACCGCTTAAAGGGTTAAACCTATAAGATTTTAACCTTTCAACTTTATGATTTTTCAACATTTTTCACATTGCCAGTTCCATTTTGTGGATGGTTGTAGAGAACAGAATGATAATTTTTTTCTTTATTCTATGGGACTGCTCATTCATCAATTGTAGCTGTGAGGTTTACTCAGTAACATTTTATAATTAAAGGCTTTTTTGCTGCAGAAATATTTGATCTTTTGTTATAAGTTTTCAGTTTCAATATGTTTTACATTAATTCTTAAATTATTCCATTTCTTCACAGTTTGATGATAATTTTCCAGCACTAATGTTTAACTGACAGATTCCATGTCGCTTTTTCATCTACACACTATCTACTAGCCTAACCTACTAGTTGTACTTACTGCTAGTTAGCATATGCTAGTTGTAAAATCCACATTTTCTTCAGATGCATTTTGGATATACAACAGTTTATACTTTAAAATAGACTGATCTTTATCCCTAATGAGGACTAACCAAATGTACAAGGCTTTGCTGGTTTTCTCACAATTACCTCTTTAAAAGTTCTGCTTTTTAAGACAATTTTGGAAATTTGTGCGAACATTCTTGCAATTCCAACAATTTTTGCTGCCAAACTCCACCAGTGTGATGAATGACACCACAGTTATCTGCACCCTTCTGTAACATTTTGCCTTTGCATTTAGCCTTTTTTGTGAGTCAAGCTTACCTTGCATAGATTAACTAAATATCTTCTCGCAAAACTCTCTATAATCACAATTATCAATAAGTCTACAATAAAACACACCATACTCAAAATTTACTGCAAACAAATAACCTTATTATGCACTGAACACTGAAAAATGAAACAATAGTTTACTGGCAAGAAAATATAAGTGACAGACAGAAATGGTTGGGAAGTTTCCGTGTAAGTGTATGGTTAGAGACACATAAGAAGATGATATATGTTAACTAATGAGGATCATATACCAGCAGACACATATGATCACTGACACCTGCAAACTATAGACAGATTATTTTTCAAAGTTTTTTGTAGCATTAATTAAATAAAAAAACGCAATTACTGGGTACTTTGAATAACTGGGACTTTGCTGTATATTGTTTTATTTACAAAGTGTATGCAGGTGAGTAAAACAATTTAAGATAACAGACACACATTTTTCTACTTTAAAAACCTTCAAGTTTACAAACTATGTTACTAGTTCCTTAGACTCTGTATGGCAAGCTTCTATTGTGTAGAGCAAATTTTTATCAAGAAATAATCATCACATATATTTTAAAAATAAGAAAAAATAAGATTTACTTATAAGCAAAGATATCCAGATTAGTGTATACAAATATCAATTTAAATTAGAGGAATAACAACAAAGTGTTTTAAAACAATAGAAATGCAAATGTATTGTATAACAACAAAATTTGTTTTAATACAATACATTTGATACATAATTCTAAATGTTCATCTTTTGTATTTTTGAGATAAAATGTCTTATAAATGCTTCAATTTTTTTAATTTTTACTTCTTGATACAAGTTATTTATTTAGATTACAGTAACTTTTAATTTTTTTTAACATACAATAGTATCCTAACATATTATGCATTATTTCATTTTGCTGATAACAAAGAAATTAAGCATTATATGTTGATACTAGGAAATTAATTAAACTGAAAAGGTTTAGTTTTTGTCAACATAGTTGAACTAGCAGTGACTTTCTCTAGTCTAACAATAAATATATTCTAAAAAATAACTTCTAGAATTACAAATCTGGAATGCAATTTCCTCATTAAGCATGTAATTTCTTAATCATTTTCTAATTTAAAATTATTATATTTGGTATATAAAAAAAATAAATTGGAATATAAATAGCTTAATTTTAAGCATACTTTATTCAATAAATAT
The DNA here is from genome assembly GCA_030067965.1 of Latrodectus elegans. Taxonomy (NCBI): domain Eukaryota; kingdom Metazoa; phylum Arthropoda; class Arachnida; order Araneae; family Theridiidae; genus Latrodectus; species Latrodectus elegans. The sequence continues at coordinate 2,786,159 of CM057810.1, forward strand.
TTCTTTTTTCAAATGCTAGAAGAATCTTTAATTTGAGAACAATTCCATACCAGTGATTAAAGTGGTTATGTGACCTAATAATAATATAATAGAATCATATATGTAATTCTTATAATTACACATTAAAAATCAATCTCCACCAGCAAAACTACAATTCTGTTAATTTCAAAAAATAATATTTTAAATTGACATTATTCTTCAATTTTTTTTTTTTTTTTTTTAAATTTTAAAAATTACAGTTTACACAAACATATAACAAAATAAGAATTCACATGTACCAAAAAATTTGTCAATTCTTTAAAAATCTATAACTTTAATTTTTAAACTGATTTCTATTAAATTTTGTCAGTAACAAAAATAATCATACAGATAATTCAATATGATTTGAAACAATTAGCTACATAAGAAAATCTTCTTAAAGTAAAGCAGTAGATGAATATTTTCAATGTTAAAACTTACATTTCCAAGTTTTATTCTTTTTGCAGGAGACATAGAAATTTGTTCAGACAAAATGCGTTTTGCAGCAGCTAAACGTTTTTTCTCTTCCAATTCTTGTTTCCTTTCATACTCGTATATAAGATCTTTACTGTAAATATTTTCTTCTGGTTCCCATCCATTTTGCGAACTAAAATCATTTTTTGCTACAATCAATTTAAAGTTTTGTTTTATATACTTCATAAAAAATACATAAAAATTAAACTTACTCAGGATAGCCTTTCCATTTCAGAAAATATTCTACTCTTCCATCTACAATACGTTTATCAAGAACTTTTTCAACTTGATAAACTTGCCCATTCTAAATTGAAATATATATATTATTTTAAATAAAATAACTGTTGAATGATTAAATGCTCACAATGTAAGAAAAATTTAAATTTCGTTACTTTTGAATTTTAAGGCAAATAAAGTTGTAAAAGAATCAAAAATAAACTTATTGCAAAAATAGTTTCTAAAGCTAATCTAGTTTTGTAAAGCATTTTAGCATTATTGTAAACACACCAAATCTAATTCCAATAAAATCACACCAGTTTTCAACTCTTAAATTAATTCCTCTAAATTATCATTTGTATATTTACTCATTCATTCAAACACATGTGTGCCCTTAAAAATTATAACAGCAGGAAGAAATAAAATAACAATGATGTAAAAATATATTAAACATAATTTATATATTAAATATATTAAACATTAATTACTAAAAACAATAAATGATTAATTTTTCAAGATTTGGAAATAGAGATGCCCAACAACCAAGATAAAACATTTCCTGTTAGAAATTAGGAGAATGACTTGCTTTGGTCAAGATTTTTGATATCACAATAATATAAGATATATTATCAACATGAGATCTTCCACCATATGGCTTAATCTTTTGAGTTCAGCGACACAGTTTTAAAAAACTGCTCTTACAGTGGCACGAGAAGGAGACATTTCCTACCCCCTGATTAAAAGAAGAAGGTCATTTTCCACTACATAAGTTCTGAAGATTTCACCATGATAAATTTTTATCTTTTGTGAGTGGTGTTCTGTGCTGGGTCTGCCACAATTTTAACGAAATGCAATTGTTTTTACAATAAATACTTAATTTTTCATCAATAAGCAATCAACTTTTTCCATTCATTGTGTAACAAAATCAGATTAAGAAAAATAACAAAAAATTTAACCTGTACACTTGTGTAGGAAACAAATTTAGTCTGTGTTATAATCTATGATATGGGATATGTTAATTTATAATAGAAAATTTTCTGAAATTATTGTTTAAAATAATAACATGATAAATTTATGCTAATACAAGGTTTTTCAGACATTTTATCAGATGTTTTTTTTTATACTTTTCTGTTTCCCAGAAGTTTATTTTCCAAATCCTTGGAGATTGCAAATCACAATCTTAAAATAATTTTACTTTGCTGATTGTTTTCAGTCTACAGTGATGTAAATAATAGGAAAAAGAAAAAATTTAGCATACAATTTAAAAAAAAAAAGAGAGAGAGAGAGGAACATTTGAAAAAAAAATATTATTTAAATTAAAAAAAAAAAGCTGATGACTTTCAAGTTTCAAATTATTTGATGATTTTATGAAATTGAAGTATAAAAAAATATTTTTTATTGTTTCCACAAAAATAGAAAAGTTTATTTCTTTGACAACCTAAGAATATGCTTACATCAACTTGAGAATTTTTTACTTTAATGAAACCCATCTTCTATATAACTTAATTGTTTAAATTTTTACTCTCAGCAATTATAAAATATTTAAAGAAGAAAGTTGATTAATAATAGTAGAAAAAATACAGATTGAAAAAATAACAAGTAATGCCACAATAGTAATGCATAAATGAAATTAGAATAACATTTAAATTGTAAAACAAATTTTCCTTTCAAAGCTTCCATAAATTTTAGAATATTTTTTCTAATATTATAATTTTTTCCATTTTGTAATTACTTGATATTGTAATATTCATTTTCCTTTATTTTCTTCAAATTGGATTCCTTCAACATTTCCAAAACTTTTATAAATTACAAAAATTTTGTAAACATATTAGTATATACGTTCTAAGGATCTAAACATTTGTATTACATAAAGTTCTCAAAGAAATGAGATTTTCATCAAGTAAATTTTTAGCAAAAGGACCAAGCATTAACTGAAGTGAGTTCACATTGGATAAAATTTAATGCCAACTGGAAATTTGAGGCATAATTTTACAACACTTTAAAAATTGTGATAATGATGTGACTTACCAAAGATTAAAAGAAAAATTCATCAAACCCTGGAGAAAAAAAGTTAGTGTTTTTCTACAATACCAGACTTTCAAATATAAGAGTCCTTTCTGTGAACATGCATTAATAATATAATGAGTATCATTAAATCAAATATTTAAATAAAACATTGAATTTTATTTTTCGCTAAGGAGATTGGTAGAAAATAATAGATAAGATCTTATGGTAAATCTTGTATATGACCTTATATTCTAAAAGATTTTCCCCTCAGCTTCCCCCTTTCCAATTCACTAATTAAATTTAAAATCCAATACTGATTTCTAAATGAAAATACTTTCTTAAAGAATGTTTTCGTCTAGAATTTTTCATCAATATTTTTAATTTACATTTAATAATTATATTCTTTCATGATTATTTTTATTTGCATTAGTTATTCTAGTCTTTGTTTCACAAATTCTTTAATACAGAGATTCTTTTTTTATTTATTCTTTTCAATTCAAATTATCATTTTATTAAAATTAATAGTTTTCTAAAAATTAATCAAGCTTAAGTAACAATAGGATGATAAATGTTTGGAACATGTTTACTGTTCAAATATACAAAGTTAAAAATAAGAAATATAAGATAAGAAATAATAATAAAGGTTTAAGAGACCTCACCAATGTTCTAATCATAATGTTTTCACTGAAGTATTGTACACTGCATATATAATAAAATCAAAACCTGAAATCTTAAATTTGAAGTACATAAAGAAATTTTTCATTATAAAAAAACTGCTTTCGATGGATTAATAAAAATACACAAAATAATCTAGATTTCATTTGTACCTCAATTTTTCTGCTTTAAATTAAAAGTTTTTAATTTTAAAATGGACAATTTCATGTTCCTAAAATATTTCAACAAATTAACAAAATATTTTAGCTAAAGAGCATTGACTCTTTTGTAGAATAATAATAAATAAATGCAAAATAAAAACATACATTCATTAAAGCATAAATTATAATTTCTTTTTATTTGTTCTATATATCATATAGATTAAACTCAGGATTTAATGTTAAAAACATAATTTCAGATTTTTAATCACTTAAAAATAATTTCCTGACAAATTTTTAAATTTCTCCAATCATTAACAATTTTTCTAATTTTAAAGGTTTATACATCAAGAACAGTGACATATGAAAGTTTTAGAAAAATTTGAAATAATCAGGTTGAATTACTTGGTTGATTTTGTATACAATAATCCATGATATTTTTTACATACAATGAAGTAACTAATTAAGCCAACTCTTTTAGATCTTATAATTTGCTGAATCATTTATTTAACATTAAATTTAATAATTTTCCATTTCCCTTATTAAGTCTGATTAAAGAAATAAATTCATATGAATTTACTGTCTTTGCACCAAAAATATAAAATATTGTTTTACAATAAACATAGAATTAACTCACAATTTCCTCGATACATTGTCTCAGAAGGCAACGCTTAGAAGCATATTTCCATGATCCTGATTTCTTTTTCTAAATTTATAAAACAAAAGTTAGAAATGTGTTACACATTTACACATTGTATATAATAAAAAATATAATATTTATAAAATATGTAATATAAAATTTAGATATGTGTGTGTGTAATATATATATATATATATATATATATATATATATATATATATATATACATACACACACACCTAAATTTTTATTTAAGAAATATAAGTTAAAAATTAGCAGAAAGTTTAAATGTATACATATTTTATACTTACCAAACAAACTTCACATTCATCACAATCTTCAGTCCTCAAACAATTTTCACATATTCCACAAAATGTAGAACCTTCATAATCATCAGTGGGTTCACTTTTAACTTTAACACCTCCATACAAACTTTTTTCTTTATATCGATATTTTTTCTCCTAAAACAAAATTAACGTTTAAATCATATCATTTACTAATTAAGCTTACAAAAATAAGCTAAAAATAATGAAATTTTGGATAATTTTATATTTAAAAATTAAGATAATGCAAACTATATGAAAGCAAATGTTTACTTCTATACATTTCTATTAAAATAATGCAAACTATATGAAAGCAAATGTTTACTTCTATATATTTCTTTTACCTAAAACATTAAGTATTTAAATGCTACTTACTAATACAACTAACAAGAACCAAATAATAATTAACAAGTAAAAAAAAAAATAAAAGAAGACACGTGAAAACAATAATAAATCATATCTAAGTCTTTAAAAACAATACTTTAAACCTGAAACAACTAAAGATGTTTCTGCTACATTATTTTGTACTTAGTTCTTCGATTAAGTAAAATTTATATAATTAAAAGAAATCAATGAAATTTAAAAAATTGAAAAATAAAAAGATAAAATTACTTTTTTGTATAAATAATAATCACTGTATTTAGATTTTTTCTTTTTATGGCTGAGATACTTTTCATAATCGATATCATCATAAGATTTCTTTGACACTTTCCCATGTTTCTTTGCTTTATCTGAAAAATAAAATAATTTAACACCAACACAATAATATATGAAAGAATGAATTATTATTTCCTTCCTTTTAAACACAATTTTTTTAATGCAGCATTTACTTTAAGGATACTGAAATATTTAATTTTAAAAAATACTATACTATAAAAAACCAGTTATACAAAGAAGTTTTTTAATATTACAAATCAGTGTAATTTCTACAAGAAGTCAAATATTAAAAATAATCAGCATAAGTTATTAAAATACTTATAAAAATATAATTGATTTTTTTTTCTTCTCAGATATATGGGGTGATCAACTTGCGGCTCATGAGCCACGTGCAGCTCTTTGTAGGATTATTTGTGGTTCTCAATAAATAAACCCAAGTTTAATTCCACAATTCCTACTGATTTGCTGCGTAATTCACTGAGAACATCTTGTTACAAAATATTTAAAATATCCTGATGTTATGAAAACAATGTTACCCATTGTAAATAACATTCCCGCCAAAGCCAAAAAAAAAAAAAAAAAAAAAAATCGACAACAATGCAAATTTTTAAAGGAATTCAAAAATTTCCTTTAAGAATTTGCATTGTTAGATGGTTATCTAGCTACTATTAAATCGATTTGTAGATTTGTTTGATCTGATAACCGCATTTCTTAAAGAAAAAGAAATAATTTATTCTGAATTAGACAATGACAAGTAGTTAGTTACAAGACTTAAATGTTTTTGACTGATCTTACGGAACATCTGCAAACACTGAATTTAGAATTGGAGGAGAAAATAAAAATAACATATGATCTCTCAGTGTATATTTAGTTCTCAAAATAAATTACAACTTTTTAAAAGAAATTTAAAATAACACATCTTCTCATTTTCCTCAAATTAAAAGAAAAATTTTCCAAGATTAAACAAGAAAAACTCAACGAGTATATAAAAAAGCTAGAAGGAATATTGATCGAATTGCAAAATAGATTTCAAGACTTGAAATATTTTAAACCTTCTCTTGATTTCTTTCTGAATCCATTTGAAATTAACATACTTAAGGTTAGTTCTCCATTTCCAATATGATTACACAAAAAGCATCTGGAAATTAGAATTAATAGAGATGCAAGAAGCACACGCTCAATAAATAAAATATAAGTCGGTGCTGATTACTGAATTTTGGAAAATTTGCACCAGAACTGAAGCATTCTGGATTAAAAAAGGCTGCTAGTCAAATTATTTCAAAATTCAGAACAATGTACACATGTGAATTACTGAGAAGTGCTGTCAAAATTATTCACCAAATTTTAAAGAATTATCAAGAAGTAAAATTAATGTTTAATATTTAAATTCAATGCACATATTTTGTACTTTTATTTTTATGTTTTCCACAAATATAATTTCGATAAAAAAAATTTTTTTTAATACCTTTTTTGAGAACTTTCTAAGTACACATTTAATTGCAGCTCGTGAAAAATTTCAAATTTTTAAAATGGCTCAGATTATCAAGGATCTTGGCCACCCCTGATATATATATATTCACTCAATTTTAATACACATAAAAATGGAGTTTCAAGTATTTATGAACATAAAACACTTCACAAGTCTGGAAATAGCAATATTATCAGAATATTATTTTTATCAATTAAGCAAATCAATTAATATAGTAATTAAGAAAATTTTCTTCATTACATTTCTTCATGTAATGAAGAAAATTTTCTTAATTACTAAGAAAATTTTTTGTTACAATTGCACAATTAAGAAAACGAACAACCAATTTTCATGTTACATTAGATATAAATCGACAGAAAAATCAGATTAATTACAAACAGCCACCTTATTTGGGGAAGCAAAAGACTAAATGAAAATTTTTTGCCCTTTTCCATATAATCGAAATTTTGGAGATACATCTGTAAAGAATATACTACATTTAAACTAATTAGGATTTGACTAATTGAATAAAAACTACAATTTAATTATAATCAATAATTTTTATCATCTTTTTTTTTAGAAACTAGAAATAATTCATAATTTGTAGTTCATACATAAAATTGAGAATATTTTTAAAAAATGTTAAAATACTTAACATTTTTTAAAATATTTCACAAGATATTTCAAGGTCTAATATTTTTTTTGTCAGTTTGTGACAAAAAAAAACTCATTTATTATTTTAAAAGTTTTAACTTGCATAATTATCAATGAAAACTTTTAAATCAAATTGATGAAAAATATTTTTTTTTTCAAAAGTAAAATTCTAGCAGAAGAAATACTTATTGTAAGCAAATGAATAATTCTCATTGTACACTATTTCCAATAATAATAAAAATAAGTGCATTTGTTTACAGCTTATCATTAAAATGACACTTATAACATCAGAACAAGATCTTATCGTCCATCATAAAATGTGAAACTTTTTTAATGTGAGCTATTATTTTATAAGACAACTATATATTTTTGATCGGCATATGTTGCTTTGAGTATTAGTATAATTTTATACAATGTCCCAAATATGTAACCATATTGGCAATGTTGAACGAACAGGTTGGTTCAAATGAGTCATTTTATTTAACAAGCTATCTAACAATTAAATATAGAATAAAAAATTAAATATAGAATAAAAGTTTCAGGTTGGTTGATATTAAGAAAATTGTCATAAGTAGAATATTTTTATATAATGTTATTTAATACTATAGCATTTGTACTATACAAGGAGTTTTTAGATTGTACCCCCCATTGGCTCAGTTTAAACACAATCAATCAATACTATACAAAAAATATGTAAAAAGCACAAAAATAAATGGCATTTAGCTTTTAGTTACTCCATATTCATTAAATAACAATTTCTAATATAAATTGTGCAATATTAGTTTTCTAGCATTTTTAATAAGCTTTGTTGCGGTAGGTGGATAAAAGGATTTAGGTCCCAAAATCTTAAAATACAATTTCAGAACAGAATCAACAAGAAACTGGCAAAATAAATTTCAAAAAAGATTTAAAATAGAGTAAAGTCTAAACAAAGATTTTAACAAAATGTTTATTAAGAAATTAAATAAAATACACTGTTCATACAGACATCCAAGAATCAAATTCCAAGAGTCAAATCAAAAATTTCCAGGAGGTATTGACTTTCACGTTAAATAGTTTTTTTTTTTTTTACTTTATTTTAAAAATTGTTCTTAACTAAATATGCAAATAATAATGTACATACAATACTTTTCATTCATTTCTATAAATAATAAAAAAATAATTGCGAACACTGATACTATGAACACAGATTATTTTTTATTTAAGTTAAAATTATTAATGATTACTTCAAAACACTTCAATGAATTTACAGCTATAACAAAATTTTTAATCAACTTTTCATATAATACTGGATTATACATTGTATAAATGATGAGTAATTTTAGAGTTTTTAAACATTTCCAATAGATTGCTGTCTATTAATTTATTGAGTAGTTCAAGATGAGTATGAATATTTCTTTTCAAATATAAATACACTTACTCAAAACAAACACAACTATTAGATATAGTTCCAAGGTTAACTTCTTTTCCCAATTATTATTATTTAATAAAGGCAATCCTAAATTTTCTTCTGTTTACTGCTAGATGTTTCTTCTGTTATAAATATACGAGGACCACTCTGAAATTTTTGAGATACAACTAGGTATTTAAAGTTATACTTACAAAATTTTAAGTGTGTTCAAAGTAGTCTCCTCTAGCATCAATGTACTTTTGTAGATAAATTTTCCACAGATTAAATGCCTCAAGCCATTCATTTCTTAGAATAGATGAAAAAATGCATTTATAGCCACATCAATCAATTCTTCTGAATGAAAACGACGTCCACATAAGTCCTTTTTTTAGATTAAAGTCGCACATAACTAGATCAGGTGAATACAACGGATGTTCGATCAATTTAATTTGTTTTTCTTTAAGAAACTCATCTGTTAATCCGGCTGTGTGTGAAGATGCATTGTCATTGTGAAACATTAGTCCCCTAACATTCAGTTCTTGTAGAATTCCTAGAAGACATTTAGTGGTATACCAGTTTGCTGTTACTGTCTTCTGTCCTTCCAACTTGATGGCTTTGACCAAATCTGTACTTTTGAAGAAAATGGAATACATCACTTTTTTCAGTGCGCGTTGTTTTTTCACCATTGTCGGCGGGAGATCATCTTCAAAGACCCGTACTTTGCTTTCTTTACATGTTGGAACGTCAAAAAACAGAATATATGTTTCATCACCTGTTACAATTCTAAAAATGATGCGGTGGCCACCATCACTTAGCAATTTAAGAGTTTCTTTACTGGTCCTTACATGCTCTTCTTTTTGGTACTCAGATTATGAAGACCCCAACAGCAAACTACTTTTTTCATATGTAATTCTTCATGAATGATTTTGTGTATGGCTATGGATCCAATGTTAAGTTCCTTCTGTATCATTTATTAAGTACAGTGATTATCATCCATTAACATTTTTCGTGTGGCAGATACATTATCCGGGATTATTGCCGACGGTGGCCTTCATGTGTGTTCTTCATCCTGAAGAAAATTGCAATCTCTTCTAAATTCTCTAAGCCATCTGAATACAGTAGCACGGGCTGGAGATTTATCACCAATGCTAATTACAACCGCTAAATGTATTCTTCTTAATTTATTCCTGCTTTAAAATCGTAGAAAATGTTCTCAAGTCAACTCCATTTTCTCTTCTGTTTAAAATTTATTCTATGCTAAACAAGTTGAAGTAAGTCAATAAGAAATTTTCTTCTGTGTTAAAATACTTTGTATATTAAAATTAAACCGTTATTTTTACTTTGTGAATTAACACCTGCATGTATCACAAAAATTTCAGAGTAACCCTCCTATATGCTTTTTACCCTTTTATATGGGATTTAATTGCCGATTCGCCCATATTTGAAATTCAGACGTATTTCTTGCAAATCAGACAACAGGCATGTGTTTTTCCTGAACCATACAAAAGACAATGTTTGTATGGTTTTTCCAGAGTCTACTGGTCATTCAAAAGTTTTCCACCTGGCATATTAAATACTTAATACATAAATAAACAAATTTATCCCAATTCAATTGAATTATAGGAAATGTTCATCAAGGGAGACATGGAATTTAAACATTTTATATTTAAATATTAATATTCAAAGAATTATATATAATATAAGAAAAACAGCAGCAATTAGAAAGAAAATTAATTAAAAGTGGCCATTTTAATTGTGCAACACATTCATTTTGTTTGGTGATTACTTCACTCTTCACACAATGCTTCACATCACTTCACTTTACATAAATCTAAAAATACTAAACCAAATTATCACGAGATTATTGTAGCTGAACTAGATCATGAAACCATTTACATACCTGCCAACTTTCGAAAAAGTATTTCAGTAAATTTTTATTTTCAAAATTACACATTATATATATTTGTAATTTAATTAACTAAGTTATTACTTGACTATTAATTTTATGTTAATTAAAAATAAATTATTAACTAATGAAAATGCAGATGCTAAGAATTTAATTCATCTAAAGATTTAATAATTAAAAGCTATAGATTCCAGAATGCATTCATAATACACTACAATTTTTGTGCTTTCTGAATATTAAAATAATACTTACAAGGAAATATTTTGCATTCCACAATGACACTAAACTGCACTCTGTTGAAATATTTATTTCAATCATTTATTAGATTAGATTAGATTAGATTTAAAATAGGGTGGTTCTAAAAGAACCTAACACCATGACCATAGGTCTATTGTACTATACCCCATAGAAAGCCCTATTTGAAGAGACCAGTGGCTGACGCAAAATTCAGCAGACATTTTACAGGAATTTCCTGCAACATCCAAGGTTCAATCAAGTGCTGAGCCAGGTGTTCAAATCAATGTGCCGAAAAGGTTTCACATTCACAAAAGATGTGTATTGAAGTTTCTTCCATATAATGACAACCTCTACAAGTGGGATCATCTGAGACTTCCATTATGGTGAGGTGTCTTTTAAGGTGGCAGTGTCCTGTAAGTAGTCCCACTGCTTTCTTTAGACTGCTTCTATTGAGCTTTAATAATTATTTTTGCCTTTTACTAGGGCATGTGCTATTTAATAGCCTTGCTTGTCTTTGATCATTGGCATTGTACCAATTCATAAACTGTTGTTTTCTGAAGAGATCAAAGACATTCTTTCTGATGAATTCTTTAGAAATACCTAGCACAATCATTTATTAACAAAAATAAATTATCTGCTACACACAATCGCCTTTAAATCAATTAAAGTTAATAATTATAAACACATCAACAATTAATAAAATAAAAAATTCTGAGTTAAAGATTAAAAAAACTTCATACAAAATTTTCTTGATTAAATATATTTCTTTAATATTTTACACACTAGAAGAATTCAATGATGTAACAGTGGCATTTTTAGCCTTTTCTAACAAACTCTTACTAAACTCTTGCTCATAATAAAATTCATAGCTTAAAGATTTCACAATAAACAAATTTTCTAAATTATTATTTAATAGTGAGTTTCTAAATTCATTTCGATTCTTTTTCACTAAACTAAAAATTCTTTCACACTCTGCATTGCTATGGGGTATCACTAAAAAATATAACATGAATTTAGATATTCTACCATATTGGTCACTTTTATCTACACTCTTAATTTGACCAATATGAAACCACAGAGAATCAATCTTTTCATTTTTCAACTTGGATAAGTCTTCAGTTTGCAATGAAGAAAACTGATTTTCTAGCTCGTCCATAGCCACATCCTTAGATTCACCATCATTTACTGGCAGCAAAAATGGAAACTTTTGAACAAAGTACCTTAAACTTGAAAATTGGCTTCATCTAGTTTATCCACATCTGGCAACTGCAAATGATGCAAAAGAACTTGTTTCATTGGAAATTTTTTTAAAATATAAACACAAAAAGTTATGAAATACTTCCAAACATCAGAAAAAAATTGCTTTTTTCCTTCATCAGATAATATTGCCACAACAGCAGATGTGTTTTTTCCAATGATTAAATCACACGATTCTTTTTGATTATCAAAAGAATGACAATCCACTTCAAATAAAGGTACATTTCGAATCATGGATGGATTAACAAACTTAGTTAATAGTTCTTTGAACATGCTATACATAATATCTGTTCTGTACCCATGAAGCGCTGTTGCAGCAGTGCCATCTTTGTATGTGAGAAAAACAAAATAAAAACTGTAAGAGAGGAGAGTTACTGCTTTTGAGGAGAGCAGAAGTAAAATGAGTGAGAAGAATCAGCTACGAAAAATAAAGAGTATTTTTTCATATTTAAAATTATACAGTCCATTATTTAGTTACCAGAGATATTGGCCATACACAAACACTATCTTTAAGTTTATGAATTTGTGGATGACTGGACTGTAATATAATACTACATTTTTCAAATATCTTTACAGTGTAAAGCAAAAACAGACTATAAGCTTTATTTATGGAAGATGATAAGAAAAAAAAAAGTTTCTCTTCTTTAGACATATTTTGAAATTTTAATTTATTATTGTTAACAAAAGATTTCTTTGTACTATTCTCTGACTCCATTTCACATATTTTTCATTTTAAACTTGGTTTGATGAATCGCATATCCACTTCAGAATTTTTCGCTGCTATTTTTGGTATGCTGAAAGATGCCAGATTTTCAAAGTATATTTTTCCACTTTAACAATATTATGAAAATATTATAAAAGAGGATCCTATTGATCTATGAGTCTTTGAAGACTTTTTTGTAATGAAAGCTAACGTGTGCAAACATGTTTAAGAATTTTTTTAATATCTTTGTCACACAATTTTTGAAATTTTTTCAGGCTTTCTTTTCTTTTCGAGCTTTGATTTAAATAATAATAAATATTTTGATTTGATATTTTGATATATAATTATGATTTCATCAACTTTAATTGGCAAGCTTGCTGCGCCTTTCTCAGAGGCAAGATTTATCAAGTGACAAGAGCAACCAATAGATATCAAATTTTTTGCATTGTTCTTAAATAGGTTATCACGCTTTTTTTCTTCCCTTGTATTACTGCAGCATTATCAATACCAAAGGCTATGCAATGCTTAAAAAGGATATTAATCATTTAAATTCGTTTAAAATTAAAGTGTTTATATTTTCTCCTGCTGCATCCCCTGGTAAACTTAGAAGTGACAATAAACAGCTTTGAATAGATTTACGAATGGGATTGAAAAAGTTTACAAGAACTGGATACAATTTTGAATCGTTATCATTACTGCCATCACATGCCTCAGAAAAGGGTGAATTTTAGAGTTTAACAACGTTTTCCTTTTTGTCCAATTCTAATTCCTTTATAATGGCAGAAGTTTTGGTTCAAGTACATCCATAACGCTTTGTAGTTTTACTTTTAGGAAACATTTTCCTGAAAAGGGGACCAGCATGATCAGAAACCCTGAGTGGTATGTTGTGCTCAATCAAGAATAAAGTGAAATATAATTCTGACCGAGTGACTTCTTGAGTGTCATTTTTAAAATAAGCATCCATTTTAGAAGTGCTTGCTGAACTTTTTGCTTCCTGTACATGTTTTGAGCCTTTCACATGACGAGAAATATCAAAACGACCACCGTAAGATATATTAAAATCACAGTTGCGAACTATGCAATGAGCAAACTTAACTCATTTAGATGATGGAAATTCGACACTATAACTATTTTTAAAAGATTGAAAATAAGATTTATTAGGTTTACTAACAGCCATTTTCACAAATTAACCACAGCCTCAATACAGGCCAAACGCTTGCTTTCACCCAAGAGAGCCTCAGAGTTAACTCCGCCCATCTTCAACAGTCCACCAATCACAGTAGTGAAAATGAACGGCACCGAGTTTTGATCCATGTGACTAAAGAACAATATTATATCTCTACAATTTCTTTGCCCCATCAATAGTTTTTGAAGCTGGAGCCTTCCTCTCTCCCCCCGGATAGGTTTGACACGTGCATTTTCAGACCACTCGGAGCCTCAACGACCACAGTCTGGGAAGTCAGTTTTCTCTTTCTTACAAATGGGGTGCTAATTTTTGTTTCTTATCATGGCTAGCGAGAAAATATTTCCATTATGTGCTAAGATATAAATTTTCTTTTCTTTTTAAACTTTGCCCAGTAGTTGCTTTTTAAACTGAAACGCGTAAAATAATTCATGCTATCAGAAAAAACGTAAAACCTGGCGATTTTGTGTAAAAGTTGGCAGGTCTGCATTTATACAAGTCAACAGTTAATACAAATAATTTCATATTGATCATGCCACCATCTAATGGCAATTTTAAAAACTAACACTGACAAGTTTTTCCACAATTTTAATGAAAATTTTAAAATATTAAAACAAAAAATTCAAAAAAATTATAATATTTTCAAGGAAAAAAAATAAAAGAATCAAGGAAAAAAATATTCCAGGAGTTATTCACATTCTTCAAAGAGTCAAATCAAAATTCCAGGAATTTCAAGGATATTTAAAATTTTTTTTGGAATTTAAGGAGTTTCAGTAAATATTCCAGTAGTTGTACAAACCCTGAAAATAACTCCTGTAGCACCCATAATACTCAATAACATGCAATGAGCGCTGTCTACAGCTTTGAAGAATTCTTCAGTGAGGGATTTTTGGCAGTTAATGCATTGTTTTTAAAATCTAACTATGTATAATGTTTGTTTTAATGCTAAACTGTTGTGTGCAAAATAAAAATATTTTTACCGTGATATTTTTGAACCTTATTTCTAAAATAAATTATAAAAATACAGATTAAATTAATAAATAATCACAATAAAATTTGAAATACCTAAAGAATTAAGTATATATTTGTCATCACCATAGGAGGAATTTCTTATTTTTACTCAATTAAAAGTACAATTGAAAAATGTGTATAACGTAGGTTTCATTTTTTATCAAATAATTTTTAATAGAAAAATTTTTGGTTTTAAAACAATTAAAAATTTTAAATGGAAAACATAAATATTTTAAAAAATTAAGACAAATGTTATTTTCTGGTTTGGTTTGTTTGATACTCAACAATCAATTTTTGCTCATCAGAACTAATTAGATCAGGGCCTAGTTTTACGTGCATAGGCATAAATGTCAGTACAGCACTAAAATACATGCCCAAGGTGGGATTCAAACTCACAAACTGTTGAACCGAAGGCCAGAGAATTAACCGTTCAGCTGCAAGCTCAGCTTGTAATATTCTACTTTGGTTTGTCGCTTAACAATCATTTTTTACACACAAAAGCTAATTAGACTGGAACCTATGATTCAAAGTGACTTCAAATCACTACAAGCATTTAAGCCTAAGGTGATATTCAAACCCACGAATAATTGAACCACATGCAAAATTGTTAACCATTCAGCTATCATCTCGGCTGTAATCTTATGGAAAAATACAGAAGAGATAAATATGCTGGAATATTTGCAAATGTGTTACATTACTCCAGATTACTGAAGATAAGAATATGGTATTAATTCTCCAAAATACTGATTTTGTTCATTTGTGTCAGCAAGAAAAGTTTAAAATTTTGCATCAAATAAATGAAAGATAAGAAATTAAATAATAAATAGTTTTAATTGGATAATAATCATGTACAATTATTTAAAAATCCTTAAAAACAAAATTTAATCATATCCTGAAAAAGATTTAGCTTTTAAAAAACAGGATATACACTCATGTAGATTGTATGTCACACACACAAATTTAAAAAAGTAGCTAACTAAACAAGTGAATTAATACATACTTGGTGAATGGCGTATGACTTCAATTTCACTTTCATCATCAGTACTTAACTTTGATTCAGGTGGGTGACAATCTTCACTTTTATGAGCAACAAAATCATCTAAATTGAAGAAAATCTGCTCACAAGCACCACATCTTAAAATATCTAAAATAATAAACAGAAATCAATTCAATTATACAACTTCAAAAAAGAAAAAATTAACAAAAATTAGTTTCAATCATTTTAATATAAAAGAAAAGATTAAAAAGACATTGAATTTAAATTTCTGTTTTACTATTACAAATAAATATTTATTTTTCAATTGAATAAATACAGAATATTCATATACAGTGAACACTTATTTATACAAACTTTTTTTTCCCTATTTTGCAAAATAAGATATGACTTAAGATTTTGGAAGTTAATTTTTTTAGAAAATTATAATCTTTTTGCAAATTACCATTTAAGAAAAAATATTTTATATGCATTTTAAAAGACACTAGCAAAATCAAATATATTTTTAAAAGTAACTATTACTTTCATTATATTAATAAAAAAAATCATTTAAAATTTGACTTTATTCTTTTTGTTAATTACATTTTAAAAAAACATTTATTTTATTTCAGCAACATTGGAGCAAATTGACAAATTTTCTTAGTCAAAATATTGATAGGATAATAAGTACCAAAATTTCTTAGTAGCTTTAGAGAAATAAAAGCAAATTTTAGAAACATTTGACACTGTCTAAATTTGCAACAGCACATATTTAATGCATCAAAAATATAAGGCAATTTGTAATGTTAAGCACTCATATTCTAAACAGAACTAGAACAAGAGAAATATATTTTCTGTAATAGAAAGCATCACTTGCATTCACACATATTTAACAAATATTATAATTGACTGGAGTTGTTTCACAAATGAAATCATGAATATTTGCAGAAAAAAATAAAATTTTAATATTAGCTGAAGTTTCTAATTATAAAATCCAAAACTTCAATGAAAATCTGAAAAGATTAAATGTTTTATTACAAATTCATTCTAAATGAAAGGAATGCTGAATACTACGATAAAAGAGAACAGCTGTCAGATCACAAACTTGCTTTAAATGACAAAAATATTCAATAAGCTAAAAGACAAAGGTAAAATTGTATTGATTGCAAATATAACAGAGAATTGTGTTTTCACTTTTAATTTCTGGAAAGTAAGATATTTTCAAAGAAAAAAAAGCTTGTTTAAAAGTTCAAAAGCAGCAAAAAAACATTAGAGAAGTGTTATTGTCAAGTAATGATTTTATGTGTTGCTGTAAAAAATATTAATATACAAAAGAAATATTAAAAATTCTAGATCTTATTCTATATTCAATGTTCTGAAAGCAAAGTAAAATTTTGAACCTCTAACATAACCTTGCACTATTATCTCTAGATTAAAGGTACAGTTTTAAAATACAATACGGAAAAATTTTAGTTAATTAAATAATTGAAGTTCTTGAAAATATTTAAAAAATATTTATTTATTACAAATGCCCAGAAATTTGACTATAACGCCATTATTTTTCTAGCCTTCCAATATTTCTGAACTCATAGTTAAAAATAAGTGAATATTCAGCTAACATTCTATTTATCAAAAGATACATGGAATATTTTCACCATCAGGAATTCTCATAGATATAAAAGCTGTAAGATTTGCATGACAAATTTATATCTTGGCTAATGGAATCCACTGCAGATAACATGATATCAGATATATGTTGCTGAAGAAATTATATAAGGTATTATGGGACAAAGAAGGCTATTAGATATTAGTTTTGAAATTTTTTATTCAAATCTATAAAGATATTCAGTACTGTAAGTATTTTATTCATGAAGATCAGTTCATCACACTTACTAGTTGCAAAACAAATCACTATCACCATGAATTCTGTTATTTAATACCTACAGAATCAATACTTAAATTGGGTTATTAATAGTTTTTTTTAATTAATAGGCAATAAGAAAGAGCTTTTAATATATGTTACAAATAGGAAAAATTACATTTTAAATATTTAAAAGTATGCAAAGCAAAAAAAGTATTTCACACCTTTAGAAACTAAGCAACTTTTAAAGGAATATACAGCTGTGTTTAAAATTTCCTCATCTTTAAAAAAGAAATTTAATGACTGGAAAAAATAATTCTGATAAGCAGCATATTAACTTATTTCACAAATTCATCCTCAAATGCACTTGTAAAGTCTGATACTCAAAATACTTTTCCATAATAATTTTTCTTAAATAATTTTCCATAATTCACTCAAAATAGCTTTTTTTCGACATAATTTGTTTTATAAAATAAAATCTATTTAAATTAAATTTTTAACAATCAGAAAATATAAATTTTTACAGGATGATTTAATTATTCATAACAATTAGTAGTATCATGATAACAATTAAGGTGAAAACACAGATTTAAAAAATTTATTTTTAGCTAAATATAATATTTTAGAGATACTTTTCCATAAGGAAGGTTTTTTATAAAAATATTTTAATTAATAAAGAATAAATATTAAAGTGATTAAACATCTATCCATAGAATATATTTACAAAAAATCAAAAACAATTAAATATAAAACTAAAAAAATAAAACAAACCATTCAAATTTGGTTTAACATCCACCTCATCAGTAAAAGAGGTTGAAGCACCGATATCGCTTTCTCTGGGCATTTGTATGCTTACTTGGTTCTACACCTGAAAATATAAAATCCAGTGTGAACTAAGCTTTCATTAAATAATATTTGCCAAAAGTTATTTATTAATTTGAACTTTAAAATTTATAAATTGCTTATATTTTGCAATTTTAACTTGATTAGCATAAATAGTTTATTTGATTTATTATAGTTATAATAAAGATATTCATGTTTAATAAGGTTAGGTTGATTTGACACTGATTTGTTTGTCATTCTACAGTCACTATATAAATTAAAGAATGCTTATTTCAACAAAACATATAGTAGATTCTAAGTTTTTTTTTGTTTTTTTTTAAGTAATTTTAAAATCTCTCAAACATTTGTATTCAAAATGTGAATAAAACTGCAGCTAAAATGAATAGCATTCAACTACCAACTATGCTTAATAAAATGTAGAAACAAACACATTATCTCATGTTAGAAGAGAACACAATTGAAGTTTTACACTCAATATTCTCAAAAATAAATAATTTCTCCTATGTACATTTTCAAAACTATACATAAAATTTTTTGAAGCATTCAAATTATATTAAACTCATGTTGTTGCATTTTTTATACAGAACCAGATATATAAGTTATATAATGTTTGGTTAAGTAACATACTTTTAAAAGAATACCAAAAATAAAATAAATAATAAAATCTAAAAAAAAAATTTATTTTAATTTTAAAATAAAATTTAATTTAGTCAGATGATTAACAATACAATAAATTTAATTATTCTCATCAAAAAAAAGCATCATTTCCAAAAATGATTAATAACAGCAACTAAAAACCAATTAAATTGTGTGTACAAGATGGTGATTAAAAAATTGTTTTCAATAATAATAGCTTTTTATTTTTTTTATTTTGCAATAAATCTAAAAGTTAATAACACTATGATTGAAAGTGAGTTTTAATAAATGATTAATCAAATATAAACTTTATATGTTATCAATCAATAAAGTAAAATACACATGAAAAGCTCTAAAAAGACAGTAAATATTGAATTGGGCTAGTTTGTAATAGCTCTGCAGTTGATATGTGGCAAGAAACACTATAAGAGATTTTTCGAATCACAAGCCATTTCATGGGTCATGGGAAAGAGAGCTCTGTTGAAGACAAGAATTTGTACTGACATTTGATTGAAAAATCAACAACCAAATTTAACATAGTTACCAATAGAACTAAAAGTCAGGAATTATTTTACTTAAAATTTTTCTGATTTTACCAGGAAGGAGTTTATAAATTAAATGGCTTTTATTTCTAATTGACTCATTTTGAAAAAAATTACTGATTTTTTTAACAATATTTTTTTTTATTTTCCCATCAACTTTTATAAGAAACAGCAATATAATATGAATTTTTAAGAAAGTTATAAATAACAATAAGATTATCAGTTTCTAATAAATTAACTTTAGAAGTAACATAAAATATTTAACAAAATAATCATAAAAAATTGTAATTACATTTTCAGTTTTCTTCTATTACATTTAAAAAATAGTTTTAACTTGTTTGATGTACTTATCACATTCAAAATAAACATTTCACATAAATTCATCCCAAATTAAAAATCTTCCAGGTAAAAAATATATAAAAAAAATTTGGAGAAAAAAGCTTGATCTTTAATGTTAATAACTCTTAAGTTTCTAAGTTTGATTTACTAAGCAAGGAGATTTAAGCGTGAGATAAATAATTACACGAAATGAATTAGAATTTAAACTCCTTGGTTAAAATTATTAGAAAAGTATGTATTTATTTTAAATAATGCTCAAATAGTTTCAAACAGATATGATAGGACTTAAAATGGTTATTAACATTAAATTGAAAATCCAGGCAAAACGCGCCAATTATTAAACTTTGCTACGTTTGAAGTCAAAGTTGATAATAAATAAGAAAAAAATAAACTTCAACTACATGAAATTGATGTTTTTCAAATAACCATTTTAATAATTAACTCGTGTATTCTAATTCTATCTGCTAATGTGTTTTTTTGGCGGTTTTTTGGAACATAATGAGATTTTCGAACCGGAAATTGTAAAACGGTAATAGATAAATATTACATATTTAAAAAAAATTAACCATGTGTAATATATCAATGTTGTGAGTCATACACCCCATATTTATCAAATTTGTAATATCAGAATCGGAATCATTTCCGATCAGTTTACTCATAAACAATAAAAACATTTTTCTACTACGCAAATAATTTCGCCACATTAAGCCTAAATGTAACAAACGATAAGTAATTTTGCAAGAAAACGGTGTATACGTGGTACTGTAAAAAAGCATTAAATATCCTTAATTTTTCAAATAAATATTTATCATAATTTTATAAATCTTCGTTAAAAAAAATATTTCTTAGCATAATTGCCATCTGGTATAAAAAATTATTTTTAAATTTAGTGGCGCCCTCCAAGCGGAGAAGAAGACCATGTTCGATTGTTTGCAGCAGACATGTTTAGAAGTCTGTGAACTATAAACATTTTAAATAATACAAGTTAATAAAATTTCTCTTATTATCAACAACATTCAATTCATAACAAAGCTTAAAATTATTACTTATTTAAGTCACTTACTTGAAATTTGAAAGAAGCATCACAAAAATATCTGGAAATTAGCGGGCGGATAAACCTGGGCTGAAATTCTAGATTTCAGAAAATTTTAACCGTCACGAGAGGGCGAGTGGAATTCTGGTGCTGTGCATATGTAGGTATGACGTCATGAGACATTTAGCCAATCACTTGCAGTATATCTTTCACAATGTGAACAAGATATGAATTCGTATAATATGGGAGCCAATATTAAATCTTGATTTATTTAGTTATTGTATGTATTAATTATTTTAATATTAACAAGCAGAATAAATAAGGATTTCTTATCCTGTATCCGAAAAGCTAGTTATTGTCTCCGATTTCTTACTAAAATGTATAGTATTTACTGGAATCAAAAAGCTAATATTTTGAAAATATTTTAGTCATACATGTATAGTATATATATACGTATATTCATCATAAAACTAACATGATACTGTCTCAATCTAGCTGTCTTTTAAAACTAGTTGTTTTCTTTAATGTTTATTTGAGAAATAGAACGACTTCTGCATTATCCATGGTAAATGTAATACAGTTGTTCTCGCTCTTCTATTAATTAAGGTTATTAGCAAAGTAATAATTTTTAATTTTGTTTTTCAATTTATTAATTGTAATTTTTTTTAATTTTGAAGTTTAACCCAAATGTGCAAATTTTATAACTGCATTAATCTTTGAAAATAAATTTCTGTATTGTAACTGATGAAAAAGTTAAAACTTTTTATTTAAAAAATACCATTTGAATTCAAATAATTTTTTACCTGACATGCTAAACTAATTATAAAGCATTACATTTGGATGCATTTATAAAAACAGATGATTACACCCTGCTTACTCATTCTGTATATTTTCTTTATTTTCAGTCGAGAAAATTTATATGAAGTGTTCAACTTACTTTGTTTTTTACACTTTATTTTTAGTAAAATTTTGGAACATTATTGCATTTCATTAATTTTTTATACGAAATATTTTTTCTCTCATACAGCAATTTTTTAAAAAATATATATTTTATGCAGTTATATTATAGTCTTTATTTATACCTTTTTTATGTTCTCCAAAGACTTTATACGACAAGTATTATTGTAGGTACTTTTTTTTAAAATAGTCATTGCTTTGCTTTCTTACTTCATTTATAATCCCTATCATTGTTACATGGTCAATATTTGTCTTAATCTATCATATGGGTATTTATTTTCATCATGTATAAATTAAAGAAATCTTTTTAATCTCTTTGTATTCTTAAAACATACTTTTAAATTGAAAGCAATACTGGCTCTTTTAACATTATTTCTCCTCATTATGTTACTCATTTTTATAATTTCCTATTTTTTCCTTCTATTTTGTAGTAATATATTTTCTAGTTACTCATGGATCTCACATAATCTATTTTAATCACTGCATTTGCTGATATTTTAATATTTCTTACTGGTAGTTTTCTGCCTTTGAAACTATGTGTTTATGTCATTTAGATATTTTCTGTTAGTCGAATGGTTCTCTTTGATGGTTCAACTGTTTGTGAGTTCAAATCCCACCTTGAGCTTGTATGTTTGTAATGGCTCAGAATCCTTTTGAAGTAGTAGGTAAATGACTTGGGCGGCAAACTAATTTCTGCATTTTCCTCATTTGCAATTTAATTTGTTAACTAAATTTTTATCTTTACGCTTGGATAATATCAATTTTTTTATATGTAAATTAGCTAATTATATAAGTTTTATTCCAATAAATATATTTCTATTGTATATATTAATATTGTTCTATTTACTGCTACTATATTTTTAGTGGCCTTTTTACATATTTCATTTGTGTTACAAAACCTACAATATATAAATAAAATTTTATTTTATCTATTGTATAATGTGTTTTTAAACCATTAGTGTAAATATTTAGATGTTGTATTATTTATTGTGTACTATAAAAGTGGATGCAAAAACTTGTTGAAGAGATTTAGTTCCAAAATCAATTAATCTGGCTAAATTATGTTAGCAACAGATTCATCTGTACACTTCTATCAGAATATTCTCTATAGCTTAATAACAAATTCAATCTATAAAAAATTATCTTTTTTAATGACAAATCTATTGTTTATTTGCAAAATAAAATTGCAAAGCAAATTACTTATTCGGTTGCTAATTTTGGGAATTTCATTACAACAATTATTAAATTAGAATCTTAATTCTATATGTTCTATTTTTATGAAAAAGAAATCTGCATCATAATTGTTTAAATGCAAAAAACTAAATTTTCCCTCAACTTAGTTGATTATTATCCTCTAAAAATTTTTAAACTTTTTTTTGTTTCTAAGTTTTTAGTTTAAGGAAATGAAACAAAAAAATCTGTTAATTTAATTGAAATTAAAAATGTAACGTAAGTATAATATATAGTTATTAAGAATAAAATTTGTAAACTTTAGTAAAATCCTCAAGCCAGTATGGATTTAGCATAGTTTCCAATTTTTGCACCTAGTACTGCAGTTTTTATGCCAATCTCAATTTGTCCTTTTGTGTAATATCTTGTTTTTTAAAATCCTGTTCACACTCAATCTCAAACTTTCGATGTAGCAATCTTGCATTTTTTTCAATTTCAGATATCAAAGTTTCAAGTGTTTCCTTATATTTACTTACTATAAAAATGTAAATCGTACTTAATTTCATATATTTTACACAAATTACATATTGTAAAGCAAATATAAAATAACCAAAAGTCATTACTACTACTCATTATTCGTCAATAAAATATTTAAAGTAATTTTTTAATTCATCAAAAAACACAATCACTTTAAAAATACTCTGTATATGATAATATCATCCAGATATTAACTGTGTGAAATAAATCTAAATAAAGTTGGTAACATCCATTTTTATGAAAACTCTGGATTTTAATTAGCCAGGTAGTGGCACCCACTTTTAGAAAAACATCCGATACGACACAATCTAGAATAGAAGAGCTAGGCAATTAATCAACACAAGTCAATTTTTTTTTTCTTTTGAAAACTTTGCTTTTTAATTAACTAAATGATAATATTTTAGAAAAACATCCAATTCAACTGAATCAAAAATGTGAGAAAAAGAAATAAAACTAAATCAATAATGTAATTGAAATCAATTTTTTATTTAAACTTTTTAATAAATCAAGCATTACCACACACAATAGTCTAGTTTTAATTAATCAAGCAATATGATTCAGTAAGAATCATATTTATAAATATTTCTACTTTATACTTTTGTGACTTATTAAAGTACTCGATCATGACCTCCCTTCTTGATCCAAATTAAATTTAGAAAACTTTTAAAATTTATATATATATAAATTACAAACTAAACAACTTTACAAAATTATAAAATCCAAATAACATCTTGTTGAATAATTTAAGTTGTAAGAAAAATTTTAAATTTCACATGTGTAACTTTTCAAATATAAATGTAGAAAAAATAAAACAGCGTAACCTGCTAGTTATACTAAAACTCTAGATGAATGTATCCATTTTGGCACAATCTACAGGTTTGGCACCCATACTGACTTATAAAATTTAGCCTAAAATTTTATATGTCTTGTGAATCTTTTTAGATTTTCACTGTTGTAATAAAATATGAGTAAGTAATTGATTACTAAATAGATTTATCTGTTTTATTACCATAAATTTATATTTTGATTTGAAACTAATATGTGAACTTCAAACACAGTATAGTATTTTATTTATTCAAAAAAAAAGATTTTAATATTTCAAAGATTATACAATTAAGTTTTATGAAAAGTATATGTAATAAACCATTGATTATAATGTTTTTGAACTTCACAATTTTCTATCAATTGAAATTTCTATTTCAAAATAATCGAACTAAAATTTAGTAAATTATTTAAGATATTTCAAAATTAATTTTTTGTTATCCCTTTAATGTTTTGGTCTCATAAACAGTATTTATATACCTGTGATAAACTAGTATATATATCATTAATAACTTCATTTTATTGAAAAAGAATTTTTAATTAAAAATACTATTTATTCAGTTATTATTTACACATCTTAAAAAACATGTAATATATTTAAAAACATTATTAGAACTTTTGTTGCTTAACTGTATAAATAACATTAAAAATTTTAAATACAATTAGTTTTGTAATTTTTCTATTTTTTTTATCATTGTTTTTGAAACTTGCTTGTGCGTTATTTTTAACAATAAAAAAAAATTGTTTTATATACCCTTAGTTAAAATTATCTGACAACTATTTATTACTGATTTTAGAAAATTGATATCAGAAATAATGATAAATTGGCCTTGAAAATATACTAGTTATGACCGTTCCAAGTCATTTTAGTGAGCTAGCAATGCTTAATCTACTTGAAGAGTTCTTCAATCACTGATATATGTTTAAAAAAGAAAGATATAGAGTTAAGTTAAAATGTGTGGTTCCATGTTTACATATCTTTAAGTTATGAAGACATAGTTTAAACTGCTCTAACATAAATTTCTAAGCTAATTAAACTATTTTGCAAGTAGTAAAACATTGTTTTAGACTAAAAGTGTTATAGAATTATCTTTAACTCTAAAATAAAAAATTTAGAATTAAAGATAATTCTGTAACATTAAATTTATGTGGATTTACTAAGAAATGCAGAGTTTATATAAGATTTTAAATTTTAAGATTTGTTTACCACTGAAAAAAATTTTAACAGCATTCATTATAAATTTTTATAGAAGTTTCAAGGTTTACTTCTATAGAAATTTTAAATAATTTATTAATCATTATAATAAGCATTTTGTAAATCAAACTATCTATGATGTTAAATATTTAGTTGTGTTCATTTTTTAAACATAAAATTTAACATTAAAATTCCAATTAAGCCATTAACACCATTCTTTGAAAATTGATAACCAAGTATTAAGTTGAAAAATTAGTACTTAGATTTTCAAATCAGCAGTCCATGAATTCAATTCCAATCTTAAATATGATTAGAAATTCCTTGAGGTCTCAGTTTCCTTAACCCAGCTTTGAAAAAAAATAATACTTTACAATGACAAATTAAGCTAAATCTGAAAACATTTTTTTTTTCTTTCAATGTAAGAATTCTTGGAATTTTGAGTTTATTCTCAAAAGTTAGTAAATAAAAGTTTATTCATTAAAGATAGTGAAAATTTTAATTTCTTTAACACATATAATTTTTGCTAGAAAATATTATCCCCTTCCAGGAAATAGAAAATAATTAAAGAATACATTTTTGGTGTAAACAAATGTATAAACTAAAGACTATAATAGCATAAACAAAACTTTTGTCAAAATACCAAAGATAAGAGCTAACCATTCTGATTTGGCCATAAATTAAAAATAAAAATATAGTTTTTGTATGAATATTAATATAATATAATGTATGGTTTTTCATTCAATTTTAAGGTCATGTCATTGTCAACTCATCTTGAATTTCTTGAACAAAAATGAATATATATATTATAAAGTTTGCGCTGCATATATATATATATAGATATATATATATATATATATATCTTAAAGAAAGTGATATAAATCTTTTTTTTTATTCAGGTGTATTTATTCATTTTTAACATAACTTAAATCATTTTATAGTTACCAATGAAAACTATTTTCAATTAGTTACCAATTAAAGAATTATTGAAGGAAAATATATATTTATCTTCTATTAAAGGTGTGCAACTAGTGAGAAGAATTAGAAGTGTAATTCATCTGCCCTTATGCTGATGCAATTCATGAACATTCATTTCATTGGAAATATTACTTGATAAAAATTACTAAATGAAAAATAAATTAATTATATGTTTCAAATCAAATGCTCATAAAAAATATTTGAATTAATACATAATTGCAATTCAAAAGTTTCATTTAAAAATGGATAGTTTAAATTTTAAGTAAATAATACAAATTTAAAAATTTTAGAATAATTATTTTACAACCAGAATTATTATTTCTCAAATATTTGTTCTGTTTGAGATAATCATTTTTTAAAAAAAAAACTGCATTTTCCAACTTTTATAAAATTGTAATCTGTCATTTTAATTGTAGAAAAAATTAATACTTACATATTATCCCGTTAACCATTTCACTATAAAATATGTCATCAGATTTTGCATATTCTAATATTTTTTTTTTCAAATGTGAAAGAAAAATAGAATAGTTTACTTATATCTTCATTCTAACGAATAGATAAAAACTATATTGTAATTTGCATGGCACTAAATCAAATCATTCAACAGCATAAACTTCTTTGCTGTTATGATTTGCTGGATAATACTGAAGTAGCAAATAATTTTATTTAAACAAGTTCATTTTTGAAGTAATACATTAACGATTAATTCAGAATAATATGAGTATTTAAACTAATTAATAATTACAAATTTTCATTTACACATGTTTGTAAACTTAAATTTTAACATGAATTTACTACTTTATCTAATGCAAATTTAGAAAATATTTTGTTAACTAAAAGCTTAAAAGGATTGAAAAATGGGTTGTCATAGTTAACTTTATTAATAAACAAGTATTCATGCAAGTGTTAAATCACCTATGAGTAATTTTTTTATAAAATTTAAAGAATGCTAATTAAAGAATCTGCAAGGAATATGTAGTAGTTTCTTGTATACATTGTTAAAGAATTTAAATCATTATAACCATTTGTATGATTTTAAAATTGTTTGTTTTGATTAATAAAATGCAGCTGTGTAATTTTTTTTTATTTATGATCAAACTGAAAAAGTTATTGCTGAAATAGTGGAAATTTGTACATTTGATTTTGTTTCTCTGGTTTTCAGTAAACTCAATTTTTGATGGAAAAGTTTAAAAATCAATCAATTATGGCTAAGCTTATTAATATCTCCTCCAAAATGTGAGAACTGTCAGCATTATGCTAAATAGCAAATGTTTATTTAGTTCTGGTTTCAAGCAAAAGCACCAATTATATTTAGGTGGGTGAAAGCAGAGAAAAAGATAAATATATATTCCAATGAAGAAATTTGAATATGTGCTGTTATGGGGACCTAAGAAGTAAAAATAGTGATAGTGACTCCAGATTTGACCCTCACTTTTTCAGAATTATTTTCTCTCCGCATAACTAATGTCAACTAAGTTTGGATTGTCCCTCCAAGTCACACAACTGGTATCGCCGCAGACATCCTGGTAGAGCCCTTGGCATGCAAGGGTCTCGTGCTGAACAGACTGCTACCTGTGGATTTGCCAGTAGTTTTACTTGGAGTCTCACTTTCATGGGGCAAATTAAGCTCTTCCCAACTTGTAAGAAGTGCAATTCGAGCGAGGCTAGTCCTTGCCACCTACTTGATTACCTAATTTCACTATGGAAGAGTTTCTTGAGAGACCTCTCCTTTTCCTCGATTTTTTTAAGGTTTACGGCCTTGTGGATCTAATATAGCTTCGTCATATCAGGTGGGATTAGTAACAACAACAAAAATAGTGATAACAAACTATTGAATGATTAAATAAACTAATCTTGAATTGTCAGTGATTGAATAATTTAAAAAGCATTTCTAAATAAATTAAAGAAAAATGTTTTTTATTTTAAAGATTAAAGAAAATAATCATTTACCTTGAAACTTTGTATCTGTAATGATTGTACTTTTCCATTTTATCAACTCAATTTGAAGCTTACTAATTTTTCAAGAACTTCATTTTTAGACGTCATTTAAAAGCTATGTAAGCAAATCTAAAATTTCTAAAAGTATCCATTATTACATATAACTTTTGGATTATTAATATAAAAAAAATTTTTTTTTTAAATTTAACATTTTGAATGAAATAGCTTCTATTGCAACTATAGAGTCAATGCTTTCGAAATGACCATTAATTTTGAATGAAGTGAGTAAAAAAAATAATTTGTAAGAATATTTATCATTACTACATTTACGGTAATACTTCTAAACTACTATAAAATATAGAGTTGAATGATAAAAAAAATTTTACACTTTCATTAAAAAAGTAATAAATTATAAAATTGCTCAATTGTAACTCTATTCTCATGTGAGTCAATCTACTTTATTTCTTTAAGAGGTTTTCCTGTATTTGTTTCTAAACAGGTTACTTAATTTTTTTATATTTTATAAACTTTCTTAAAAACATAAATTTGAAATATTTTGAAAATTTAGAAAAATCTATAACATATTCAGAAAAACTTTTCTTTAACCAAAATAAATATTCCTTTCAGCCTTCATATTTTTCACATTCGTTACTAATAAGCTTCTTGTTATGGTTGTGAGATATACTGACAGAGAAATTAAGAAAGATGTTGAAAATATGATTTTTATGTAATTTAATATATTTTAAATATTTTACTATGCATTTTTTATTTATTAAATTCCTATGCTCATATATTAAAAAGAATTTTCATTTTTAGTTCATTGTTCTATTAACAAAAATATTATTACTGTGACTTCTGTCATGAAATCATAATCATTATTTGATAAATGATAGAAACTATTTAGATGTGCTGATGGTGTCATGTTCATGAAATACGTGCAAAAACCCTAAATATCCCCTAAGCTGTCAAAGACATTCCTGGTTATCTTTACAGCTTTATCTGTAAAAAGAAGCTCCACTGGATCCTCTATGCTGATGTTAAAAAGTTTGGCCAGTATTGTTTCACACCTGAAGAGACTAGTAGGAATAATTGCACAATTCATGGGGGAAAAAGTTGCCAGAGCACGAAAAGGGTTGGACTTCTTTTTGTCCACAGAGAGTATTTTATTTCCTCTCTATCACATCCAAAGGAAACCAATGGAAGTATTCCCCTTTCTGCCATCCAGGGACACACTCTCTACTAGTTACAGGCTCCCCTGCGAGACTAGATGCTCTATTTCATTTGATTGAAGACTAAAAGAATTTATTTCAATTAAGCAACTTTTTAACCCTGTCAGGAATTATTTTATAAAATTACATGTGCATATAATTTTTTATGTCTTTAATATTCACATTAAAAATCCACAACAACTTACAGATACAAAAAGTGAGATGTATCCAAGTTTGAGTTTGTTGTGATTATTTAAAAAAATTATTTTCATGTCTAACATGGGGATCTGAGAATATCTCTGATATCTATATGATCCTCTAGAAAATGGACTTCTAAATTACCAATTATCAAAAATGGTATTTCATTACATTGAGCTAATGAGCTATGAAATTTTTTTATTGAAAAGAAAGGATCTTGTATTGTATATTGTATGAAAATAACTTAAATCTTTTGTACTATGTTAGGGATTCTGATTGCCCCATTAATCATAGAGCTTAATAGTAGCACACTGGCCTTCACTGCAATAATTTGCATTGATTCCCTACTTGGACATGGATGTTTGTAGTCTACTTTAAACTATAGATATCAATCTAACATTCATCTACCAAAAGTGATGGTAGAGTATTAACCAAATCAAACTAATTACCCAGATAACAACTAAACATATGAATCTGCTTAAAAAGTCTTCAAAAATTTTATTTTTAATTCTATATTATCTATTTCAAATAGAAAGTCTTATTAAGGCCTTTTTATATTGTAAATTTGTCTGAACATTTTTTATATAATGCAAAGTTTGCAACAAATATTAGTTCTAGAATTGAAAAAAAATTATAAATTCATAATAATTTGATAAGATTGCAACTTCTCTAATTGCAAAGTAATGTAGGTATGATTGCTTTTAAGTAACTTTTTTAAAGTTTTGCGCTGTACATATATTAAATGTACATGAATTCATTAATTTTTTTAAAATTGTCGTACATAGGTGTTTTTTTAATACACAAAATTTCATAATCATTTAAAAGAAACTCTATTTTTATTTGGATTTAAATTTTAGTCCTTAATTTCGACTTCTCAATTTTGACTGATGTGTATATAGAACAGAAGAAATGAAGATACATAAATTTAAAAATTGATATGTATTAAATGTGGTTAAAAATTGAAATAAAAATAGTGTAGTTATATTAAATATTTAATTTGATATAACTTATAAATAATGTAGATACAATTATAAACCATTTTCTATATAATTTAGAACCAAACAATGTGTATATATATTTTTGAAACTTAAAAATCCAAAATTTAGTGAGTTTTGTCATATTATAAGTTACTATAAATCATGCAGTTCTGACAATTCTGGAAAATCGATTAACCTACTATGAAGAAATTCTATAATTTATAAAGAACTAACATGAAAGTGCTTCTAGAAATTTTTGTAATAACTGGGCAAAAATGTTGCTTATGTTTATAACCATATTGAAAAGTATCTTATACTCTCAATATTAAATATAATAAAATGTTTTCTACTTTAATTAAAAAATAGCGCATTTTGAATTATAATTCATAATAAAAATTATAACTTGCCAATTTGTCTTAAGATTTCATTTTACCTCTTTAAGAGAATCAACATTTTATAACAAAGGATTGAAATTTGCTTATGCTTTCAAAAGAATAAGTTGCAACTTTTTTTCTAGTTTTGTTCAGCAAAAAAAAATAAATAAATAATAAAATATTCTGCCTTATGATGAATTTTAAGTATTTTCTTGTACCAGTATATATTTAAATGCATGTTAAAAGTATTTATATGTAAAATTAGATTGAAAAATGTATATTCAGCAACTTTGTTTTATAAATTTAGGAAGCCATCAGATTTGTAGATTAGAGGAAATATTATTTCTTGTATCAAAAGAGAAGAAAATAATTCTTCTATTAAGATATTGTATTAGAATTGCAAAATAAGTTATTTTTAAAAAATACTTAAATATTTTATAATATTACCCAGAGTTAGAGTTGATAATTTGTAAATATTATAAATTGTTATAGTCATCAAATTGTTAAGTAATTTAAGAAAATTTTAATTCAAAATATATTTATTTTTGCTAGATACTGTTTTAAATTGTAAATCAATTCAGATATTCTACTTGACTGTTCATTGATAGTTATGCATTATTTCATAGTTTGACAAGAACTCAACATTCCAGATTACCAATACTATAAATGGAAGCATATAAGGTTTGATACATATAAATCAGAGTCATTGGCACATAATGTTCTTTTATTGAATTTATTTTGTGTATATAACTGTCTTCATTTTTCTACTGTTCTATTGATTTTTTAACAAGTAAAAATTCTTTAGTACTTTTTTATTCAGTGTAAACAATAATTTAAACAATAATGTAAATTTGAAATTAATAAAAATTAATTAAAAAAAACAAAAATGTAAAACAATAATGTAAATTTGATTAAACTGCAAACAATTTTAATTTCACTGTTCTTCAACATTTGTTACAAATATACAAGGAGTACAATTGAGATAGCAAGCATTCCATCATTATATTGATATCAATTTGCCCACTATGGACAGTGACATGGTCCATAGTGGGCAAAATGATTCCTGAACTTTAAATTCCTAGCATGCTCAGTAAAGGAGCTCTCAGTTGCCTCTATTTTTCCTCAGGTAGTCAAGCAAAATATACAATCCTTGCCTGTTACTGTATATGTTGAATTAGGTATTGTTATTGTTTTTAAGCAGTAAGGCATTGTATAGGTGATATATGAGAACAAAAACTTTTTAAATAATAATATCCTTATAAGCTAAAATGTAATTAATGTGTTCCATTTTTTTAATGATTTTTGAAAAATAGTGTAATTATGTGTGCCATAAGTGAAGCTTCACCATTTGCCAAATTTGATATTTTCTTAAAAGAAATACTTTAGAACCAATGACACGCAGGGATTGATAAAATATATGTTGCCCTACAAAATTAATGCATATAGAGGTTATTATAGAACATATATAAACCACAATTTTCTTTTCTTAAATTTAAAGTAATATAGTAAATGGCTTCAACATTAATATTTTAGTTAATATATTCTTCCAAGAAGTCTGCAGAAGTCAAATTTAAGAACAGTTTCTGACATTGATGTATGTTGTATAGCATTATTACAGATTAATGTAACATTTCATGTTGCATGTTTGTTTGCAAATATATTTTGTACCAAAAGAGCATTGCAAGATAATAAAACATATGGATTTAATGAATCTGCTCTCTATAAAATCATTTCTAATATTGCTAATATACTTGAAAATGTATCTAAAATTATAAGGGAAAACTCCTATACATAAGTCCGTTTTGTAACAAATTCAGTGTTTTGCCATTCAGTAGGAAATTTTGCAGGAAGGTAGTACCAGTTGAATGTCATGATTAACAATTGCAAGTTCCTAAATCTGAAATGTCTCCAGTTTTTTCCAAGCATTTTGCTGTCGTTGTTGCAAAAGTCAAAAGCCTAAAACAATAATAACAAATTTTATTGTCTTTTTCTTATTTCAATGAAATATAAAAATTTAGATTAAATATTTGGAAGTTTCAGTCATAACGATTACTAAAGTAATTTATGTGGAAGAGGGGAAAAATAACATAGGACATTAAACTTTCCACAAAATTGTTTTCTTTTAGGAAATGCTACAGCATAAATGTTTTCTTCATTTAAAATCCTTTTCTAATTTAAAATTTACTTAATGGCAAAAATAAGTTCTCAGTAAAAATAATTTTTTCTGGTGTAATAAACATTTACAGTTAATATTCTGCCTTTGAACATATTTGCACTATCACAATGGTCATTTTTTGGTAAAATTTAGCAGAAAAATAAAGCAAAAATTTATATTCAATTTTAATGTAAAATACTGACATTATTTAATTAGATTATTTTTGAAATTCAATAGCTATTGCTCTAGCTACTTTTTCCCACTTTCTGAAGACTATTGGTCATACAATATGTACACAGCATGAAATTGTAAAAGTAATTGTGTGGCATTTTTCTAAAACTAGCACTTGCTATTGTTTTTAATGCTGATATCTTAGTTGCCACAGCTATCAGTTGTTTGCCACATAAATGTTAAAATTAATATTCACAGTTTCTACTCAACAGTGCAAAATTCTGCCTTTAATCCAACAGGATGTTTTCAACTTGATTTTACAAGATCACTTTAAAATCAGATATTATTTAATACAATACAGTAAAAAAATAGGTGAATTTATCTTATTAATTTTTTTGTTTGTGGACTCAAATTCCGTCTTGGGCTTAGATGTTTGGAATTCATTCCATTTTAAATTCTTGGTCCCAGTCTAATTATCCTGATTGCAAAAATGACTATTGAGCAACAAAGAACTATATTAATATAATTAAGTTGTTATTTTAATCTTTATTTTCTGAAAATATTTTATTCCATAGTCAAAATTTATATTCACAGTTGAAAAGTTAGCTCACTAGTCTTCAGTTCATGGGTTGGAATTTTATGTAGGTAAGGATATTTGTTTAGTGCTTTGAAATTAGACAGGACCTCAAACTATGGGTCCTGTCTAAATTAGTCTTATGTAAAAATTATTTTAAAGTGATGAATCAGTCAATGCTAAATAATTGCTTCTATCACTAATACCTTTTCAAAGAAAATTTACTATATATTCCTCCATCAAATGAAATTTCCATGTAAAATTAAATGATCAAAATTTTTAAAATATTTTATTTTTTTAATAAAATATGAATGTGAATATTACTATACTTATTTTAATTCTTTTGATATATTAATCAGAAGTCTTATTGCTTGGGCGAAGAAAAAAAATACAATATTTTTACTAAGAGATTCTAAAACTTAAAATATACTCACTGATTTTCATTTTGTGGTACTGCTGCTTTCCTGTGAATTTCTATTTTATCATCTAAAATTGAGATAAAAAAATGTAATTTGTTATTAAATTTCTTTCAGTGCATAAATTATAAAGACAACTTGTCCCCCCCCCCTCTTTTCTTAATTTATCATAATTTGCTTAAGAATACATAAAATTATAAATATGCTAGATATTTTATTTTTGCTTGGGATTTTCAGAATAATCTAATCATCAGTTTTCTAAGTATGTCAGGTGTTAATCGTTTTATCCTTTTCTCAAAATTTCACTTCTAAATGAATGTTCAACACAACCTGTGTTTAATGCTGAATACCTCCATCATTCAAACATATCTTCTAGCAGTAAATTAGGCTTTATTTTAATTATAATTTGAAGTCTTGAACAAGTAAAACTATGAATCACAATACATTAACAAACGCGCTTTGAATGATTTAGCGCAAACAGAACTTCAGAATTCAATTCCACAGCTCAATGAGAATGAAAATTACAAACTTAATATTAACTTTATTCAATATATAGAATTCTTTTAACTAATCATGTGCTTCGTCCATTTAATAAAATTTGGGGAACAGAAAAATTAGTCAACACCATTTAATTTACATAATAAAATACAATTTTTTTTATCCTAAATCCAATCCAATGACAGTTTATTAAATTCAAGCATACAATTAAGATTTGTTTCTTTTATCTTTCCTTTGTGAAGTCAAGGAAATAGATTGTGTTACGTAGGAATGGATTAACAGTCACTTTCGCTTGTGCTGTTACGCACAATTACTTGGCCATATCATCAAGAAAATTATATTTCATTACTGTTTATACATATACCCCTATATCTTAATGTAACATTATTTCCAAAGAATCACTTGCTTTCAAACTGAATGATAAGATGGACAGTGTTAAAATTTATCCAGAGCATGAAACTAAGCTCTGAGATGCCTTATTGAATATTTTGATTCATTATCACAAGGGCCTTGTAATGTGACATTGTACACAGTAAAAGTGGATACACGGATCCTATTCTCGCTGTTGTCATTCGCTTAATTAAGTCTGGGTTTTTATTCTTTAAGTTTGAAGTACATTTATTTTAAATTAAATATGCAACATGTTATCCTTTGTCACAATGTAGTAGACAGCTGTACAGGCAGTCTACGACGTGGTGTAAAGCAGCTTTTATTAAAAGCATGCTTAAATTCTTTTCTGGAAGGATTTTTTTGCTGTGCGTTGTATTCACGTTTCGCAAAGGAGGAGGACTCCAAAGCGTACATTCCGATAAACGTTAATGCCTTAAATCCATCTCCCGTTCTATAATGAACGGTGACAGAATGAATCTGGGACCTTTCACTCTGACAACTGCTGTTCTACACACTTATTAGCAATACAAGCTGACTGGAATTGTATTGTTTTACGATTTTTTATTTTCACTATGTTCAGATGTGTTATCGGTTTAGAACCCTTGTTCAATAATTATTTTAGCGTGTTACCATTTGCTACATTTTTTAACCAAAATGGGTAAATTCTTCTTACTTAGTTGAATATTAACGTTTTACTGTATAGCTTTAGCCATCGATTCAACAGTTCGTAGGTTCAGAAACCACTTCAAACTGTAATTTCCGGTCGAATGAGTCCTCGTGTGCAAAAAAAATTATCATTGATCGTAAAATCAAAACAATTAGCTGAAGAATTTCAGCTATGCCTTTATTATTTGTTAAATATTAAAAAATTCGCTAAAATAAAGATTCTAAAAGTTTAAACTTTTAGGTTTTAAATACTAAAAAATGCCGTTTATTATAATTATAGTTTATTTTTTTTCTTTTTGTTTTCCTATTTAATTACTTTGTTTATGCGAAAAACCGTGAATGCAAATTAAGTTATATAGTCTAGGGCAGTGATGGGCAAAGTAAGACCCATGAAAGTATTTAATCCGGCCCGCCGAGTGTTTATCGACATTGATAGTACATGGCCCGTTACTATTACACTTTGACGGTCACGAAATTTTACTTAGTTGAATTGGACGTTTTTACAGAGTGGATTTTACTTAGTAGAATAATAGATGCATATCCTACAGAAGAAGCTAAACTAGCCACGTACCTCATTTGTTGCATAATACCGGGTGCAAAGCGTGGTTTAAATGAGAGTCACGGGTAAGTGAACTCAGTCGTCACTATGACGTAGGTGAACGTGTACTTGCTTGTTCGCGTAACGCTTTACATTCGTAAATGTTTGAAAAAAATAAACACGCCTTTTAAGATAATGGAGTATTAAAAAAAGAAAATTCAATTCCGAGTATCGTTTATTTAAAGAAGAGAGAACTTGGAAATATTTTTTTACGGAATACAATTGTAAACCAATATTTCTTATTTGTTATGAAGCAGTGGCGGTATTTAAAGATTTTAATCTTGCTCGCCATTTCAACACCAAACTTTCAAAAATTAAATGTTTTGATGAATGACGCAGAAAAATAAATAAATGCGGAAATTTTATTAAAAACATCTGCTCAACGTAATGTTTCTAAAGCAAAAGGCTTCTATACTGGCTGAATATGTTGTGGCTTATAAAATAGCTAAACATAACAAACCATGCCCAGAAGGAGAATTTCTAAAAGATTGTGTGGAGAGTGAGCAAAATTTTATGTCCAGAAAAAATTAGAGTTTGAGTTTGTCAGCTTATCAAGAAAAACAGTAACAACGCGAATTAATATCATTGCTTTTAACTTGTATGCTCAATTTAGGCAGCGTTTAGAAAACTAAATATTTTTCAGTGACGATGGATGGAAGTGACATTGCGCAATTATTAATCTTATTAGAGGCTTTGATGACGAATTTAACTACGTTTTTTCGACTGTAATGATGCTTAGTTACTGTTTTTCGATGCAGAACTAGCTTGTGTGCAATCGATAAAAAGAAAAACGATGCTGCAACGAATTTTCTGAAGGTCTTTAAAATTTAAATGCGCTTATTTCAAAATTATGCAATGTAACTACAGATGAAACTCCAAATATGGTTGGAAAAAACTCGGGATTTTCAGGTATCTTTCGAAGCCAGAATCCTAATCACGATGTTGTATTTTTACATTGTTACACCAGGACGTCCTTTGTAAAGCTGCAATAGATATTACCCTTGTACTTAATGTGGTTTCAAAACTAATTAATACGATTCGATTTCGGGGCTTGGTACACCGACAATTCCAAGAATTTCTGATTGAATTCGACGCAGATTATTCTGATCTTCTTTACCACACGAAAGTAAGATGGTTAAGTTCTGGATATGTATTTGAACGCGGGTTTGGAATTTAAAAGAGGAAATACAAGATTTCTTAAAGAATAAATCAGACAAATGGTCTGATTTCCAAATTTTTGAAGGCAAAGATTGGCGTACAGATTTTGCACGAACACTATAACAAACAAAAAATTGCAGAGAAGGAACCAATTTATAGATAAGACTTGGGGTTGTCTGAAATCATTTAAAACTCAGCTTTTTTTTTATTTTATAATTGCATGGCGAAAAACGATTTAACTCACTTTTCGCGTTAAAAATTCATGTCGCTTGTGAGTGGGAATAAACTGAAAGATTTCAGTCAGGCGTTGAAAAAACTTCACGCAGAATTTGAAGGACTAGGTTACAAAATTTTAAGAACATTCAATCATCGCTAGATGTTTACTCGATGTCGCTTAATGTAGACCTGGAAAACGTATCTTCATAATTGCAGTTGGAAATTATTGATATACACAGTGTAGTACCCATTTAAAGCAAATGTTCTTGAATTCCAGAAAACTAGATTTTTATAGTTCACTGTCGAAAGCAGAATTCCCAAAAATAATTGCTTACGCCCAGAAAATTATGGCGATGCTTGCGTCGTCTTATGTGTGCGAACTGACTTTTTCGATCATGAAATAGTGGAAAAACTAAATCAGAAACCGATTGACTGATGAAAACCTTTTCGCACTGTTGAAAGTTGCTTCGTCATAACTGCAACCTGTTTCGAAAATACTATGGAAAATCAAAAACAATTACATATGTTTAACTTGTCAGAATAAAAGTTAAAATAAATATTATTTTAGATAAAAAGTAATTTATAGTAACATTCGTGTGTAATGCTGTAATGTTTTCATAATATTATGATTAAAAGTTTAACACAAAATGCATTTTTTCTATAATTCTGGACTTTCTCTAGAATTTCTTAACTTTGTGGTCCTCTAAAGGCTCCTTAAATATTAGTTTGGAATTAATTTAAATGTAATAATTTTTTTAGGGTACTATAGTTACTAGAAAGTAAATTTAAAAGAAGGTTTCCTTATTTATGTGTAACAAATCATTTTTCATGTATTTATGGTATCAAAATATATGTTAGTTTAAACTGTTGTCGACAAGTTGATAGTTATATATGAATTTATTGGATCCTATTTTGAGAAATTAAACAAATTTTAAGGAAGCTTAATTTTTGTAATTCCTTATTAGAAAGGTACTTAATACACACATGAGAAACAGGAGGTAAAATAACGAACATTAAAGGTAATAGGAAATATTCAAAAAGGAAAATAAAATTTCCGCCAGCTGAGATGGGTTGAAAGCATAAATAAAAGTTAAATGTTTCCTTAACCATGCACTTGGAAACCAATAATGCCCATGATGTACACTGGTATTCTCGACTATCTGAGGCAGGTGGTCCTTGAGAGAATCGGAGAAATACCGAGTGATGTCATACAGGTTTATATGGATGGCAGTAAAAATGAATCCAATCGTACTGGCAGCGGAATTAACATCAAACACCAGTATAGTGTCTTAAGGTTGAAAAAGAAAAATCCCGATTATTGCTCGGTGTTCAGTAGTGAGCTTATTGCCATAGAGGTAGCCCTAGAGTCCTTGAATTCACTTCCACATGGAGCTGAGATTTGGGTTTTGTCTGATAGAAATAGTGCAATAGAGCATTTGGCCAGGTGGCAACAAGTGAGAGACAAAACTGGGGTTTCAAATGTCAAAACGGATGTCCGTATCCCATCATATTCACCTACAATGGATTCCTTCCTACGTTTATCTCGAGGGGAATGAGATTGCGGACACTGGCCAAAGCTAGTGTGACTGAGGACGTCGGCACCTCTCACATTTCCTGAGATTCATTCAGAGATTAAATACGAGAATGAAACCACTTGGATTGTCCCTCCTGAGCATCACTGGTACCGCTAAGCACTTCCAGGTACTTCCTTGGCTACTGGTCTTAAAAGACAAGAACAAACGGCTATTGCCCGTTTCAGAAATGGCCATCTTAGTTACTTAAAGTTCGTTAAGGGTACGAAGGAATACGAAATTTGCTCCTAGTGCTTAAATGAACAGGCCTCCCCTGAACATTTTTTTCAATGCCTTGGTCTCTCCGGGAGAGATTTGATGAAGAATCCATTTACTGGTACTGGACTTTTTAAAGGTATGCGCTCATGAACCTGGCCTGTTCTAGCACTGCTGACCTCGGGGACATGCAGCAACAATGTACACTAGATCTATGAATCGTAGAATGCAACTTAGGCACTTATATTTTCAAAGTACAAAATAAATATGTTGATTGAGTAACATAACGTGAATGTGATAAAAATAAATTCTTAAGTAAATAAGTAGATCATTTTCATACCTTAGTTAAAAGATTTTGATACCTAATTTGGGCCATTATGGAAACTTACTTCATTTAGAATGTTAAAAGATTCAATATAAATATTTAAATATCTAATCTGATTTACAAAATAAGCTAAAAATATGATGTGACGAAATGTTTAATGTTCAGTATTGAATGTTATTAAATGAATGATATATTAAGATTATCTAATAGCATCATAATTAAAATATAATTTTTCAATAGTTCATGTTTATATTTTCTTTCAGTGTCTCATACATTTATTTTTCTTTACATCTTTACATTTATTTTAAATTTACATCTCATACATTTATTTTTAATATTTGTCATTGCAGTATTGCAATGACTAATATTAAAAATAAATTGTTTTGCAATTCGCATTTTCTTCGATAAAGAAATGTGATGTTTATAAATAGTAATTTGTTATTAATTTTCGGGGAATTTTTATTTAGCAAATAGTTTGCTGTACTAACGATAATAGTAATTGCAGAAATTATTAATTTACTAGCCATTTTATTAGCAGAAATTTAATCCTTGAAACAAGAAAAATATAAATGTTAAATAATGGAAACGGAATATAACGGAATCTCATTGGTTTAAGATTTCCATGACGTCAGATAACATTTTAGGTATGTCACACTAAGACATCCACGAGAACATATTTGTATACTTAACATGGCGTCTTAATCGGATTATCTACTGAATTTGCTGCTTGCCTAAGGAATCCTGACTGTCCGACATTGGTTTCATTCGAACATAAATCATCCATTACGTTTATGGTGGACTCCTTGAATATTTTCATTAACGACATCTGTTATGAATGTGTACAAAGACATAAAAACTTTCCATTTGGCAATCACCGGAGTTATATATATATATATATATATATTATATATATATATATATATATATATATATATATGTTACAAATTTATAAATAATTATTGTATTTGTCTTAAAATATCTCAGAGAGATCGGAAATACTTAAATTTTGGACAAAAATTGATGTATTTAGACGTGTTATACATTAAGAGCGGGTTTTCTAATAATTTGGTGACTTGGCGAGAAAAATTGGTGTCAGTTGGCGAGATTCTTGACGAAATATACATACTTCTGGAAACATCCATCACCTAAGCTTTAGACCAATATTTAGCGAGATAACCTAGAAGACCTTCCAGAACCTTGGCGAAACTGGAAGATTTCTCCGCCAAGTCAGATATAAATACCGCAACCCGACATAGAAGGAAGCAGTTTTGTGAAGACTATTAGTCGTGACTGCTAGTCTGGAGAAGCTGTTCTCTGTCAGAGATATCTGAGACCTGTGATTGGAAACTGTTACTTATTGTATCTGGCGAATTGTAGCTGTATAATCGTGATTGATACAGCTGAAATTTCATATATCTAGTGGAATTTTTGCGAATAAAAGTCTTGTGTTCATTAAGTGATTGCTTTATTCAACTCTCAGTCTCATGAACCCCGAAACGCTGTACAACTGGTGTCAGAAGCGGGATTGAAGAGTGGATGCAGCGTGTCACAAAAAATATTTATATGGATTTAATGAAAAGTCTTGAAAAATTAGCGTATAAAATGGCTGAGATGAAAGCTGGACAAGAAGATATTAAAACCGAGATTATTATAAAGATAAAATCTGGACACACACACACCGAAGGAGCTGAAAAAGGAACTTCAGAAGAACATTGTAAGTGTTAAAGAAGAATTCTCCAACATCATTCAGGAGAAGATGAATTGCAATGGAAGATAACGTAATTTAAGTTGAAACTAAAGTTATGGAGATAGAAGAAAACTGTGAAGAAGCATTAAACAAAATGAATAAGGAGATTGAATGCTTGAAGAAGCAAATTTCAAATAGATATGAGGAGTACAATGTGGCATTTATACCTTCCCTAGCCACGATTAAACTCTCAACATTGGATGGAAAATCATCCTGGAGAGTATACAAGACCCAGTTTATGATGGTAGCGGAAGCTAATCGATGGAATCCCCGATCCCAAGCTTTTCATCTGGCGACTTCTTTAAGAGGAGACGCGGCCGACATCCTCGAGACGCTTCCGGAAGAGCAGAGGCACGATTTCCAAGCCCTATCAAGTGCGCTTGAGCTGCGGTTTAGAGAAAAGTCCACTAAAGAATATAGGAAACTACAGTTAAAGTCCCACTATCAAAAAGCGGGTGAAAATCTGCAAGAATTGGCTGCCGATATTCAGCGACTTACCCGTCTAGCATTTTCAGACTGCCCAGTTGAGACACGTCAAGATCTGGCTGTCCATTACTTCATCGATAGTGTGCGAGATCCAGAGATACAGAAAACACTTAGACTCGCCTATGTCAAAGATATCGGATCTGCCCTAGTATACGCACATAAGATAGAGGTTGCCCAGCAGGTCGCGCGTAAAGACTGGCACTCAGATAGAGCCGTCTCTGCTACTGATATGGACTATGATCTAAGAAAGCAAATTGAAGATCTGCGGTGAAAATTCCGTAGCTTAGAATTGAGTAAAGGTGGCAGAAGCACGAAAATACAGTTGCGGTGCAGTCGGACACATCCGAAAAGACTGTCCAAAACCAAAAGATGGTGAAATTGATCTTCCACCACAGCAGGGAAGGATTCAACGAATCAGGAATTTGACTTTGAAATACTTCGTCGCAGAGGAACTCTTCATGGAAATGCTGATTCATTATCAAGGAAACCGCGTAATGAAAACTGCCGATATTGTTTTAGAGTAGAGAAGAACTATGAATTAGGAAATCCTTCGGTACGTCAAGTTACTGTTTCACCGCCATCGGAACCAGACCCATGGAGTGATAAAGGACTTAGAGAAGCCC
Source organism: Latrodectus elegans (assembly GCA_030067965.1). Classification (NCBI taxonomy): domain Eukaryota; kingdom Metazoa; phylum Arthropoda; class Arachnida; order Araneae; family Theridiidae; genus Latrodectus; species Latrodectus elegans. The sequence goes on from CM057810.1 coordinate 2,829,503, forward strand.
AAAAAGAAGATCCAGATAGAAATTCAATTTTTTAATAAAAAGAATCTTCCAGTATGAGACCAAGTTGGCAGGACATCTCCAACAACAGTCCTGCTACTAAGCAATATTGGGCTCTTTGGGACTCACTCCATATTAGAAATGGTGTGTTATACAGGAAATGGGAGTTCGATGATGGACGTAATTTCAAATGGCAGCTTGTTCTTACAAAATCAAGAATTTCAGATGTTTTGAAAGAATTGCATAGTAGCTCAATTGCAGGCCACTTCGGAATAATGAAGACTCTGCAGAAATTTCGAGAACGCTTCAATTGGAGTAAGACTAGACAAGATGTAGAGAAATGGTGCCAATCTTGTGGTGACTGTGCGGCACGCAAGGGACTTAAGAAATGTAGCCGAGTAAGGTTGCAGTGGTACAACGTAGGAGCACCTTTTGAGCGGATAGCATTGGACATTTTGGGCCCCTTTCCTCGATCTTCTAATGGAAATAAATACATCCTAGTTGTCATGGACTACTTTACTAAGTGGCCTGAAGCATTTTCAATCCCCGATCAAGAAGCGACTACAGTAGCTGAGGCTCTAGTGCAGCAATGGGTTTCCAGATTCGAAACACTCTTACAAATTCATTCAGATCAAAGGACAAATTTCACCTCTGCTGTGTTTAAAGAAATGTGTCAAATTCTCAGAGTAGACAAAATGCAGACGACGCCATTACACCCGGAATCGGATGGCATGGTAGAGAGGTTTAACAGAACTATCTTGAATAATCTCTCACTTGTGGTTTCCAGAAATCAGCAAGATTGGGATTTGAAGCTACCGCTGTTTCTGCTTGCATATCGCAGTGCTGTCCATGAAACTACCGGGTATACTCCATCACAAATGTTCTTTGGTCGCGAACTTTGTCTCCCTTGTGATCTTCAGTTTGGTCGTCCACTGGATACATCTTCATCGCCAGAGGAATACCTTCGAGACCTTCAGGCACGTCTTGAAGATGTCCATAACTTCACTCGAGACCGAATCAACCTGAAGACCGAAAGAATTAAGACAAGATATGACAGAAGAGCGACAGGACATGAATTTCAGGGAGGTGACATAATTTGTTTGTGCTTTCTCCAAAGTTGCAAGTCTACTGGGGAGGTACCTACACAGTCCTAAAAAGACTAAACGACGTCGTGGTTCGTATAAGGAAATCATCTTCTTCAAAACCAAAAGTAGTACACTATGATAGATTATCTCCTTATCGTAATGTAAAGTAAAAATTAGCATACCATAGTCTCTTTATAAATAGTATAGATAATTTTAATATTTTCTATTTTTTTGTATTTGTATTTTTAATTGTTTGTGTATGTAATATGTTCTGTATCCACTTAAAATGTAAATTCTTTTATAATAAATTTGGCCTCCTATCATGGGATTGTACTGCCCGGGACGTGCAGTCCTTGAGAGGGAAGGGGCAATGTTACAAATTATAAATAATTATTGTATTTATCTTAAAATATCTCAGGCAGATCGGAAATACATTTTGAGCAAAAATTGCAGAATTTAGACGTATTATACGTTAAAAGCGGGATTTCTAATGATTTTGTGACTTGGCGAGAAATAGATATTTCTGGAAGCAATATTTAGCGAGATAGCCTAGAAACTTCCAGAACCTTGGCGAAGCTGGTAGTTTTCTCCGCCAAGTCAGATATAAATACCGCAGCCCGACATAGAAAGAAGCAGTTTTGTGAAGACAGACAGTGAGTGAAGACGATTAGTCGTGACTGCTAGTCTGGAGAAGCCGTTCTCTGTCTGAGATATTTGAGACCTTTGATTGGATGATTGGAAGTTGTTACTTATTGTATCTGACGAATTGTAGATGCATAATTGTGATCGTCTCAGCTCAACTGGAATTTCTTATATCTAATGGAAGTTTTACGAATAAAAGTCTTGTGTTCATTAAGTGACTGCTTTATTCAACTCTTAATCGACACGAACCCCTAAACGCGGTGCATTATATATGTATATATAGATAGGTAGGTTGGAGATTTATTGCTGCTAAAGATTTCTTTTCGCATTAATGCCTGCATGGTCAGATGTTTGTAAAATGAACAAAATACACAATATTTGTATTGAGACTTAAGTAGCTTAGTGTATTTTTAATGGTCAGTAGTGAATTATAAATGTTTATAATTTCTAGATAAAAATCTCATCTTAATATGAAATAAAATTTACACTTTTATCCATTATTCAAGCAATATAACTTCTCAATGAAAATATCTTTTCTTAAAGTATGTATTACAAATATGTACTTTAATCAAAACTAAACTTCAATGTTACCCTACAAAATATATTTAATCGTTGCTCCGGAAAGTGATGTTATCATAGGGTGCTTCTAATGATAATAAAACGATCTAATTCATAAAGTGCTAATATCAACTACTGTGATCATTTTTGTCGATTCTTCTTACGAATACAATGAACGTATGAAAAATTACTGTATATGAAAGAAAAAACGTTAAGTTGTTACTAAACGCTGCGTTAATTAAATTTATTACTGCGTTTTTGATTAACACGAACAAAATATTATTTGGAGAAAAATCTAGTGTTTAAGGAAAGTACATTCAAAGATTCAGCTACTATGTTTCCGTAGATTTTATATATCCCACTTCTGGCAACAAGAAATAGAAATGGATTGCTGGTTAGAAATTGTTTTAATCTTACATTTTGTTATCACATTATATTGCTATAAATATAAAAAAAAATCTTAACTAACTGAATAAATTAAAGGAACGTGACAGACCTGTGTAAATTTCTGGATGTTGCTCCATAAATTTCAAAACGAATTGATCGGCATCGACAAGTTTGAATGTTTTCCCAGCAGCTCGAATTTCAGCTCCTATGAAAAAATCAGATGCGCTGTAATATGTGGGCTCGGTTGCTAAATTTGTTCCTGGTTTAGACAACTTTCCTTTTCTCAAAAATGCACCTCCAGGAAATCCAGAGTTCGGTATATATTCTTCATTTATCGCAACTGTGTCATCAGCAGGGTGAAAAGTTATTATGAATTTCCTATTGTAATCATCTTTGATGGTAGTCACCTGTCAATACATTTACTAAGTTTATAAAAAAAAGATTCAAAATATTCACTTTTAACAATATTTCATTATCCTTAATAAAATTAACATTTTACGATACCACCGTTTCCAATGCAACAATCATTTTAAAAAATAAATTCAATAAGAATTAGTTTTAATAAATTCAAACAATAATGACAAAATAATTTAATATTATAATAAAGTATTGGGTTTTTCTATTATAAACAATTTATATTTTGGGATGTCTCATTGTTTTAATGATAAAATCACAAGTGCCACAGATAAACTGGCTGTACTTAGATGTCAGATTTACAATTATAAGAGGTAATATCGTTAGTTTGATAATTGTTTTTCAGTCATTTATCTCTACTCTCCAACCACATATTCTAATAAAAATTGTCAAGGCATAATGGACAAAAATGTTTCATGGAAGGAAATACAAATTCATTCGAAAGAAGTTTTTTTTTCTTTTCTTTCTTCAAACAATTTACTTTGCCAATGTAGCTTATTCCTGCTCTCCTTATTCTACTAAATTAAGCTCAGAAAAATCTGTCTTGTCAAATTCCTTCTAATATTGTCGAAAAGTTGTATATTTGACAACCGTCTCTCCAAGTGCTTTTGTTTCGCCTTTTCTCTAATAGGGAAAAGACACTTAGCTTTCAAAATTGGTATGTGTGCTCGCATATTTTAACTGCATAGTAGTAACAAACCAAAATTAAGAGGCTTATTTTATCGACTTTTTCAGGTATATATTGCAGAAAATAATCCTTTAGTCTTCATGGGAAATAATTGCTGATTTACTGCTATTTTTTCTCATCTAGTTTATAACACACCAAGTTTATATATATATATATATATTTGAAATAATTTTAGGTTTTCGTTTTTAGTTGATTTCATATTGAGGCACACATACTTCATAATTTTCAGAAATCTCCTTTGCCATTATTTCTGTAAAACTCACTCGTCAGGATTTGAATCATACGACCGACAATTAAATATTCAGCATATAGTAGTGAAATAAAAGCATCCATTTCATCAAGTGATGACCAACAATCTTGACTTATGATATTTCATTCATTCCTTTTTAGTACGCTATTGATTATTGTACAATAGTTTTCATTGCTAATCTTTACTGGCTATTTTAGTTTAAGTGAAATGCAGTAATTTTTGCAACAGTTGTTTGGGGGCGTGTTGATCTTAAATCAATATTACAAAAAATGTTCAGATACGTTTGTTTAAATCATCAAATAAAGTATATTTTCGTGAAAAGGGAAAAATATGAAATATGCTAATCTGGGAAAAAGAAAGAATGCTCTTTAGAAGAATTATGTGTCTCCCATATTGTTTTCTTATCGGTTAATATTCTCAAATTATTCTTTTTATCTTTATCTCATTCTATACATTAATTTATATTAATTCTTTATATAATAATTTTTTATCTTAAAAATATGTCTAAAATTCTCATTAAATTAGTTCTTTAGAATACCCAAAACAAGAAAATTAACGCATCTAAACATACAATTCTATCGTTTTTGAAGATGACATCCACATATTTTTTCTGCTTCAGAATTTTGACTGAGATGTTATTATTTTATATTAATTAAAAACAAAATTTTCTTTTAATATATTAACAGTGCCGCTTTCATTTTGTTTAAAAAATATTATTGTTTACACTCCTAAAAACTTGAGAACCAAATTATTAAAATTTCCAAAATAAATAAGAAGTTTACGGAATGGGAAAATAATTATAAGCTATGTTATTAATCAGAGATGATCAAAAAATAAAAAGGTGGGGAAATGTAACATTAAGCTTCAAGAAACATAAAATATTATAACTAAGACTTCAATAATTTATTCAAGCAATGTATTTCAAGTTCCAAATATCCTTTAAAATTCTTGCAATCTAGATACTCTAATGGACAATCAAGGTTATGGCGGACATTTCTGGCGCTCTGTGCTAAGATACCTAACATTGAAGAGGATAACTGGAGATGATTTATAATCAATTTCTTAATGCTTGCCGATTGAAGTATTTTAATCAATTGGTGGAGACTTAGATGCACACGTATTAACTGAAAGAGAAGTCATCCTAGAAAAAGCTGTAGAAGAGTGCAGTTCAAGGAAGGTGCCGAAATTTTAGTTCTTATGTCATTATGATTAAAATATTTTAAATAATTGCACAAATTCACAACAAGCAAGAATTTTATATTCTAGATTTGGAATGAATTTACTAATTTCTAAGAGAAAACCGACACCGCCGCCATCATCTTTATCCTCTTGTGAACACGATAGACTTTTGGGTGTACTATAGAGCTCACTTCAAGCGAGAACGATACTTCTCTCTATCAGCCCCCGTGGCCTCCACAGTTTTTCTTCACACAAGTTATTTAATTTTTAAGTGACATTTATATTTGCGCTTTGCTTATTTTAATATATAGAACAACTCTGAACTTGTCTTCAAATTTGACTTATAATTTCTACTGTTAATTATGGTAATAGAAAATTTTCCAGGAAAAGAAAATAATTTTGCATAAATGACCAATTTAGAATAACTTCAAAAATTAATGTATATATTTTTTCTTTTTCTGTATGAATTTAGGTTTTCTTAACGACTGAAACATGGAAATGTCAATATTTATTCTGACAGTCCTGAAAAATATATCTTGATATTTTTTTATTAAATATTAATTCATTATTTTTGTTATTTTAACAAGTATTTTTGTTTTCCTCAGTATGAAACTAATTAACTAGAAGACGAAGCAGACACATTTTTTTTGCAAATTTTTTTAGTTTATTTTACATTTCTTCATTTAAATATGACAAAACGATACATTAAATGAAAAAGTAGTGGCCTTATTTTATTCCCATTATTCTAAAAATTCCCGGTTTATTCCCGAAATTCTCGGGTTTCCAAATTTCTGGGGAATTTTACTTCTCTAGTTATGACAATTATCTAAGTTAGGTACTAGTTAGTTTGACATTATTTATCATTAAAAATAAAGGTCTCGAAATTTAAGTAGAACAATGGAAAAAAAAATATTTTTATTAATCAGTAAACTCCGTACTAATTACTCATTATAATAAATTACAGTAATAAATGCTAATTAAAAGTCAGTATGGATTAATTAAATAAAAACTTCCTTTTTTTAACTTGCTTATTCGGGGAAAATTATTAAGATTTGGCGTACTTTTTAGAGGGAGTAGAGACAGGGCTCCAGATTATGAAAGAATATAGAATTTTGAATTAACATTGAGCAAAATATAGATTTCTTATTTAGAATTTTTAGAAAATCATGAAAATTGTATTAAAGAAATTATAAATGTAGTTTATACTTACTAAATTAGCCTTATAACGGAGAATGATACCGTCAAAATGCAATTCCTTGAGAAAATTTTTCTTTGGAGGTTTAGGAACAATTGAATGGCAGTTTTGCAATGAATCATCCCATCCTCCTATTCCATCATGTGGCGGTAATACCTGCAAAATTTAAGTACTTAAATGTATGATTTAAATTATTAGTCACATTGTATTTATATGAATGAAGTAACTTATTAAATTGCAAATGATCTGGAAATACACACTAACCTGTGGAATCAGTGGCTTTGGTTTTTCCACAACTTTTATCTTTTCCATATTTTCTATTCCATATTCACTTTTGTAAAATTGTCTTGTAAAAGCATCGCAATCGTACAAGAATATTTTCTTTCCTAAGATTATAATATTTTTTCCAGTGCGCAAATCCATGGGTTTAAAAAATCTAAGATCATTTTCTTTAATTTCCAAATAGCTGGATGGAAAATTTTCTGTAAGGAAATAATGGTACAATTTAAGATTTTGAAATACCTAGTATGGTAAACATTCTGCGAATTGTGTTTATCTTATGTGTGTGTTTTGCCATATAATATATTATCAAAGTTATTACTATACCTGATAATTCTTTTCGATTTAGAGGTATCTTTTGTTTTTTAAGCACTGATTTAAGAGGCATTTTGATTTTATTTGATCCTCTGTCTTCCAGTAATTCCATGGTATCGTCTGCTAAATAATACTGAAAGGATAGGAAAAATTATTTTAGTACTTACTGGTTTCTTTTTAATTTAAACCTGAAATGATAAGTTGCACTTTTTCTTTGAATTCCGTCGATAAACATAAATTAATCTATATTCAATTTAGTTTCATCATTTGCGCAGAATTTCTTTGACATACTAAGAGCTATACGTCTATCAGTGATTATTTTCAATTCCTCCATTCGAACGTCTCTCTGTGTAGCCATACGAGTACAATTTGCATTGTTATTTCTAAGCAGGTGCTTAGAAATAACAGTGCAAATTGTATTCGTTTTCCAAAACAAATAAGTACAACCAAACTGTTTCGTGATTTTGAATTATGATCAAGTCATATGGGTGACATTTTAAGTGCACCCTTCTGTCCGAATTTTTGAATCTATAAAATTTAATTATAAGGATCTATTAATCATTGATGGACATCAAAAATATCACAAAATTAAATTTAAAAAATTTCATTGACCTATAAATAGTTACATCAGAATAAACATTCATGGAAAGCTGCATCTTGAATATGGACTCGTTGTATCTTGATGCGTAATGAGCCGAGACTGAATATTTTTCCTCGACAAATAATGTTAAATTTACATGATGAACAAATGTCTTTATACATTTCAATAATTTTATTTCTTACTTTGGCTAGTGAAATAAATAAATAAAACGAAAACAAATAAAAAAGACTTAATTAGTTACAAATTAATATTGAAGAACCTATTACAACCTGTCGCACGGCCAGCATTAGAGCAAATATTTAACCAATTTTAGCATTGTATTCCGATATAAAATAACTTGTTAACAACATAATTTTTACGTTTAGTTTCTCTGAAAATAAAATAAGTTGAAGTACTCGTCACCAAATGTTTTTAATTTCATTTTATATAATAATTTCGTTGTGTTGTTGTTACTTATGACACACACTTGGACTAGCCAAGCTGGCTATGCCTAGAAAGTACTCTTAGCTCTTTTTTAAAATCCTTCGATAGATGGCACTACCAGAGGACCCACTCTCTCAATTTTGACATTGATCTGAAGGGGGAGGAAATTTTTTTCAGACCATTGCACCCATGGTAACTGCTCAACAACCGACCACAGGACTTTCGATTCCACGGATTTAACGAGCACGTGTATCGCATGTACTCGGTGAGTCTTAGGCGGCATTGGGAATCGAATGCATTTTAACAATTCCGGATGGAAGGCCGATACCCTAACCATTAAGCTATCACTGCCCTATAATAATATCTGAGGGCTGAAATAGTGAATTGTGTTCTTCAGTAGTTTATGGGCTTACTTAGCCATTCCTATAAAAAAGATGACCGTAAATGGAACATTTTATCGACATCATTTAACTTTTGTTTGTATCAATAAGAATGCAAAACTTTTAAATAAAAACCATTCAAAATTGTTTTGAAAATTTAGTTAGCTGAACTTCGGAAAGTTAGTTAACTTTTTATGAAGTGAAGAAGCAATGTTGTATCGTCAGAATCAATTATTTTTTCAGAATTTTATTGTCTTAAGATCTACCCATGTATTTTGTAGTTTTTCTCGCATTTTCCCAATTACTTCCTTGTCTTTATTGAATTTTTCATGCTTTAAAATTATATTCTGCTCAGTTTTTAAGCCTTCAGAATTTTATTTTATATTTAAACACTTCTATTTTTGCAGAAAGTATATTTTTGTTACCTATTATCAAAAAGTTCAGCAGTTGTTAAATCAGCGCTTTCTCTATTTGAGCGCTTTCAATTGTTATTTTCTACTTCTCTCATTAGTACGTAAAATAATTTGCTAGCATTATAGCAAATATTATTATATTTATTTTAACATTGTTTAATCAATTTTAATATTGGTTAAGCAATGTTAACATTGTATTTTAACATTGTATTCCAATATAAAAGTCTGTATGTTTATTATTTTGCAATTTGAATGCATTTGTAATGAGGAATTTAATGAATAAAGATTAAAAATAAAATCTGAAATCTAATCAAATATTAATAATCTGAAATTTTATGTTTCAAACAAAGTTAAATTTTATATCAAATTTACTTTTCAGCGTAGTATTATATTGTGCTATTAAGCAGTTTTGATAACAACTATTTCGTTGTCCTTTTCTAACTCTATAGAATGATGTTTTATGGTCTTATTTCCAAGAAAAATTTTATATATTAGAATGTTGTTGCATAATTCCCGACAACTGGGATTTCCACTTTTCAGTTGGTGCAGACGTGATGGTGTAGGGGTGTGCCCTAAAAGTGGATTTTCGTAATTTAGAAGCTATGACAAAACAGAAAACCCTCAGACTTGGTTTATGACCCAGAGGTATCGTTTCACATGGAGAACATTGCGACCACGACACACTTAACATTCCCCAACTGTCATTAGAGAACACGATGGATCTTTAATTTATGTCGAGATTCGAACTCATTACCTTTCGATAAAAAGAGCAAGCGCTCTAACCAATCAGGTCACCGTGTCCTATATATGTTAGCAATAGAAATTTTATTAAAAGAAAACTTGCATAGATTCAGTACAAGAATTCAATGATCATTGCAATCAAATACTTATTCTGTTTATAAAATTTCGTAAATCTCTACGCCTTGAAGTTCAATATCCAGTGTAAGTGAGAATGAAGCTAAAAAAAGCCATAGGCAATACTTTTAGGGATTAACACTCAACATGACGTTTGTTATTTAAAGGTTAATTCAAAATTTTTATCAGAAATTATCTTGCATGAATAGGAATTAAAAAATTTCAAATAAAAAATGATTCTCTTTTTGAGAGATCAATACACTTTCTGCTTCTATTAACGCTAGATTTTCTGCTTTACTCAAAAGTTAATCGCTATGAATGGATCACATGTGTGCCTATCTCTATATTTTTTATTGATTTCAAAATGTATTTACAGCCTGAAAATTAAAGATAGGAGTAACGTAATATCAGAGATTTACTAGTATAAACCTAACAATCGAATATTAAATTAATAATAGGTTACTTTCCGCGAATTTTTCATTTATAAATTCGATTATTAGCAAGAATTATTTCGATAGCAAAGTATCAATTTCATACAAGGATTTTTATCGTAAAATGAAGCAGTGAACTGAATAAATAATATAATAATGATAAAATAACGCGGATAGGAATTGCAAACGCTGGAAAAGCGAAAACGGAGACCAATGTTCTTTGTTTTGCAAATAATAAAAACGTATAAATGTGATGAAGCATTAGTCATTTATCAAGTACAACAGCATAGAAAAAGGGTAACGCTGATAGTTATTAACAGCATTATTAGATTGAAAATAAATGAACAGGGAGAGTACCTGCAATAAATCTCCTACATTCGAATTTAAAAAAAAATTATCAGGCATTTTCTTCCTGATTGAAAAGTGGCGGACTCACTCACTATATCAGCTAAATACGTTTGGTATGATAGAGTTTACAGACGTTAAACATGAAAAGGAAAACCTATTTTATAGGTGAAATTTGGAAGAATGGATTTCATGTTCCAAGGCGATTTTGCTCAAGCTTAAAAATATGGATTAGTTTTGAACTTGATCAAGAGTTACTAGTTACAAACCTCACTCAACATAAGAGATATCTCATGACTTCTTTCATTTCGAGTGAGATTTGTAACTGGAAACATTCAACTTTTTAATTAAAGGAAAAATGAAGAGAGTTTTTTCTCAATGCTATCGAGGCAGTGGTCTTCTTTTATCTTTGAAGTTCAAGTAGGCATTTCATAAAAAATGTTTAAATAAGATTGCCGATTTCTGTAAGTAAATACGTATATTTGCACCTTTTTGTGAATATATGCGCACACACGCACCCACACACACACACACACATATATATATATATATACTATTTCGACACCATGCATCAGATAACTTAGCTGTATAAATCTGTTGCAAACTATTTAAATATCCTTTTATTATTTCTTTGAGAGAACTTTCCAAATAGTGGGTCATATTCGTGCGTTGATTCGAAAAAAAAAGAAAAATTTGAAGTCTACCAAGCATCCTCTTAGATAAATGTGCATATAGAAAGCTGAAAAGCAACCTCTCTTTTCGCTGATTAATAATGGATGGGATCACACTATTGACTTTTCTCTCAAAAACTGTCTTCCACATGGCCATAGTGCTTTAAAATAATATTAACCTTTATTAGATCATAAGTCAGAACCTAAAAGAATACGATGAACTCAAACGATAAATAAACGACATTACTTTTTTCTACAGAAATAAAAAATGATATGCTGATGTCATGAGTGATGGATATCTAAATACAACAAAAGTAATTTTAGCATAAAAGTATTGAAATGATTACCAGGACAACTACGTGTCTGATATCGGGGGGATCATTTAAAGTATCCTTCCACAAACCATAAAATCTTAATACTTTTCCATCATTAGTGAGAAATTTGAACAGTTTTTCATCTATGTCAGGCACTTCTCTTCTAGCTTGTCTGTTCAGTTTTTGTTGCTCATACGGATCTGGAGGGATTTCTTCCGGACTATTGAGTTCAAGTCCAGCGTCTGTCAAATATTCCTGCAAAATGTTAAATTTTAGTAGTTTTGAAAATAATGCATTTTCATTCTATGACTAAAGAAAATATTTATACCCTTGTCCATTTATCACAATCTGCAAGACGAATGCATAATCCATAAACTATGAGATCAACACCCAAATTGAGATCTTTCCATAAGTAATAGCGTCCTGATGGATGAGGAAATGGATGACGTTTGAACAATGTTCCCTAAATTATTAAAAACAAAATACGATAGTTTTGAATTATTTGTCTTTAATAAATGATTCAACTTTGAAAATATAAAAAATGGAAACTTTCTGCAATCTCAAGAGGTTTTCATAAAAAAAATTAATAAAAAGTAAATAAAAATTATCAAATTATTTCACCAGCATTTTTTACCAGCTTATTTTAGGTTAAATTCCATCATATCGAATGAGTTATAAGCAAATTCTCATGAATAAGAAATAATTTATTAAAAGGAGATATCATATCCGAAGACTTTGATTTATTGTATATAATCTTGTAAATTATAAACATTCTTTGTGTGGAAGGAAAAATACTCGGAACCCAAAGTTTTCAAATCTGATAATACCTTCTGTAATTCTATTTACAGTTATAAGTAACGTTGTCAGCGAAAAATCGTTTCCAAAACTTATAGTTTAATGATCACAGGTAACTAATATCAAATGCATAATAAATATAAAGCATGAATAAACGGATGCTTACAAAATCATATACAATGAAGCACAAGAGTGAAGATATGCAAATAAAGTACAATGATTTTTGTCCATAACAATATTTGCTGGAGAAAAAAAAATTTTTTTCAACCTTGTTGTAGAAGGCGATTTGCAGAAGTTTTATGCGCACTCCAAATGACTAAGAAGAAAAATGATGGTTTCGTTCATTACAAGCAATTAGCTTCGATTAATATACATAGATATCTCAATCATATGAAGAACTTTTGAAAGTTCATTTAAATCTTCGGAGAGAGAATTTCATTAGGAAAAACAAAAAGTAGCAATTCAAGGGACATTTCATCCTCAATAAATGCTTGGTTTCAAAATAAAGGCATGAATATTTTAAATAAATCCGTAAATCATATGAAGAAGATTTAGAATACTTAACAGGTATAATTTTTGCAAATGGCAAATAAATTAATAGAGTTAAGTGAATAAAAACAATTTTTCACGCATTGTTTAAATTAAGAGATTCAAAATGAATTTGTTTATATAAAACAATAAGATAAAAAAAAAGAATATTTGAATGCTTTTAGAATAAAATATTGTTTTTTTAGTTACTGGACGTGTTTTATGAAAAATTCAATGTAATAGATTTGTCTCATTACAAGCTTTTAAATTTAAAAACGTACCATGTATGCATTTTTTTTAATTAAGAGTTAAACTGCTTCTTGCATTACTTTTTTTATTTTATTATAATTAACAATTAATTGGGAGCTAATAATATTTAATCTTGATAATTTTGAATCTCAAATTGTATAAATATATAATCACAATTTAAAAAAAATCAAAAGTCTGTGAATGTTACTTTTTTTGTAAAAAAAACATAATTACAATTTTGGAATCGTTTCGGTAATATTGATTATTTTTTACCTGTACCAAACCACTGTTTTCAATTTTTGGCTTAATTACTTCCATTGTATCATCTTGAAGATAATATAGCACAGTGACTGGTCGAATGCGATAGTCTTCTTTGTCCCAGTCAAAGTTTTCTTCCTTAAAATATCCGTTGAATCGGAGAACCTAAATGAAGAATGCTTTTATCTATTTCAAAGATAAGTTCATAAGTTTTTGGCTCTTTTTATTTGTAATAATTAAATTTACCTTCTTATCCATTTCTAAATACCATGGCAATTTCACTTTTGTTGGAGCAGGTTTTTTCCGTCCATAAGTCAATCTCACCAGCGTATCTCTGTCTGAACATTTATTCTCAGCCTCGAGAAGAGACATTGCCATCTTACTTGAAGTTGGCAACGTTGTTTTTGATATAGGAACTCCTTTACTATACACTAATGTACTTGGAAATACAAAACGAGTTTTCTAGGGAAAACATTTCATAAATATAAATATTTTATGGAAACTGAGATTCAACAAATCAATCCTTTGCTTCTTGAATAATAATGTATAATTTTAAAATGCGGAAATAATTATTCAAACTTAAATTTGTATGATTTACAAATGCAAGACCAAATTTAAATAGATAGCAATACAAAATTTAAATAGAAAAATAAAATAGAGCATGTTGTTAGTTATCAGCAAATAAGAAAATATTGTGAATTCTGTATTTCGATCTTCTGCAACAAAATATATGCTGAAGAATCTTTAAGATGGTTCGCGTCTGTGAATTTCCCGTGATGTAGCGTAAAGTTAATTAGTGTTTAATTTTTGCAACTTATTTTTATAACTTATAATAAATCTTCAGAGAACTTAAGATATAAATATACTTCTTCTATTTTACATTGGTACATAAAGAAATTTATAAATATGAATATTGCATTTTATAATTTACAATTTTGATAATTATTTTAAAATATTTAATTTAATTAATTTATTTATTTAAAAAAGATCTACATTTTTCCATAATTTCTTAAAATATCCATATGGGTGTTTCTCTAATTATGTCTTCTTTAATTAAATGTTTTCGGTATAATGTGATTCAATTCTCCTCTTTAATACAAATATGTGTAATCGTTCAAAATCCATTTCCAATCATAGATTCCCGCTCAAATATTCACGTATGAAAAGTGACTGTAAAACAATAAAACAAAGACCTGATTAAATTAATCCACAGTTGCTTCTAACAATTTAAATTGATTTAATTGGATTTTAAAGTATAATTTTTAATTTAAAATCCAAAATGGATGATATTTGATGGTGCAATATAAGCTTAATATAGTAGCTTATAAAAGAGAGAGACTATACAATAAAATAGGAGAACGTAAGCAATAGAGGAAATTATAAATTAAGAAACTGCTTATTTTGCCAACTTTTCTTCTCTATCACATGGTTTATTATAAATTATGCCAATATGTATGTATTTCTGAATAAATACACACTTAGGCATATTCCATATGGCAGCAATAATTTAAATTTGTCGCTATTAAATGTCTTCTCAATTGGTATAGTTGGAACAAGTCATAAGAAAACTGAATGGATTGAGAATATTTTTAATTCGTTAATACAGAAAGTATATACTTATAAGCCTATTTAAAAACATAAAACACTTGTTTATTTTGTACTTTAATTCAGCAAATTTTTTCTTCTTTTCATTATAATAAAATTTATTAGCTATTGCATGTCCATTTTGTTACAAAATAGAGCATTTTTGGCGATATATAGAATCTGAAATTTGTTGTTTATTTAGAAATATTTTAATTTAACTGAACTAAATATCATATCAAATTTTAACTTAATAAAGCATCGTTAAATATTTTGTAAAATATTTTTGTAAATCAATAGTTATGCCAAATAAATCAATTCATCAAAAGGTACCGAAGTACACCTGAAAAAATAATTTTGCAGTAAATTGATTTTTACACCTATGGAAAAAAAAAAACTATTGTTTATTACTATGTGAGAAACTTTATGCCGTAAATTGACTTTAATTGATTATAAGATATTTTACTTACTGTTTGGTACCGGAATGAGTATCCAGGTAAAAATGGTAAATTATAATTCATTTTGAATGGGAAAAGGAAATATCTGAACTTTAATTAACAATTTATGCTCTGAAAATGCAATTCTTTTTTCTCCAGTAGGAGATGCGATTGGCACTGTGATCTAAAATGAGAAACAAATCTTTTTGGAAATTTTGATGTCGTAGATGGCCGTCGCTTAGCAACTCAAAATCTATTACAGACTTTAAGGGAAACGAAAGAAATACGATATGAGATGACCGAAATCTTCCGCTGTTTCCACGTTAAGCAGTGAATTTAAAACAAATCTTCGTTAGATCGATATGTAATTCTAGATTGTATTAAAATATTTGGATTTATTATTAATTGTAAAAGAAATGATGCAGCATTTGAAGAAAATACATGAAATGTTTACATTTGATTTTTAAAATATGATTACTAATTTATTTGTCCTTATGACATATTGAAGACGTAATTATATAAATGAAATCTAATAATACTGAAAACTTCAAATTGTAAAACATTATAGCTAAGAAATATATATTGTCTCACAATATCATTATTAAAAAAGATATCTGTATGATAAGCATGAGAAAATAAATTTTAAAATCAATTGAGTAAAATCTAAAGTTTTTGAAAATTATTTCGAGTATATTTTTACAATTTTTAAAGCTGTTAAATATTATCGAATATGTTTTCAAAAAGAAATTGTGTTTGCTTATTTATTACTCCGGTTTAAAATTTGTTCACTATCTATTATTTTATAATTATATTTCGTAAATTATATCACTTCTTCTAGAAGAAATATTTGGTTATATTATAATTTTTTATTGCGTTTTCAACTTTTTTTGTTGAAATAAATTCAACTCAGTGGCACGACATATCCCTATGGCGTCAAGTGCTCATATCTATTTTCTGAGACTTGGGGAGAGAAGAATATCTCCTGGTCAGCCTAACTCGAAGTTCCCGTCAACCATGCCCAATTCGAGAATCAAATCTGCCTTCTGGCACCACAAATTGTTCAATAGAATCGAATCGAAATTTAATAGAACTGTCAAAAGAAAATGTTTAATATGCGGGGTGATTTTGTAAATTACTTTATTCAACCATGTGGTATCTTTTATAGCAACGAGGTGTACTTCACTAAATTTCAATCCCATATAGTCACGTCTTTTATATCCTGTTATATACTAAAGATATTGCGTGAATTATCCCCGTAGTAATAATTTCTGTATCTTGTTAGCTTTAGTTATTTATTTTTGATTATTCATTTAGATTACAAGTAATCTTGGATATTTTTGTGCCTTACTTTTCACGAATGATAATGTGCAAACATCGTTAAGCATAAAATATATAAAGATTGTATGGGTGATATCTAAATGACATAATTATCCAATAATATCTTTTGGGAGGATTTTTTTATTGGGGATAGATAAGTAATATCTTATTGGAGGACTGATAAGTAAGAGAATTTTTCCGAAAGAAAATATATTGTATGTAAAATACATTATAATAAATTTGAAGATGACTTTTGGATTTGTTTGACGCTTACAAATTTTATTGTGTTATTTGCAACATTTAATATTAAAGAAACTATTACAATTGGGATATTTAGTCAAACTGAAAACAATTGTTCCTATTAGAATAAAACTGATCTAGTAAAGCATTCCAATTAAAATTTTAATTGGCATAATATAAATTAAAATTTCCAATAAAAATTTTCATTAAAATTTCAATCTGAATGATTTATTTAAATATCATACAAACTGAATTTTAAGGCTCTGTAAAAATGTTGAAAGTTGCTTAACATTAAATACGGTTCCTGGAGACAGACGTAGCTTAACTAATTTACCAATTTAATAATTAATTAATAAAGCTTGTGTAAATAATTTACCAGTATTGCTTGGGTTTTTATAACCACTTAGATGGTTAAATTTTATTAACTTATCTTTCTATAAGAATATCATTTCAATTCCTCAACATAAACAATATCATCTAAAGGAATGTGATTTTATCGTTAATTAATATTTTATAAAAGAATTTTAATTAAATCTTAAGCTGAAAAGTAATGGAATACAATCAAGGAAGTAAAAACAAATCGATTGATTTTTATTCATATTTTTATGATAAAATTTAATTATCAATACCTTTCTTTATATTCGTCTCAACAGAAGCAAATAAATTGGCATTCTGTATTCCCTTTCTTTCCCAATGTATTCAAAGTGGTTAAAAAAGGAAATATAAAAAATATCGTTCGAAAAAAGGACTTTTAAACTCTTCCTGTATTTTTCGACAATCTCTGTGTAAATGTAAACAAAGAATTGTTAAAACAATTGGTTAATTTTTTTTCATTAATATAATATGCCTCTCCACTGCTTTGATATGAAAATTTAGAAGAGGCTCCCAGCTTAGATGTTTATTTCGTCACTTGACTGTTTCAATATTATGAGAAAACTAGTCATGTATAAAGCATTTTGCGCTCACTGAGTGCTAATTTAATTTTCGTTGAAGTAAAAAGATCGTAGAGGAGATTCGGATACGAATTAAATTAGCTGTAATAAACATAATAAAATAAGTTAAGTGAAATAAAGTAAAATAAACAAATCATTAAAATTTAAGAATTTCGTAGCTTAGAAATTCTGTTTTTTATTAGTTATATTATCGCGTTTTGTATTTTCTCTAAAAAATAAATCGATACTATTTCATTTTTCCGGCGCAAGTCTATTTAATTGTCATTTTTTATTACAATTCACGACAAATAAATAAAAAAAAAATAGTAACTGTTTGTTGAAAAAAAATTATTTTGAAGGCATAATTTATTTTTTATTATTGAAAATATCTGCAAAAGGTAAAAATTTGAAAATAATAAGTAAAATCAGCAATATTTAATTTCACTTAATAACTTTATCACCTGCTCTGGTGAAAGTACCCATAAATCGTTAATGTCAGAGAAATTTTTCATTATGGAAAAAGAAATTATTACTAAGCCTTTATAATTGAATGAAAAATGCTTGTATAAATTAAAAAATTTTAAATTTTCATTTCGAATTCACAGTTGCCCCCTTAAAAAAAACTTGGCATTCTGAAATCCGTTTTCCCTCTATTTTCTTTTTAATATTTGAAACTTTCCATAAAATTTTTTATTAAATTTTATATTAATGAATTTAACTTTCTAAATATACATGAGAAATTAATGACAGATAGGGTTGTCAAAATACTAGTTTGACGGGTTTCCAGTAAAAATGTTCACTAAATTTGGCGCCAAAAAACGCGCCAAGAGTGACAATACAGTAAATATGATCCAACAACCTTAGTATTTTTTGGCCTTCTGGATCTCATTTTTGTGTCTGGTAATTCTTTCATGATCTTAAAATATTGTAAAATTATTATTATATAAGTATTTTTACCTTTTAAAGAATTATTTTACTCTTGACTCATGCCATAGTGTTTTCAGGGCCATCTTATTTCTTCAAACATTCACAAAAACATGCTTGGAGAAAAAATAAAAAAAATCGCCAGTTTTCGCTTAGGGATACTTTGATCGTGGCTCAAAATTACGAGGCACTTGGTGATGGGTGAGTATTCCCAACCGGTTAACTTAAAGATACAGTGCGGGACTCGCCTGCACTTCTATGTATGTGCGTCTTTCATAGCACTATTAGCTACGCAAATGCCTGTGGTTTGGAGTCTAGAGAAAATGAATCAATGGATGTCTTACAGATATATCCATCAGTTTCCAATGATGTCAAATGATACAAGCGAACACCGAATGATGCGCAATAGCCTAAATCTGTTGTATTACCGTTCGAGATGTAGCTGAGCGATCTATCACTACCATGCTGATAATATGTCTATCATCACATGCATTAAGATAGGTAAGATAATTTTCAACGGTCTGCCGTTTCCTTTTTCACTCAGTAAATACAAGTCCACCCCACAATTGCTTAACTTCATCCAACACGATCATTTTCCGATTTCTCTGAAGGATAATCTGCAATTCCTATAGGTACTATTCTTCTTCAGTCGAACTCAAAAACTTGCTTGAATGATACTCGATATCTTCTATTGTTGTTGTCTTGTGCGACTAGGCTGGCATTATGGGATGAGCTGCTCCACTTTTCCAACTGAACCATATTTTGGTGTGGAGTCTGACTTTCCTCGGTACACACATGTCATAGAAACCTGTCTTGATATCTTCTACGGGGCA
The DNA here is from genome assembly GCA_030067965.1 of Latrodectus elegans. Lineage (NCBI taxonomy): Eukaryota > Metazoa > Arthropoda > Arachnida > Araneae > Theridiidae > Latrodectus > Latrodectus elegans. The sequence goes on from CM057810.1 coordinate 2,849,019, forward strand.
TAGTTAAACAAATTATCCTAAAAAGCACGGAAAAATAATTGCCATGTTTGAAATTCATAAGTTTTTCTCCCTTTATATAGCGCTTGCGGGTGATACTACAGTCACCAGTGATGTGCGTATGTGCTACAATGCTAATAATTTGCTTACATCAGCGCCACAAATGCACGATGAAAATTTTACTAGACTTGCATTCTCTCAAGTTGTTGCATTTTGGGTAGCCAGAGGCAGTGTTCATGATATAATTATTAAATATGTTCCAATTTAATTATTTTTATGCACTATCTGGAGGTGAGAGTTACGATTCTACTCGTCTAATAATCCAGAGATGAGGAAATTTATAGATGAGTTTAACTTCCGTATTCAAATGATTTCAGATGGAAGAGACAAATTTTCTTTTTCTGCTTTTAATAGGCAATTACTAATAAGCAGTTGATAAATTAACTATTTATGTAAAATAGCATTGAGCTAGAATAAGTTACTCTGTTCCAAAAGCTTAAATCACATATCTATAATGTAACAAACAACGCAGCCAAACACTGATAAAAATTTAATATTCATTTAACCGAGTTTCGAAATCCTAGATTTTGAATTATTTAGCCATATTTTCGTTTCTCATTGTTTTATCACTGTTATTTCTAACTTAGTGAAAACATAATCCTATCCCCAGCGAAAATTACTGTCCAGGGAATTGTTACCTGATATCTGGTATAAAACATTATAAGGCATGGCAGCTGTGACCTGGTTGGTTACGACATTATTCTCACTATCGGAAGGGAGTGATTTCGAATCCCTGATTAACCAAAGATCCGTCATGTTCGTTAAGGGTGACTGGGGCACGTTAAAACTGATCGTGGTTGCAATGTCTTCCGAGTGAACTAATGTCGTTGAAGGTGGTGGGCCAAGTTTTTGGGATCTTCTGCTTGTCCCTAGATTCAAAATCACGAAGACTCCACTCGACTGCTTCTATCTAATTGGTAGAGCCCAACTCAGGGATAGGTACATGGAAGCATGCTGATGCAACGACATTATAAGGTACACCCCATCAGATGGTATGCATTAGACCACAGAGTAAATAGACTGGAAAGCTTCCCTGTTAGGGATAAAATACCATTTGTGCACCAGTAGCTTTTTTGATTTTACAAACACTTATAACGTATTCTAGGATAATATCACTACTTTTATATCTACATTTTATTATCGAAAGCACATTGCCATCTCATCACTTGAAAATAAAAATAAATTGGATCTTGTGCTACATAAGAAATTACAAACAGATGGTCCTGGAAATTGGATGGAATAATATTTCATGGATAAGCAAAATTTCACACATATTCTTTTTAGATATTATTTACTCATAATCTGTTGTAGTAATCTGCTCCTAATCTGTTATTATTTAATGAATTAATATTTGTAAAAATCAGATATTAATTTTTGTTTTGTAAAGAAATTATTAATATTACTTTTTATGTTAAATTAAATATTGAAATTAGTTTTGTATACCTGGGACATGTTTTGTGTACATAGAAATAAATTGGATACTAATTTCCATGTTATTATTATTATTTTTTTTTGTAATATTTAAATCTCTGATATAATTTAATACTTATAAAATATTTTATGCGAGGTCAGTAATTCCACTCTTTTAATATTCACGTTTATTTTTTGCTAAGTTCCTCTGTGAATAATCAAAAAAAAAAAATCTATTATAATTTTTTTTATCATTATCTGAGATTAAGTTCTTTTACTTTGATATATATGGGGGACGTACATTTTTCAAAATCGAGTTATAATTAAAAGGTTATTAAAATATTCCATTAAATAGTTTTGATAATGAATATTTTTGCCGCTCACCCTGTAGAATGGTCAGAGTGCTTGACTGCTGGTAGGGAGATCCTGGGTTCGAATGTCAGTTTGAGAACGGAAGTACTTTCACTCCTTGCCTATCGTATCTTAGTCCTTTTTTTTTGTATGAATGAGTTGTGAATGTTTGCCTACCCTATATACGTATACCTATGGCATGTGTGTATTGAGGAAGTCAGATTCTACACTAAAATGCAGTTCAGATGGAAAAGTGGAGCTGGCACAGAACAAAAACAATGAATAATTATGCATTTATTACTCAAATTAAATTTTGATTAATAACTTATTGTACAAATTTATTATTTGTGTTAACTGTTTGCTTCTAAAATTATAATGAAAGATTGTAATTATGATATTGACATAAAGTAAGTGTGATTGTTTGACGAACCTGTCGTTTCCAAGATCGTTCAGTAATACCAACATATCTCCTTTTTTACACATTAACAAACATAACACACATTAATTATAGACACAAACATAAATTTAGATGGTTCATTTTACATTATTCGAAACACGTGTATTTTCCATTGCATGGAAGTGGTACCTCTGCTACCACTCGTCTTTACTCACACCCATACCGTTTCTCTCGCTCCGACCCACTCTCCCTATGCCTCTTGAATCTCTTACATCCGCACTGAACGAAATCGAAAGTTCTAGTCTGTTAAGTGTTTGATTTTCACAGTAAGTATATGTTGTTACTTATGACACTTGGACAAGCCAAGCTATCTATGACATTGGATATGGGAATTTAAGTCAGTAGGGTGCGTCTTTGGTTTAACCAGAGCACCACGAAGGTGAAAGTACAACTTTGCTCTATGCTCTTCTGATAGATAGCACCACAGAGGATCCATTCCCTAAATTTAGACATTCATATGAAGGGGGAGGAAATTTTCTCCAGATCATTACACCCACATGGTAATTGCTTAACGGCCGACCACAGGACTTTTCTCAGATTCCACAGATTTAATGAGCATGTATATTGCCTATACTCGGTGGATCTTTGGCGGATTCGAGGATCGAACCTCTGCTATCCGGACAGCAGGACCGATACCCTAACCATTAGGCTACCACGGCCCAGTAAGTATGTAATCAGTATATTAATTTTTTAGCGATTTACCTTAATCATGAAATTGAATTAACTGTTTTAAAACATATATATTGTATCAAAACTACTTATAGCTATAAATTATGCTTAATTATTAAAGATAATCTAGTTCATATCATTGATTTTCGCATGAAATGTACTTGATATCAAAAGTATTGTTTTTTCACATTCAGGTTTTCAACTCCCATGCGTAATCATATTGAGCAGCTCAAAATGTTCCACCTCACAATAAGCAATATTTATAAACAATGTAATCTGAATGAACATTGCTTGAATGTTTGCGATTTTTTTTTCTTCTACATAAGTTTAAAAACATTTCAACTTGTTATAAAATGTTTAAAGTATAAAATTTTACTTAAAACGAGTTATATACTTTTAAAGATAAATATATTTTTAAATTCAAACAACATTAATGCTAATTCGTCAAAAGTGATAAAAAAAAATGTAAGAAATACATGAACAAAATATTGCTTATTATTAAAGATGTCTTAAGAAAGGAATGTTAAAATACAAAGAAATTTAATGAATTTGTATTTAATTTATTGAAATTTAATAAATTATGAATTTGTTACATATATTAATTATTATATAATTTTGTCAGAAATATGAAGTTAATACTGTAATGTGATAAGAAAACATCTTATCGATTTTGATATGCCTAAAAATTGTAACCAAGATGGTGGCAGAGTTCATTTCTATCAGACCCTGAGCATTTGATAAGATATACCTCCTTCCTCATATCCTACATTGAAGGAAAGGAATTTTTATATCGTGCAAAGTCCTTCTTATTACGATGATTGAGGTATTATGGAATGTTGTTGTTTGAGCAACTAGAACCAGATGGATAGATAGAGCGGAGAGATGGTAATTGGACTTGGAAGTAAACCGTTGGAGGAATATGGCGTCTAGTATATCTAGATTGAAGAAGCTGACAGATACTGACTTGACCGGTAACCGGCTGTAGAGCTTATGAATAAAAAAAAAGGTTGTTTGAGCATAATAGAACACCATTTCCCACTAGGTTACAAGTCCTTTTGAATTTTTCATTTACTATACTGCTGGCCACCCAAATTGCAACTCCAAGAAAAATAAGAGATAACACAACAAAATTTATTTTGTGGATAACAAATTGACCAAGTATTTAATTATTAAATTAATAGACTTTTGTGAAGTGTGGTTCCTGCCAAAATCAATAGCCAGAGTAGCTGCCATTGTTGGAGATCACCACTGCCCAAAGCGTCGACATTGATTCAAAGAGATTTTGGATACGTACTTGGGGTACAGCAAACCAAGGAGCTTCTACAGGTTGACAAAGTTAATCTGGTGTGGTAACTGGGGGATGTCATCTGGGTCAGTCGTTGAGCAACCATGGACCTCATGTTTTCTATCGGCGAAAGATCCAGAGAACAAGCAGGCCAGGGAAGCAATTCAATCTGGCGATTGATGAAGAACTATTGGACAATGCGTGCCATGTGTGGTCGCGCATTATTTTGTTGAAAAATGGCTGTGGGAAAGCCCTGGTGGTAAGGAAGGACAACTGGCTTCAACACCTCGGAGATGTAACGCTGGCTGTTTTAAATACCGATATTGCATACTAGAGGAGTGCGAGAGTGATATCCAATACCGCTCCACACCATCATACCCGGTGCGGGATCAGTGTGTCAGTGCATAACGCAGCTGTTCAGCTTCCTCTCTCCACGTTGTCTCGAGGCTCGAATGTGACCATCGTTGTGTTGCAGACAGAATGTGAAACGTGACTCTTCATTAAAGACAATTCCATTCCATTCTGCCATCCACACCTTCTTTTATCGCATCCTTGGCTGCGGAGACGTCTGTAGATCTGCGCCAAGGGTAGATTAGTAATGGACGTATTGCGGACAGACCACCCTGCTGTAAACGAAGTTGTATGATACGCGCAGGCACTAGATGATACGTTGCAGACTGAATGTGCTGTGCTATTGTTCATGACGTGGCTGAGTGATCCGGTCACTGCCATGCACACAATTTACCCATCATCACGTAAAATGGTACTCTGAGGTGAATGCAATCAAACATGTTGATCCGTTGCACCCTCTTGCATCAAACGATCACATATATATCAGTGTTACAGTTGTGTGGGTTCGCCCAACATGACTACTGATTTCTCTGAAAGGTTATCCACAATCTCGGTAGGCCACGATCCTTCCTCGGTCGAACTGGGATACTTGATTAAAAAATGATCAGTGTTATCTATTATGCATATAATTGATTTTTTTTTTAAGCAAACCACAAGAAAAACACAATTGCTGAACTTGAAATCATCGAAATTTCCAAGCCTTAAATAGTGCTTTGAAGTTGCGCCACAGGCGCACATGGTGTGTGTCTGTACTGAAATTCTAATCATTTGCATATCTCACCTACACTAATGCATGTGAATTTCATGTTACTTGCATACTTCCCTCATGGTGTTGACTTACCATGGCCTGCAGTGTAGTTAATGCCGATATTTATGAAACACGTAATAACTTTAACTGCCACTGTTAAGACACTAATAAACAAATGTAAGTTGATGGTAGTTTGATATTTGAAATACCAACAAAGATTTTGCAAAATGCCGACAAAAACTGCAAGACTGAAAAATAATTACTTTTCTTTTAAATATAATTTTCAAAAATATAGTCAGTTTTAGCTTTATTTATTTGGGTTTGTATTTTAGTTTGTTGAATTTTATAATTGTTACATGGAGACTGAAAAAGGCTAAACGTAGTTTTTCTGTGAAACTGATTGAATTCACACTAAAAACTATGGTAAAATGAAAATGTTAGATATAAAAACTTTTCTGTTACATCAATTAATGATCTATGGTATTTTCCTTATCCTATGAATTGTTTGCAAGTATGTGTGAAATCATGGAGTAAATTTATTTTTTAAATCATCACGTTATAAATAATTAGCATTTGGGCACAGGTGCCGTATAATCCATGCGCCAAATTTTGAAATTGGCGATTTCTTGGCGGATTTTCTTTTGTATCTGGCAACTTTGTTTTCGTTACATCATACATATGGAGACCTATAGGAATTATGCAGAAAATTCTATTTTGGTAACCTTAGTATTTACGTCATCGCGCACGTCACGATACGACATCTTGGCCACATTTTTTCATTGCCAAAAAAATTCAGAATTTCGAATCATGGATTATACGGCATATGTGTTGGCATTTGGATTATGTTATTGTTGTGATGTTAGTTTCTGTTAATATTTCCTCTTATTCAAAATATTTATTTTTAAAACATGATTCCTGGTCGAATCAGCTTTCATGAGAAAAAGGGTAGTGTCACCTAAACTTTTGGGTGCTCCTCAGTTTCTCGCAAATTTGATGCTTTAAATTTAGAGATATTGTTTTATTTCTGGTTGGTCTATCGTGTTTTCAGCACCACCTTGTTTTTTCAAACATGCACAAAAAACAAGGTTACCAAAAAAATTGACAATTTTTGCCATGGAGCACCCTAAGTTATATTTTCTCCAAAAGAGTACTTGTGTGTTATGACAACCATATTGTTGACTTGGAATGAAACTGTTCCCATTCCAAAAACTAACCATGCCTGCCGATGAAACACGTAGTCGAAAAATACTAAATGAAGAATTAAGTAAATGATCAATTATAGGTAAAAAGTAATTTTTATTCATCATATTCTTGAATTTATCTGACAATTCATAATGACCTTTGGGAAAAAATATCAAAAAGTTGATTTTAAAATAGAATCAAAACTTTTTTTTATCTAGCTACCATTCAAATTCAGCATAAAATGTTACAGTTTGCAAATGCTTTGTAAAAATATTTTTTTTTCAGAATTTGGTAAATACAGATTTGCATTTCACTATTTAAATTTACCATTCAACAAACTGTTAGATGCAAAAAGGCAGCAAGTGTAGAGGTATAAAACTAATCATAATTGCTCCATTTCAGTGACTTAGATTAATGTAAAATTGATGGAACCAACTTAGTGAGTTATTCCAAAGGTTTTTATGGTTGCAATAATATGTAAGTACTGAGGAAAGTTATTTTAGAATGACGAATTAAGTTTTATCCAAAATTGTCCAAGTAAAAGCTTAGAGGATAATTACTTTAGTAAATAAATTTATAGATAATTTATTATATCCATCAGAATAACATGAAAAATTTTTGTGGTCAACTAAAATGTATATAATTGATAAAATGTATATAACTGATATATAAATAATGAAAACTAAAATGTATATAATATGCAAATTATCAAAAATAAGTAAAGTTATTAATATAATATTCTTCAATGAAGTTACTAACATATATTTACTTATTTTTAAAATTAAGTTTTTATTTTATGTTTAACAATATTTAATCATTTCATACAAATTCAAAGTTATTTTAATGTATCAGCAAGTATTATATTTTGAGCAAATTATTTACAACATGTTTTAGGTGATAGATGTGGAGAAAAAACAAGATGGGGTAACAAAGAAGCTTTTCTTCATAGTCCTCAAACTCTGATTCAGCTATCATACTATTACTTTCAAAATTGTAATTGAACTAAAGTCAGTGTCTGCTGTTTAGATATCTCCTATAACCATTACATCATTGAAAATGCATCTTGATGTTAGACAAAGCAATAGTTAACATGCAGCCAATTTTATTATGTAGTAGTCAACATTGTGTTATGCATCAGGATCTGGATACTGTGCAGCAGACTGTATTTGTGGTGATGTGATTATGAACGTGACAAATTGCTTTGACAATTTTATGTATACAGTTTATACACTGTTTGAAAAAAGGACAGCCGGTATTTTTTAAATAAAAGAACTTCGAATTTTGCAAAATAATTTTATTATAGCACTTTTAAAAACTTATTTAAGATTAGATAATATCTGTAACGTGAAATAAAAACTATTTGCTTATTAGAATTAAAAATTAGTTTCAATCATATTATACTGTGTGAAAATAGTAGGACAATTCTAAATAAAGAAAATAAAAGACTTATTAATAAGGAATTCTTTTGCCATTTGCTTTAATTATTTCAAAGACTATTTGCCATTGAAACATATTAGTCTTGAATTTTGGTTTGACTGAAATAGTCCAAAACACAATTTAAAGCTTCTCAAAGTTGTTATGTAGATCAAAGATTCATATTGCTTGCCTCTGGAATAAACACAATGAAGTTACTGACTATATATTTTTAACAGTATTAAGGTTTGGACTTTTAATAAGCTATGGTACATCCTGAACATTATTTGTTTCAAACCAATTTCTCACGCTATTGGCCATGTGAATTGATACCCCTGAAATATCCAATTTTTACCACCCACTTCAGTACCATAGGGAAAAAGCTATGAATTTTAAATTTGAATCTATTCTGTATGTTTCTGTCTTTTATCCTGACACACTAGACATACTTTCCACTATGGCCAACAGCTAGCCAAATCTTTAAACTGCCTCCTCCAATGTGTTTGAAAGAATAAGTTTCTTTTTGTCTAATTGGAAAATGCCAGTAATATTGATAACTGCCTGAGACATTTAAGGTGAATTTTTTTCATTAGAAAAATAACAAGTCCATTCAGAGATACAAAACATGTCTTTTGCCCACTGTAGCAGGTGCTCTATGTGTCTTTTGTTCCATTTTGGATGATGAAAAAGACACATAGAGCACCAACTTGAATATGAACATATCTGATCTTTTTTATGCAGTTGTCAAGTGTTCTTCTGGTTACATGTTATTCCAGATAGGTTTTGTGGTGTTCCAATGTTTCCACACAGTTTTATAAGTTCTTTAAGGATTTTTCTTTGATCATGTAGTGTCAATTTTTTAGCTTTGCTTTTCTCTGACTCTTAGAACTTTCCAAGAAGTTAAAAACAGCATTTGGACTAATGCGTTGGTGCCTTGCAATTTCTTTTATACCTTTGCCCACATCTTGGCATGTCACAATTTGCCTTTTTTGAAATTCACTTAAAGGTTTCTCTCTAGACAGTTTAACTGCATAAAAATTGAGGACATTTTTCAAGAAAATATATCTTTTAAAAGAAAGACAGTTTAAAAGAATAATTTTTTCAACACATTAAACTGCTACAGATTCCAAAATTAGAATATTTTTGCAGGTGTCCTTCTACTTTGTTCACAGACAAAAATCTTTAAGTATTTTATAATATTTCTTTGGTGGTAGATAAAACTTATTCACTAAAAATAAAAATAAAAAAAAGCTTTATAAAATATAAATATCCTACTTTTTTCATGCAGTGGTATAATGAAATGTTCTTGATAATTTTCTTGATTTGCAATTGGCAATTTCATATTTGTGTTGTCTGCATAGTTCATTTAATTACTTTTTAGAAGGATAATAATCAATTGATGTAAGTATAATTCTGTTTGGATAAGGCCAGAAATTGGTATAATTAACATGCCAAACAGTTCACTGTTACAATCTTTCCTTGCTTTATACATAACATAACAGAACAGTTACACAGGAGCTGTAATCATTTGCATGTGGCTTACTATAATCTACTTGTGGAGACAGAAGGTCTTAGGCTTGATTATTGTACATTTGAACATCAATTGATGGTTGTTCCATGAACATCTGTTGGAATGAATGTTTGGAAGTTTTTCATACTTTTTCTTTTAGGATACATGAATATGGCCTAGTCATGAAAAATCTTTTTTAAAGGCAGTGTGTAGCAAGTGTTTAAATATTTTACAATGGTTTTCAGCAACTAGGCTATCATTATGTGGTTTCATTCCCTAATGCAATTTATTTAAAGGAAGAAAGTTTCAGGTATTTGTCAGCAATAGATTTGAATTGTCTGTCTTTTAATTGGCGTAAAATTTACTATCTGATTTATAATTATTCAGTATTGGTTTAAAATATAGCTGAATATTTGGTTATCATTTATTTCATTCCTAGTAAAAAAAAAATTTCACTGTTGAAGTGTTAATTATGTTGAGAAATATGATATTAAAACAAAGATATATTAGAAATTGTGTTTATCATTTCATATTATATTTTGTAACATTACATTTACTAAAAATATGCATATTTTAATAATAATGCATAGCGACAGTTATTAATTTTCTCTTCAGTTTTTCAGTTCATTTAACATTTTAAAGTCTGAACTTCTTTCAGAATATACATTATAATATTTTATATTAAAATCTAGGTTTTTAACAAGATAGTTTTAACTAAGTTTTGTATTAAATATTATCATATATTAAAATTGTTAACCCTATATATTGCAAGTCTAACACAGTTTTTGTTGCTTCTTGAAAAGTATTTATTGATGCCTATCATTTTATAATTTGTGCTTTATTTTAAGAAATATAATTTAGTTTTCTATGGATTTTCATTTCTTTGTATGAATAAGTGAGATATTTTATTAGATAAATTCACATTCCCATACAAAGATTTTAATAAAAATTATTTCAATTATTAACATGACATTTAATTTTAAAATTTGAGATATGCAAAACTGAATTAATCATTTTGCTTGCATGAATGTTTCATAAAAATATTTTTAACATAAGATGATATATTCTTTATTTTAGATAATAAAGACATTGTCAGTGAAAAAAGAAATGGGGTCGGATGAAGAATATCTTATATCGCAAGTTTTAAACTGCCTTAAAACAGATGTTGCTGCAGCTAAGTCATGGATGATCTTCTCCAAATCTGCTTTTCCACAGAGTTTCCCAGTTTTATTCCAAAGTTATAAGATGGAATGTGATGAAAATAATCTAATTGAAAGTGCCTTATGTTTATGTGATTTGATTAAAAAATTTCCCAATGAACCTATTCTAGTAAATGAATTAAAGAGTATTGCAAACTCCTTGAGCACTGAAAGTGATGATTTCTTAAAAAAGATATTTGAACAACTACCAGAAGAAACAAAATATGAAGTAATGCTTGTTGTTACTAGAAATGCCCAGACTGTTGAAGAACACTGTAAGCTCATGCTTCTTTTCTTAAAAAGAATGCCTAATGCAAGATTACTCCAACATGGTAGCAATATTATTGACACACTATTAACTGCCGAAGACCGGCCTGGTACACCAGTACCAATAAACTTATTTAGAAAAATGCTTGTATGTGATGCATTACCCTTGATCCTACGTGTATCACAATTTGACTACAAATTTAAGATTATATTTCAGCTTTTACAAAAGGCTGTAGAATTTTATGTTTGTTGTATGTTCACATTGCCTTCTGCACAAGATGGATCTATTAGAAAAGAAGTGATATCTCAAACAGATAGTAATCCTGATGAAGGTTGGAAACCATTATTTGCTTTATTAGAAACAGTTGCTCTTCGTTATAGGTGGAGCTATCCTGAAATGTTTGTAACAAATTTTAGTGAAACTAGTTTACAACAACTGCTTTCCTTGTTGAAAAGAAAAAACAAGACTTTATCAAGCTTGACTAGTGAAAAACATAGAAGAGAAGAAATGACTGGATATGAAGAAGCTTATTTTTGCCTCATAGTAACATTTTTTTATTATTTGTACAGTTTTGGAAGGCTTATGCTTCCAAAATTGAATTCTAGTTCTGTAGCAGGATCAAATAATTATATCTTAATGGAAGGTATTTCATTTGCCCAGGAAGAATGTTGTAAAATAATGGGTAATGACTTTAAGAAAACAGAAAGAGGCTATGTTGTAGTTAGTAAATATGCAACACCAGAAGTTTTAAACATGCTCATACCATCTTTTGTAACATCTGTGGAATGCTGGGAATTACTCCATCGACACCAACACCTAATGAAAGAATTTAAATGTTTGTGTAAAAATATTCAATTAGAAACATGGCCTACTTTTCAAGAATTTTATATGGATATGTTAATTTATGAACGAGGACACAGAGATGCTGCTGAACATTTGAGCAGATTGCGTGAAAGTGCTGTTGATACTATTCATAAAAATAAAATTTCTCTGCAACTTGTTAGTTGCTACCATTTTTTAGGAGAATATGAACGTTGTTTAAAACTTTTATTTGAAGTTGTTATGAACCTAATTCCATCGAACACCATTTTGACAAAGTCCCCATTAAGTAAATGTCCCTCCAGATTTACTTATTTCATGGGCTATAATAATAGAGAAATATTACAGTATTGTGTTTCAATGCTGTTAAAATTGTATAAATGTAAGGAGATTGTGGATGATGCTTACAAAGACATGTCGTTGGGTTATATGCTTGTTTTAATGCAATATGACTTAGACCATGAGTATGAATTATTGCACAAAATCATTGATATCATTAAAAGTGCCAAAACATTTTGTTTTCCAAAATTTTTCAATTATATTATACATGTTGATATTTTAGAAGAAATATCATATTTAGCTACTCCTGCAGGAGGAAATGTAAACTTGGAAATTTTATCAACACCCACATTTCAAGCTAGTAAACAACGTGCTGTGACACGTGGTGTTAATAAAGGTGCAAGGGATGATTTAAAACAAGCATTTGTAAATCAAATGGCACGATGTTATGATAATCTCGATAATCTTTTTATTGATTTCATAAAACAAGAACATACCTTTTTGCTGATACCTTTAAGTGAAGGATTATGAAATTTCTTTTTATACAAAGTTATTATCAAAGTTCATTTTCATTTCAGCTTGGTATATTTTATCCGAGACTTATCTTTTACTAATGTTTTAAACAATTTTTTAATATATTAAATATTAATTAATTAGTTTAAACACAATATAATCTTGAAAAATTGTGGATAATTTGTAGATTTTAAATAAATTCTGTAAATTTTAATTATTTTTTTTAATGTTAAAATATTTATTTCTAAATTCAGTTAATGTTTCAGTTTTTAACTTTCATATTTTTTTTTTTTATAGGAAATAGACTTATTCTATTAGAACTAGTATACTGTTAAAAGATATCTTCAATAATCCTCAGGAATTATTCTTGTATCTTTTTGTTTTGGTGAACTAATTTCTTATTTTAAAAGCCTGTTTCTGCAAAAAGTCATAATACTAAATTTTAAAGTTATTTACATTTAAATGTAAAGAAATTATATCAGTAGAAGTGAATATTACTTTATATTTTTATCTATTCAAATTCTCTATATTTACCTGCAAAAGCTGTCTTCATATACATAAAAATCTGTTTTCTGTATAAAAAAGAAAAAAATGTAATATTTTAAAACTTTTTGCCATTCATTTAAGGATTAAAATCAGAGAATCTTAATTAAAACAGAATTTAAATTTTATTGAATAGCAATTTAGATGGAATAAAATTAGAATCTTTGTTATATGTATCTTAGTGTGTGTATAACAAGGTTATTAATCTTATCTAATTAATAAAATTATGATTTTGTCAATTACTTGTTCAAACCAAAAGCCAAGCACATAATCCTCCAAAAGAAATATTTTTTTTTAAAAAAATTCCCCATAGAAAAAATTAATATATTTAAGCTTATAAAAATGAAATGCAAGTTACCAATTTAATAATAAACTTGTTTTTATTAATAGGAATACCAGGTACTTACATATAATAACATTAACATGTATGATTATTGTAAAAAAGTATCACTGTGCAGAATTTAATGCTTTTTCTCAGAATGTGAAGAAAAAACATTTCATTACTTATATCTTTATTGAAACACATGGATAAAAATTATTTTTAATTTATGTAATGTTAAATTGTAACATTTAATGACATTTTTTCACAAAACTGACTGGATATTACAAAAAATAAAAATTGCTGTATTTTGTTGTTGCTCAATGGTCACTTTTTGTACATGAGGGCTAATTGGAGCTGTACTTACATTTTAAAATAAATTAAAAACCATTATTAACATCCATGTCTAAATGTGGGACTCTGGAAATGTTAAAGTGAAAATAAGAGCGATAACCATTCAGCTTCCATCTTGGCCACATTGGTACCAATATCAACACAAATTTACACATCAAGACTGATAATCTACAACTGTTGTGTGAAAGCAGTAATTTGATTTGGGATTTAAATATTTTGTTTTAACATCTTTTCTTTGTTCTTTTATACACTTAGGTGTATGAAAATAAAATTAGATGCAGGCACTCTACACCATAGATTTTTTTCTTTGATAAACAAATTTGGAAAAAGTAATGGGTTTAAAAGTATAAAGACATCTGAAACAATATGAATAATATTGGTTTTAATATAGTAGAAGTTTCTTTAATACTAATCTACAAAAACATTTTATGAAATTAGCAATTATTATATTAATTAACAAACTTTAACTCTTATTTTTCAAATTACTTTTCTAATAAGATAATGTTTTATTGACTGATTAATTGACATGAACGGTGGCTTCAAATAAAAAATTCATTAAGCAATATAAAATTCCATAATCCAATTCAAATATCTAATACCAAATTTTCATTAATCCAAAAATAACCTTAATCTTCAAGTCATTAAAGGAGGTTTAAAATCAATACAAATAATATGAAAAAATATGACCATTTTTATCTGTATACAAAATTTATATTTATGACCATTTTTTTAAAAAAATAATCAGCTACAGTATAATTGAGTTCTCAATTCCTTCAAAGGAGCAATTTTTGCATACAAGAATGGTCTAGGGTAGTGCTCATAGCATTGCTAAGAGAATCACAAATGTATAACTGGATTCAATACTGAAAAGTTCATCTACTCCATACATCAGAGTTCGTACAACTCCTGGAATTTTGACTCCTTGAAAATCGTGAATTACTAATGGAATTTTTACTTATCTTGATGCATTTATTTTTTGTTAAAAAAAAATATTTTTTGAATTTGTTTTAAAATTGTCAATGAAATTATTTGGAAATCAAATTAAGTATTAGCTCTTAATGTAACCACTAGATGGTGGCACAGTCAATAGTATTCAAAACAGTTGATTAAAATAAATATCTAGTTCAGCCACAATAATTTCCTGGTGTTTTAATTTTGTTAGGACCAGATGTAGTATTTGGATTTATGTGTGTGAAATGAAAGTTATCACAAACAAGAGCATTATGTGATGCAATCATTAAATGATTTTAATTAATTCTTTTTTCTTTATATTTTATAAAATTTATTTGGGTATTAATATTTAAATATAAAACTTTTTAATTAAAATTTACTTTCTATATCTTCATTGGTGAGAATTGTATATAATTTCAGTGAGAAGGGATGAATTTGTTTATCAAAATAAAGGCTGAAATAAATTAATATGTCTAAGTATCTTTTCAATGACCAGTGGACTTTGGAAATCCATACAAAGACTGGCTTTTGTGGGGTTCAGAAGAAAAAATTCATAATTTGTACAAGAATTTAAATCATAACTAAGATTTCAAGATGGCATTGATGAGAAATTTTTTCCCAATACAATCGATACTTTTTATGAAACATAGGAGGTATCAACAATATAATAATCAGAAAAGACCTACTTAGTTTTGCTGTTTGTACCAGGCAAATGTATAAATTAAATTTAGATAAATTAAAACAACACAAAAAAAGAAAAAAACAATAACAGAAGGAAAGCAAAAAGCATTGAAAAAATTTATGAACTGAAAATCAAAATGAAGCATTTGCAAGATGACACATGAACTTGAAAAATTTACAATAGGAATTGCTGAGGAAGCTAAAAGAACTGGTAAAATAACATTAATTGCAAAATCAAACATGTGTTGGTGAAGCAACACAATTATCACTATTAATAATGAATTTTTTTTTTCAAAATAAGAATTTCTTTATTATCAGTTAGAGCTTATTGGTAGACACCAAACATTATAGCTGTGAAATAAATGACAATGACTAAAGCATCAGTGAACACTGGCATGTTTACTGATCCTTTAATCATGCTATTTTTTCAAATGTTTATTTAACAGAAATCAGCAACATCATGAATGTTAGTGGCAATGTTCACCGAAACACAAATGTCTTTATTTTCATCATTATATATCTAATACTAAAGAAATAGAAGGAAAATTAGCATAAAAACTATTTTGGATCATAGTGTGAATGTAGTGCTCTTTACTATAAATTCTTCCTAAAATATCAAGAACTTTTTGCCGATATTCTACAATTTATATTCTTAGTTAATCGATGAAACAAAAAATTTTATATATAGACAAGTTAAATTTTTTATATAAGTTAATATCTTGTAAAATCTGTATTGTCTCATACCCCACAAAGTTCAATGCACTATTAAAAATTATAACTTAATAAGGTGTATCTTCATTTCTCACAAATACTTCATGAATGCCATCAAAAAATTTTTTATTTGGGAAAACAAAAATATCGCCCTGTGCACCAAGGAATACCACACAGGGCCTTAATACTGCATCAAAAGTGAAAATTTTTGAAGTGCATTTTCTAACAGCATTATATATATAACAAAGTAATTTCAAAAGCTATTGAATGATTAAAAAAGGATAGAATATGGATGTGCAATTGTATAGTTTTAAAAAAAGTGAGAGTAAACAAAAATAATAAGTTAGAATTTTTTTTTTTTAAATAATAACTGGGAAAAAATAACATCTTAAATACTTTATCTAATAGTATTTATTTTGTTTAGATTAATCAAAATGCTTAAAAATTCTAAATGTACCCATTATTTTATTCAATTTATAGTTCAGTGATATTATTAATTAAAATATTTTCTGTTATAGCTGTAAATTTATTGAAAGCTTCTAAAGTAATCATTGAATTAAGTAAAAAATTATTCTCATTAAGTTTTGCAATAATTTGTTTTTCTATTATTTACAAATATAATTAAAAAATATTGCATACATATGCATATTTAATTAAGAACACTTTTTAAAATATTTAACATTGTCTATATCTCCACAAAATTTTTGATTTGATTTCTGAAAATCTGTATGAACCTTGGAATTAATTTCCAAAAAAATTCACTGGATCATTGATAGTGACAGGTCTATGGGTATTCTTGATGGACATTGCTCTCTTAAGAAGAAAACAAAGCCAATGTCAGTAATAGTCCAACAATGAAATCTAGGATTTCAATCTAATAGTATAGTTGTCACAGAACCATATCTGTGGGTGTGTAAATTAATACAACAAAATTTCTATCCATATCTCTTAAAACAAGTACACTACTGGCCATTAAAATTGCTACACCAGGAAGAAATGCAGATAACAAAATAATGTTTATTGGACAAATATATTATACTAAAAATAACAAGTGATTAAATTTTCAAAACATTTGGCTGGATATAGATCTTGAGAAATCAGTACCCAGAACAACCACCTCTGGCAGTAATAACAGCAGTTATACGCCTGGGCATTGAGTCAAACAGAGATTGGATTGCATGTGCAGGTACAGATGCCCATGCAGCTTCAACACGATGCCACAGTTCATCAACCGTAGTGACTGGCGTTTGGTGACGAGCCAGTCGCTCGGCAACCATTGACCAGACGTTTTCTATTGGTGAAAGATCTGGAGAACATGTTCCGTATCAAGGAAGGTCCGTACAATACCGGCAACATGCGGTCGGGCATTATCCTGCTGAAACGTAGGTTTTCGCGGGGCTCGAATAAAGGGTAGAGCCACGGGTCATAACACACCAGAAATGTAACGTGCACTGTTCAAAGTACCATCAATGCGAACAAGAGGTGACCGAGACGTGTATCCAATGGCACCCCATACCATCATGCCAGGTGATGGGCCAGTATGACGATGACGAATGCACGCTGCCAGTGTGCGTTCACCACGATGCCGCCAAACACGGATGCGACCATCATGAAGTTGTACACAGAACCTGGATTCATCTGAAAAGATGACGTCTCGCCATCCATGTGCCCAGGTTCGTCGTTGATCACACCATAGAAGGCGCTCTTGTCTATGACGCAGCGTCAAGGGAAGCCGCAGCTATGGTTTTTCAAGCTGAGAGTCTATGTTGCTGCAAACGTCGTCGAACTGTTCGTGCAGACACTTGTTGTCTTCCTAACAACCCTGTTTCTTGACTCACGGCTCGTGACGTGGTTGCACGATCCATAACGGCCATGCGGATAATATGCCTGTCTTCTCGGCTGCTAGTGATAGGTAGCCGTTGAGATCCCGCATGGCGTTCCGTATTACCGTCCTGAACCCATCGATTCCATATTCTGCGAAGTCATTGGATCTCAACCGACGCGAGCAGCAATACTGCGATAAGATAAACCGCAATCCCGGTACGATACTATTCGACCTTTATCAAAGTCAGAAACGTGCTGGTACGCATTTCTCCTTCTTACACGAGGCATCACAACAACTTTTCACCAGGCAACAACGTTCAAATGCAATTTGTGTATGAGAAACCGGCTGTACAATTTCCTCATTTAAACACAATGTAGATGTTGCTAATGGCGCCTGCTTTGTCTGAATGCGCTGAAAAGCTAATCATTTGCATATCGCAGCACCCTCTTCCTATCGTATAAATTTCACGTCTGTAGCATGTCGCCTTCTTGGTGTAGCAGTTTTAATGGCCAGTAGTGTATATCTAAGATTTTTAGATTCTTACATATAAGCCATTAGATCTCTTGCATAAAAAATCCCCACTCATCTTGAACATAACTTTCTTCCTAATCATACAGCTCAATTGGGTAATCGTGAACATCACTCCATACCAGGCAATATTTTAAGGCTTTACATTTTTCCTATCTTTCATAGCAATTTACACAAAACATACATTTACTGTTAAAACTTTTGTTTAAAAATGAAATAACTATATTTTGCTACTTATAAGTTGATTGGATTTTATGCTACAAGGTCCAAAAAAGAACAAGTGTGACAATTGCTTCTTATGAGCTATAGTAAATACAAAGCAAATCTTGTAGGAACACTCTTTTATCTCATTCATAAAAATAGAATATATATTTAAGTCAATAAAGAAATGCATACAACGTATAGAAAAAATAAATATTGACACATGTGAAAAAGATGATAGTTTTAAAATTTCTTGAAATGAACAAAAATTTAAAGATTAGAAGATTATAAAAAAAAAAGTGAACAGCAAATATGTTTGTTTTCAAGCAGCCAAAGTGCACTTTCAGCTCATCAAAAGATAATTTTTTTGTAAACTACAGAGAAATAATCATTTAAAAAACTAAAATTTTCCAAATTTAATTGTTTTAATGACTATTTTTATTAGCCACTAAAATGTTCATTCATAAATTCTAATTCTTAGTTGCATTTCTTAATGATTTTAGTTGAAAACTTTTGAATTTTAGGAAAGTTAATAGAAATGCTCTATATAGTGTATCAAATTTTATAACTACCAAATTAAAAAATAAATAAATTGATCAATTTACTGCTTTAGCAAAATTGAATAAATTCCATAAAAATAACTTTCTACAAATTCCCTTTATTAACATATAATTAAAAAAAATAATTTAAAATAAACTTATTTAATAGTAATACACAGTCCAGTCGCATTAATGTGACTACATCTTTACTAAAACTTTCTACATCGTTAAATAATTAATCACAAGAAAAATGATAGTAGTGTGCAGTTGAGGGCATGTGAGATATGCAAAGTGATCTATCTCAGCAAAAAGAGCACAAATATTAGCTTTTGCATCAAAGGTAGAAGCATTTCCAAAACGCTAAGTTTGTGAACTGTTCTTGTACTGCTGTGGTAAAAATATAACTGAGCATGGCCAAATGGGATCATCTAAAATCAGTGCAAATGTGATGCAACATTAAGGATAGATGATAGCTGCAGATATGTGTTTAAGCGAATAAATATGCTACTGTTAAGCAACTGATTGCCCAAATGAACTAAGGGGCCACCAGCAGTGCATTCCAAACTATTTTTAGTAGCGATGAAGGCTAGAAATTGTACGTGAGTACTGCAACTGGACGTTTACTGAGTGGCGATGGAGAGCATAATCAACGAATAACGTTTTATACTTCATCAGACAATTGAACATTAGCATATATGACATGAAAACTCTGGAAACATTGCCATTACTAACCATTGCTTAACATAAACATTGCCAGAACAGTCCAGACAAGAAATGAGAGCATCCTAGTATGGAGAATGTTTTCCTGACACATTCTATGAGTTTACTTGTTATTGTGAAAGGCATGATGGAGCTACAAATACGCACCTGTCTTTGTCAACCATGTTCACTCTTATATGCAAATAGTTTTTCCTTAGAATGATGGCATCTACTAGTAGAACAAGGGAAATTGTCATACTTACAACGGGCAGTGTGCACGAGTAGTTCAAACAGCACACTTAAAAAGCATGGTGTTCTCCCCTAGCCAACAAAATCATCTAACTTAAACCTAATCGATAATCTGTGGTACTATTTTGATCAGGTTATTTGCAACATGGATCTGCATGAAGTTATAAATTCTCAAGAATCATGCAATGCTTATAATTGATTATTAGCTGTCAATATTTTTGACTGCATGCCAATGCTCATAGTCAATTCATAATTGCAGAATTTTTAATTTGGGTAAAAACAATTGAAATTTCCTGAATCCTTACTTTTGGTAGCAGATTCATATCCCTGTAGAGTTAATGATTTTTAGCATTATAATATAAATAGGTAAAACTCCATTTATAGCCGTTATTGAAAGCTTCTGGTGAAAATTAATAGTGTTCATTGGCGACTAAATTGGAAAGTTTTTTTAAGCTGAAGATTCAGTAATTCTAGCAGATAAATCTTAAAGTGCATTTCATTTAATAATTTTTACTAATTTAAATGTTCTTAAGTTTCAGATTAGTATATTCTATATTTTAGTTGAAAAGTAAGTTTTCATTAGATAGAATATAATTTGTTTTTGCATTTAATAATCTATTCTCACCAAATTGATGATTTTATTGATGAATGAAATTCACCATAGCATTTTATAAAATTAAAAAAGATTATAAAATTATGAATTATATTTAAAGTACATGAATTTATTTTTCTTAATAAATCAATCTTTGTATGGCTTTCAAGAGTAAACTGATCATTGAAAAGAATTTCTATTAGGCATATTAAATTATTTCATTGACAAACAAATATATATTTTTTCACTGAAATTATATGCAGTTTTCACCAACCAAGATATGAAAAGTATTATTTTAACTTAAAATTTTTTTATTAAATATTAATATGTGGTGAATTTTATATGATATAGTTAAAATGCAAAAAGAATAAACTAAATTTGCCTGTTTGATTACATCACTGTTATTATTGGTACTTATTGAGGATCACTTCACTCAACAAATAATTCTAAATACTATATTCATTCCTGATTGAACTGGATCTTTATTTTAGTCAAAAGTTATGCATACAATAACATTCAAACATGAACTGTGCTGCCATCTAGTGGTAACAACAAACATACAATTTTGTTTTTGGGTAATTTAAATTTTAATTTTCAAATTAATTAAAACAAATAAATCAAGATTTAAGTAAAATTTCCAGGATAAATTTCACAGAGTGAAGTCAAATTTCAGGAAGTTTCAAAGGCTCTTAAAAAATTTCAAATTCCAGCAGTTATATGAATTTTATTATAGAGTAAAATGTTGTATTAGAGAAACAGAAGTTAATATTTTAAATTTATCAAGTGTAATTCCAGAAGGAATAATATTTATAATAAATGTGTATTCAATACTGAGTATAATCTTATTTGATTCACTAAAAATATGTAAAATTCAAAACTAGATCAAATAGGAAAAGATGAAATAATGTTATTTGCTAATGGTCTACACACACAAATTTATTAAACAATACACTAATTGTAAATTACTGTAAAAATGCAAAATAATTAAAAACAAATTAAACTAAACTTTTTATTCCAAGCATATATTTATATATAAATAACTTATTTACATAAATGTTAGATAAAAATGTCTTTAAAAATATTAATTTTTCTTGGTAAAAATAAACAAAGGATACATAAATATAGTGGTAAAACTAGGTTTTCAATTAGGATTCTATTAAATCATCAGGCCATTGAATATCTTCCCACTCAGCATCTTGTAGATGTTTTTCTTTTTCATTAATTTCAATTATAATTTTTTCTTCTTTTTCATCGTATTCTTCATCACTCTGGCAATTTCTTTTTGTAGCATCGTTTGTATTATCATTTAAATTTTTAGTTTTTTCTTTGTATTTCTGAATATTCTTGAAAACTGTATAAATACCAGATGCTGTTTTAACTGCTGCAATCGCTCCTACCTTAGTAGCAACTGATAATCCTTTTATACTAACCTTTTTTATCAGTGTCAATGCACCATCTTTCAATACACAATTGTGTAGATATTTACTTTGATAGTATGATGCTACAGTTCCTGCTGCTATACTATTTCTTGGTAGGCCAATGGCTGGAATTGCTGCATATACACTTCCATAAATGGCAGCAGATACAGCAGCTGTTCTTAAAGTAAACCCTACAAAAGATTAAAATCAAGCAAAACAATCCTGATAAAATATTTCAATTCTTTAATTACATTTATAAGATATGATAATATAGGAATTCAATTATATAACTCTCAAAATTAGATTAATGTTTCAAATATACAAATTAACAGTTACAAATACAAATTATAACCATAAAATTAATGACTCAAAATATTTGAAGAATTGTATATAATATTTAACTTAGAAGGTTGTTATATTAATTTCTACAGCCTCAAATTATTCAATATAACTGCTTAAAATTAATATACTAGTTATTTTTCATTTTACTAGTTATAAAATTTTATATATAATTAAACATGTTTAATATCAAAATGTAAATAATTAAAAAAAAATTTTCAGCTGTACTTTCAATAATATTTTGAAATAATTTAAAAAAAAAAAAAATTTAATTTTACATTAATTCATTAAATTATCTACAATCATACAAGTCATTTAACTTAGTGATTAATTTATTCTTGATTTTAAGTATTTGTTACTCTTAACATTTCAAAAAATATAAATGTATCAATTTTTATTCAGTGAAAAATATTCTTCTCTTCAGTTCTTAAATTTATTTTTTATTATTAAAACGCCAAAATTTCAATAGTTATACAGTAGTTATTATAAAAAAAATTTTTTAAATATTCAAATAAAAAATTTTAAATGAATGATGCATGTACAAATTTTAACAAGACATTTTGATACATTTCATTGTATTTTTCAAAGTTTTTTTACAGGAGGTATAAGATACCAAATATGAGTATAAAGAAATTATGTATATGTATGTAATTATATATATATATAATATACTCTAATATCTATAACTATTATAATGAAATAATTTACAAATAAGAATGTTAAAACTTAAGCATTTTCTTAATATTAAGGATTTCTAGTTCAAGTTTCTGTGAATTATACAAATCATTGCAAGTTTTAATGTACTTCATTTAAATAAGCATGTGATAACTTTATATACACTGCTCAAAACAATTAAAGGATATTGAGGTTATGGGTTGATCCTGCACTTTGAGAATTGCTTATATATGAGATAAAAATGCATGTTTTGCAGAAAAAAGAAATTTTATTGAGCATTTATGTATAAAAGAAAAAAAAAGAGAAAAAAATGTGCATATGCGAAAAACAAAGTGTTTCCTCAAAAGAATTATCGTTTTTAGTTGGGGATATGGTTTCTCCTGATGGCCACCACATTTGAACATCTTTCAGGCATTGAATCAATGGGGCCATTAATGAGGGGCTGAGTATTCTGCCTCACTCCGTAAGGGAAACTTTTTTAAGGGAGGGGGGTAGGCATCTAGCAACTCATCTGCAAAGAATGTCAAAAATGGGTTGTATTGGATTTGTATCTCTAGAGAGCATGCTGGCCAATTTCATTTACATGATTCCTTTCTACGAAAGGAAGTCTTTCACCAAAGTAACACAATGTGGCTTGGCAATTGTCATCCATTGATATAAAATCATCTCTGATTGCTGCAACATAAGTAACTACAATACGCATAAGGATCTTATTCATTATTTTATAAAAGATTTACAATATTCTTTGTTTAGAGCAGTGCAATAATAAATACAGTATTGTTCTAATAAACTTTCAGTTACAGGAGGAAAGTGATATATAGATTCCAAAGAATAGATATACAGAAAGATTTCACTTATTTCATTACCTGTGACATGGATATTCTTTAGCCAATTGATTATTACAGTTTAATGAAAAAATCTTTAAATCAAAGAATTTTAAAAATATTTTTTGTTAAGGAGTTTGTATTAGTATAATATAAAGATTTTTATTCACAAATTTAAAAAAAAATCTTTTATTTTAAAATATTACATGGAATTTATACTTGTCTATAAAAATATTTTAACAAAAGGTTTATTTATTTATTTTGCAACACTAAAAAGTTATAATTTTCACTTAGCATTTTGACCATGCATAAATTAAATCTGTGTTTGCCTTGCCCCTTAATCAAGTTTACAAATGAACCCAAATGAAAATAAAATATAATAATGAGCACAGTAACTCACTTTAGATGTTCCTAAGAAAATCTGAATTTGATAAGCAACCAATTTAAAATTGGTTTGCAACAGTGAAATAAATCCTTTTAGGTGGAGTTTATGTAACTCTACTCTCTGACATGACAGTCCATATGGGACAAGACCAACAGTGCTTATCTCTGTTTTCTTGACTGAGCGGCCTTATCGTGCAAAGCATATGTCCCGATTAGGTGGTCAACCTAATATGAAACACGTTTAGTTCCCAAGAATGCTTGATACTCAGTTTATTGACCCACTGAAGAGATGAAAGGCTGAGTCAACCTTGCCCAGCCTGAGGATCGAACCTCAGACCTGTGCCTTGGGAGCATGAAACACTACCAGTAAGCCACCAGGCTGGAGTATAAGTAACTCCCTACAATAAATGAATTTATATGGCTTTTTAAAATAATCAATTTGAAAAATGATCAAAGGTTCTTTAAAAATTTTAAATAATTCTGAAAAAATTAAATGTTCAGATCAAGAAATGAATAATGTATTGAGAAGTGAATTTGGATATCATTATAATAAGCCTTAATAAAATAAAAACCTGGATACATCTATTTCAAAAGTATGATGCAAAATTTTGTATTAATAGGAACATACCAAGGTAATAAATATTTAATGCAAAAAAAAATTAAAAAAAAAACCAATGCAAAAGTTTGCAATGCTTTTACAAAAAATGTACATGATATTTATTATAGCTTGCCCAAGCAGGGAGAACAATCAATGTTATCAGAGTAGAAATATTCTAAATCAAATGCAAGATGGTTTGATAATGTATTGAATGATTTTAAAATGGGTAGTCTTTAATTTGAAAACAATATTTGAAAATAGAGTATTGTGCTCAGCTAATTTCTTAATAAAATATTATATTTAATTTTCTTTTGACAATAAAAATCAAGAATTATGATCACTGGATAGTTATGGATTTTACTTAGTTCAATTTTACGCAGAAAATTTCATTTAATTAATAAATGTTGCAAGATAAAAATATGGGAAAGTGGAAACTAACTAACTTCATAAGGTTTTGTTAAAAAAAAAAAAATCACTGCGTTTAACAAGTTAGCTTACAAGAATGGTAATGTGTTGTTTCTTATCCCCTTTGAATGATAGAAATATAGGTCAAGTCCATGAACCTATTTATTCAAACAGGTGAGTGATAGTTTGGTCTTAATTGTCATTCCACAGCCCCCCCTGCATACAAAGGCAATTAGACCAAGTCCCAGAATTTTATAGTGGATTCCAAACTACTAAAAACATCCAAACCCAAGGTGGAATTAGAACACACAAACTGTTGAACAAAAGGCAAAAACATTAACCATTCAGCAACCAACCTGACACAGACAATTCATGATGAAGAGTTTGAAATACAGTTTCAGAAGATCACCAAAAGTTAAGTTTAACTTTGATTTAAGCATGTAAAGCATTTAGTTGAGAAAGTAGGTGAGTCTTCTCAATTTAGAAACAGAGAGCAAACAGAACACCCTCACAGGTTTTATTTTCAGTAAAAGGACATTTTGACCATAACATACTTTACGTTGTCCAGCTGTCTTTAGTGAACATGACAGAATGGAAAATTTAAAGATATAAATACACTTCATTTTTTAATATTTAACTTATATGAATAATGTTCAGAATTATGAAATTGCATTTACTGATATTGATTATTCAGATTATTAATTATATTTGGTGAATTTTGATAAGTAATTTATGTTTATAAGAAAAATTACGCACAGCACAAAAACAATTGTCACGTTAATTTCAATTAAAATTGATAAAATATTTCACACTTCAAAAAGTTAATATGTTAACATGAAATATAGTACACATAATTTAACTGCATTGAAAAGGAAAAAGCATGGTTTTAATGAAGCTAAATAAATGTTTCTAATATCAAACATATATAATGCAAAAAAAAGTATACAAAATCAGAAATTGCAATTTTGAAAATATTTTACTGCAGCATTCATAAAAGGGAATTGTTCCCCCCCCCCTACAAAAAAAATGTGAATTTAAACTCTCTATGTGCTTTATCAAGATTTATGATTTCAAGAATAACAGGATAATTTAAATTAAAACAGCACAATAGAAAGTAGCATTGTTGAAGTAGAATCATTTACTAGAAACAAGGAATATATTGATAAAGCCAAAGTTGCTAATATGTTATCACTATAACTGAATTGATCAATATTTATTATGAACAACTTGTTGAAAAAATAAACAATGACCTTCTATAAAGATAATAAAAAAACTTTTGAAAACAGAAATAAATTTATTAAATAAAACGAAATAGGTTTGATTAGTATGACCACAACGCATGTAAGCCAATATGTAATATTTCTGTTATATCAAATCATGACACCATCTAAAGTAGTTGGATTATTAAATACTGAAATAAGATAATCAGATTAATTGAAATATGAAAAATTCTGATAAGATGGTAAATATGACATAACTATATTTTCAAAAAACCATTTTTTTCAGCAAATCTCAAAATTTTATATTTGAACTTCTTAAATATTTTTTTTTAAATAATATAATAAAAATGATTATATTTATAACAAAAGTGTATGCTAATTAATGAAATATATATATTTAACAAAGAGCCTTTATATTATGACCATCCTTTATTTAATTTCTATTCATTTCATTTTGCTAATAACTAACACAATAAATTTAAACACACAATAAAAAGTAATAAAATATTTTTCTTCAGAAACATTAATAAAAACAGAAAAGTATTTTTATCAATAAATTTTTTTAGTGGTCAAGTATTTCATTTATGAAAACTAATCATTTGATACACAACTTTTCTACAAAAATTTTTTAGACTTCATTCAGAATTAAGTTTCTATTTAGAAGAATCATTTTGCTTATGAATTTCTATGCATGCAAATGGATAAAAGTCAGTCAATTAATAAGGAAATCAAATATTTCAATATAAGAGCAGTACATACATCCAGCTTCTTTTAAAGTTTCCTTGCATTTTGAAACCTGGAAAGTAATAGAAAAATGTAACCCTTAATACTAGATTTAAAAATGTAAATTTTAAAATCTTAAATTAACTTATGTTATAACAACTTTCAAACATTTAGAGAAAATTTTAATATTTAATAAAGTTTTAAAAAAAATTTCCACCTCGTTACATTAATATCATTGAAGCATAAGATTTATCAAGCTCTTAAATCAACTGCAATTGTAATAAATTCTAAACTACAAACTTGTAAAATACTTTTTAAAAAATAGATTTCACCTTACTTTACAATTAATTCCCACAGATTTATAACTGAATACAATGAAACAAGTTTTGCAGTTGATCTTGAATTTACATGATAAACGATAATAAAAAGGTATGGGCAGCATTTCTTTAACACAAGTATAAATTATTTTATTTAAAAAATAATAAAAACAGTATTAATGATATACAGTTTTGAACATTTAATTTGCACTTACACAAGACACCAAAATGTCATTCCATTTTAATTTATAAAAGTTACCAGTTGCAATCATAAATACGATTTCAAGTATTGTAAAACGTCTTCTCAAAAACATCACCTATAAAACTTCCTATAATCAAGTTTAGAAGTTCGAATGTCAATTTTGAAATCTAAGACATGAAAAAAAATCCATTGTAAAGCTATTTATTATAGACTTAGTTAACAAAGTCTTTTGCACACATAAATATTGAAGACAAATAATGTATATTTTGCTGCAGTATCGAGTTTTACCATTATTAAAAAACAAGGAAGAAAGGAATCATGTATAGCATTAAGGTCTTTTTAATATACACTTTTTGAATTAAAATTACAAAAAATAATTTCTGTATAAAAGATTTTTTCAGTTCTATAAACACTTCACGTGGATTTAGATTATATAATCAAACAATCTTGCATGTTCAATGTTCTATCATTAGCACTAATATACAGTTTCTTATCAAACTAAACTATTGGTTTGGATATTTAACCATACTTTGATTTTAGAATTGACATAATTTCAAATATTGACATTAGGAGCTCAATACATGTGATTTTATAGCATAAAAAATGATCAGTTAAATAAACTAAAAAAATTCATAATATTGTCAATGACCATAGGCATCATATTTGAAAGTTAAAATGGAAGTAATGGGTACACATATAGCAGTAAAAACTCAATGATGTAATGTAAATGTAATTTTGATTGGGTTGACTAATTGTATTTTGAAAATAGTGACATCCATGTAAGAAATACACTGGGTATAAGGTTTTGAACTTTTGGGGGAGGGGGGTATTTAAAAGGTAACAATTTTTCGTTTAAAAGAGGCATTTTTTAATTACTAAAAGATGCCATTAAAGTTCTCAATAGAAATGTGATCATGAATATAATTCCAGTTATATTGAATTTAATATGTAATTTTTAGAAATAGACTAAACTTATAGAGTGCTGAAATTATATTCTCCCACTCAGAGTAAATAAAAACTGCTTCAATTGGAAATTGTTTAATTCATGTAAATAGTGTTTTTGATTCAAGATTAGTTATAACTTAATAAAATAATCCCATAAATCCAATAGAAGGAATAATACTATTTCTTGATTAGGACAACCAGTAGTTGAGTGGATTGTTTTCTTGAGTCTTAAACTGTTGCTCCTGCATTTGAATCCCGGTTCAGGCATGGACATTTCTTTATCTCCCTTTATCTGTGTCTCCTTGTTCTTTCTTCTGAGTTTATGAATGAATGTGGCCCAATCTATAAACACGTTTGTGGTGAATTGATGAGTACTACTGTGATTTGGCTCACAGGTGCACACTGAGTAACAACAAAGAGGGAGCAATTTTTGGCCTTGTTATGGAGA
Source organism: Latrodectus elegans (assembly GCA_030067965.1). Classification (NCBI taxonomy): domain Eukaryota; kingdom Metazoa; phylum Arthropoda; class Arachnida; order Araneae; family Theridiidae; genus Latrodectus; species Latrodectus elegans. The sequence goes on from CM057810.1 coordinate 2,878,220, forward strand.
CAGATTAGCCACTTAGTGCCAGATAATAAGGGGTAACTTTCTTGAAAATTATAGAAACTTGATAAAAAGTGGAAAATTTAACTTAGTCTTTAAAAATTAAATGGAAAACAAGCATTGGTGGTTATATGAATAAATCACCTATGTTAAGATCTTATTTTTAATTGACAATTGCGGATGAATTAACAATAGGTGATTGGAAGGGAATTTGACTTACATAACCATGTCAACATCCAGTTAATTTTAAACAAAATTAACATTTCATTTTGAGAAATTTTCATTACTGCCATTTTAATTCAGACATAAATAATGTTGATGGGAGTTTTCTGTAAAGTAATTTATACTATAATGTTTAGGCAATGCAATTTCTAGAACAAAATGCAAGGTTTTCCTTTTATTTTTAAAATTACCATTTATGTACTATCACTAATATGTAATAGAGAAAAAATATTTATGTCAATAGATTTCCTATTTTTTACATTTCCAGTCTGACTTCAGAAAATCTACTTTTTTGATTTTTGAAAAAGCATTTTCAGATTCAACAGTGAATATGATTTAAACTTTTCCAATATGTTGTCAATTCTAAATGCTTTAGAATGTAAATGAAAAGAGCTAACTTCAATATTTTATAACTGTTGACTTTAGCCAACCTTTGTGTAAATTTCATGATGCAAAAATTCTGTGAAACTTTTGTAATTTGCATACTTTTCTGAGCTAAAGAGTAGAACTTTTTCATTTCAGTCATTAGTGATAATTTAATTCTTTTGAGATTTTGCTTATTTCATTATACTGTAAAAGAAAATTTTAAATATCATTAGAAAATATAATTTTTGAAAGGCTAAAACACTTTCTAAATTAGTGAGATCCCTGAAATCTAGACATTTGTTTCCCACTGATAAAAAGAAGAAAAAAATTAAGTAAATGTATAATAACTAAGGGTGTCAACTACAAATTCATTAAACCAAATGGAAAAAGATTTAAATTGAATGCACAAAGCAGCCACATTCAATTACAATATAAATAAATAATTATAAAAATGTATATGCAATAAAATATCATTATTATCAAGAATTTTGTTAATATATATGAAGACCGTATCATTTTTACTATTCTTGAGTGCGCAAAAGCTTGCATTCCAAGAGGACACAGGAAAGGAGCAAAACCTTTTTGGAACGATGAACTCCAATCTCTGAAGGAAGAGAGAGATCGAGCAAGAATCCTTGCTGAATCCACTGGTCTCTTGAGAGAATGTATTAATTTGAGACAAAAACAAGCCCTACTCAAAAAGAATATTTTGAGCTCTAAACGTGCTACTTTTAATAAATTTCTTATTGACTTGGACTATTGTAAAGATGGAACTGAGGCCTTTAAATTTTTATCCACTCTTAATGGAAAAAAGACCCAACCTTGTAAACAGCCAACTGAGGCTTATGGAAAGCTTTTGACCTCTGACAAAGATATTGCTGATACTTTTTGCAGTCATTTTCGCAAAATTAGTAATTTTAGACCAAAAGCAAAAAGACAAAATAAAGCCAAACTCTTTAAGCGATTCCAATTCATGCCTCTTCTCTGTTCCCTTCTCCAAAGAAGAATTCAAAAATGCCTTAAGGCATTTAAAGCATGGCAAGAGTGCAGGACCTGATAAGATTTTACCAGAATTTATCCTAGAACTCAGCCTGAAAACCAAGTCGAAACTTTTAGAATTTATTAACAGAACTTGGGGTGGAACACTCCCGGCTTTATGGCGAAAAGCTAACATTATTCCAATCCTGAAACCAAATAAAGATCCATCTGACCTGAATTCGTTTCGACCCATTTCTCTGACCTGTATATTGAGCAAGCTGATTGAGAGAATGATCGTTGATAGATTACAGTATTTTCTTGATGGTAAAGGATTTATCTCTGAGAGACAAGCTGGGTTTAGAAAGGACTTTAATACTACGGAACAAATAGTCAGACTCAGTCAACAAATCAGAGATGGTTTCCATAGAAAAGAAAGTACTCTTGCAGTCGTTATCAACATTAAATCAGCACTTGATTGTGTTTGGTGAAAACTGTTACTAAAGAAGCTTTGTCAGATGGGCATCTCTGGCCACCTTTTTAAATGGATCTTTGATTTCCTTTCACAACATTTTATTAACGTAAATTATGGAAATGCTAGATCAGGTTTAGGGTAAACTGCTCAGGGTCTCCCTGAGGGTTCTGTTTTAAGCCCTGTTTTGTTCAACTTGATGATTAATGATCTTATATGCAACATCTTGAAGACCTGCCCTTATGTTCAGGTTTTGTTATATGCAGATGATCTGGTCCTTTGGACAACTGGCAACAACTTTCAAACACTAGAGAGGGTTATGAATTCTGCCCTGGACTTTTTATTGAAATGGACTAATGACAATGAATTCTCTGTCAACACTGACAAGACCAATTTTGAGCCTTTTACTTTGAGTACTAAACAGCACCAGATTATTTTAAACTCTGATGACAAACCACTTCAGAGAACTGATTGTGCTAAATACCTTGGTATTCTTTTAGACCCAAGGCTCACCTGGAACAAACAGGCCTCAAAAATTGCTGAAAATGTCTCAGGCCGACTTAATTTATTAAAAAGACTAGCTGGTATTCAGTGGTGCCCCTCAGGATGTTTTGGTCATGACTTATAACTCTTTCATCCGACCGGTCTTCGATTATGGAGCCGAAATTTTAATAACTGCCTCAGATACTGTTTTATCGAAACTCAATGTTGCTCAAAACAGTGCTCTTAGGCTTATCACTGGGGGAACCTTCTTAACTCCAATACCAGCTTTGGAACTTTAGACTGGCCTAGAGTGTTTGTACGATAGGAGAGTTTTTGTTTCTTTGATTCTTAGTGAAAGGTTACTACGTAGGGATGGTTTTTGGACTAAATACAGACCAAGCAATCTGAGACTAAAAACACAATGAACATTTTTATCAGAATTCCAAAGAATTTCCAGCTCACTTGGCACTCCAAGTAATAGAGCCCTTACAGCCAGACCCCTTGTCTTCCCTGGTATGCTGAAATATGCCACCCCTGTCTTCGACCTTGTCCTTCCTGTTCAGAAGGGAGTCTCCCCTCAGGCAGAACTCAGGGCTACTGCTCTTGCTACTATTAATGAGAGATACCCACTCGACAATTGGATACACATTTATACTGATGGATCAGCTGAGAGAAGTACTGGGAGAGTGGGAGCTGGTGTCTTCTCCAAATTTTTCCAACTCAAAGAGCCTTTGAGAAAAAACTCTGACAATTTTGATGGAGAAATGTATGCAATTTACATGGCTTACCAAAAAATTTTAGATTTCTCGGAAATGAAATTTGTCTTCCTTGTTGACTGTCAGGCTGCCATTCATACAGCGGCAAATTATACTCTCCTACCTACATCTATATAATTTAACTGTAAGACCATCATTAACATTTTACTCTCTGCGGGAAAGGAAATTACAATGGATCCCTAGCCATTGTGGCTTGCCTGGTAATGAAAAAGCAGACAATCTCGCAAAAGAGGCTTCTTTTTTAAACCCTCCAGATACTCCTACTGGCCTGACAAATGTCAAACTCTTTCTAAAACGGGTTATCAATCACCAGTGAAAAATTTATTACAAAAAGAAAGCAGTTGATACCTCTCGGAGGACCCTGCTGACTTCATGTATCCCCAGAGATCTACCTAGATCTATAGGGGTCTCCTACTTCAGGTTACTTACTGGGCATGATTTTCTCCAGAAACATCTATATCACATAGAGCTTGTGGATTCACCCAACTGCATTTTATGTAGGGAACATGTTGACATGGATGGCGAGCATCTTTGGAAATGTTCTGCCTTTCAGGAAGCCCGCTCTTCTTCACATTTCAAGATGCTCTCCACTCCTGGAGATATTTTTTTTCTTTATTAGACTGCAAGACTTATTATGCTCAAAAGAACCAACATAAGGACGTAATTAAATATATATATATATATATATATATATATATATATATATTTATATATATATATATATATATATATATATATATATATATATATATATATATATATGAAGAAAGCGAGAGCATCCACATATTTTGATAAAAACAGCGAAGTTTCTGATTTATTGTCATAGATTTCTAATAGACTATTTTTAAGTAACAAAATTAGTGGCAAGAATGAACTTAATTATGTTACCATATATAAATATTTTGCAGTTTTCCATTGTGAATATATTTTTTCAAAATATAACTTGTAAGGGACTTACCATATTTGGAGTTTCTAATCAACCTAAAATAAACAAATAAAATATTAGAATATAAAAAAATCAAACAAACTTTATTTACACAATAAATTAAAAATATTGTTTGAATTAGCACTAGTTTGATCCATACTAATATATGCATGAAAGTACCACATGTATTAAAATTATAAAAGTACAAATTGAACACTACGATACTAACAGAAAAAGTATCATAATTTAAAATATAATACACTGAACTGACTATCAATCCCTTAAAATCACAGGAATAAAAAATATTTGAATATTTGGAAAGGAAGATGATTTCAGAGAAATTCTTTTTAAGTTTGCATAAATAATATATGTTGAAATATTTTAAAACTTAATAAATGGCTAAATGCATTACTAAAAAAAAAGGTTGAAATTTAATTACATAAATGTATGAATTATTCATTAGAATCTTAAAATTACTAATATGAATATTGAATGATTATAATTATAAAATTTAAATTTAATTAAATTCTAAGCTTACATTTAAATAAATGAAAAACTCTAATTCTTGAGAAAGCTTTATTCAACAACTGAATTCATTATTAAAAAAATATTAAAATATTCGTAACATTGAAACACAATAAGCAATTTTTAACTGAAAGTGAACTTTAAAGTACTGAATGCTGAAAAGTTTCATTATTGATTATAATAAAATTATTCTTTTTATTTTAATATTATTTCCTTTTTAGGAATGTATATCTATTTAGTAAGTAAATTTCTTGAGTATGCAAATATTTGCTATGTATATGCCAGTAACACGCAAAGTTCTTATATTTAATGCATTTTATAATTTATTTCTAATAAATAAATCTGAAATGTGCAGCAGTGGTTTGGTAGGTTAGGGTGTTCCTTATCATTAGAAAAAAGTCAGTTTAAATCTAGACCAAAAGATAGATATGCTGTGTTTGCTAATGGAAGCTAGGGCACGTTAAATATATGTTGTAGTCACAATGTTCTCCATATAAAATGATACCTTTGTGGGTGGCAGCCTAAGCCTGGGGCTTTCTGCTTGTTCCTTAATTCTAAATTACAAAGATTCACTAACAATGATGGATTACAATGGCATAACCATTGGCTGTCCTACTATATAAAGTAGCATTACTTCTGCACCTTGTTGCAGTGAAAGGTAGAAATCCTACTACCTGGGTATTATACAAGAACAGTATGTCTGAAAAGTCTAGTTCGTCAATATTGTGATTAATATTGTATATATAATTATATTTATTCAATAACTTATAGTGAATAATAATTAATATTGAGATGAGTTCAGATAATGCATCTTTGCTGCTCTATATACTTAAGAATAAAAAGGAGGAAAAATATTGTTTGAAATTAAGAATTTTTTGATAAAGCAACATCTTAGAAACCTAATTTTTTTTACAGGTTAGAAAAGTAGGGCCTGCAGTTTAAAATAAATTCTAAGCCATTACGAACATCCATGCCCAAGATAGGATTCAAACACATAAACTGTTGAATTGAAAGTTACAGCTTGTTAATTTAAAAAAAAGGAGTCTATGCTATTTTCTAATAACATATTGTTTCTATCTTGAATGCCATATAAAAGAAAAATGTAAAAGAACATTAGACAGGGTTCGTACAGATTTCCAAGAATCAAGTTCCAGAAGTCAAATCAAAAATTTTCAGGAGGTATCGACATTCATGTTAAATAATTTTTTATTTTATTTAAAAAACTTTTCTTAACCAAATATGCATATTATTATGTACATGCAATATTTTACAATCATTTCTGTAAATGATAAAAATAAATAATTGCAAACATTAATGAGACTATTTTTTATTTGGGTTAATTCTAAGCACTTCACTCACTTTTTCATACTAAATATCTCCAGTTGAATGAGCTAAAAGTCAGATGAGTAATACCATGTTTTAACGGTATCAGTAACCCAAAATCTTATATGGCAGTCCAATTGTTTTGTCTTCAGATGATTATTTAAGCTTTCATCAAAGAGAAACATATTTAGAAACACTCTTACCTTTTCTCTCTCAATAAGTTGGAAAAATTAGGTGCAATTCTAAAAACTGTTAAATAAGCACTCTTGTTTCAACACAACTGAATTGCTTTGCAATAGCACTGCTTGAAAGAAAGAAGCAATTTATAGTGTTACAAGAGCTGTAGCTGAATCTACTGTTTAAAACTTTAAGGGCCCATAGAATTTCCGGCTCTAAAACTTCTTTCGAAGAATCACATGTAGCTAAAATTTCAGAGCATTCTTTGAGTTCACATTCTTTAACAGGATCCACAGAAATGAAAAAATCTTTTAAATGAGTAGATTTTTTAGCAGATATAGTTTGTTCTAATAAATATATATGCTTTTTCCTTTTTATATGGGATTTAATTGCCGATTCACCCATATTTGAAATACAGATGTCTTTCTTGCAAAACAGACAATGGGCATGTGTTTTTTCTGAACCACGCAAACCACTTTGTGTTTTCCAGAATCCACTGGTCATTGAAAAGATACTTTCCACCAGGCATATTAAATAATTTATTTCATTAATAAATAAATTTATCCTGATACAATTAAATTATATACAATTTTCATCAAAGGAAACATGGAAAGTATGTTTCAACTCAAAAATTTTATATTTAAATATTAATATTCAAAGAATTCCATACAATATTAGAAAACAGCTGCAAATAGAAAATAATCAATTAAAATCGCCTGTATAAGTTGTGCAACATATTGATTTTGTTTGATGATTATTTTATTACACTTTACATAAATCTAAATACTATTAAATTGAATTATCATGAAATTATTGTAGCTGAACTAGCTATTATAGTAGCTAATGTTAATAGAAGTCAACAGTTAAGATTACAAAAATTTAATATCAATTGTGCTGCCATCTGATGGCAATATTAAAAACTAATACTGAATTGAGTTTTTTGACAATTTTATTGATAATTTTAAAATAGTAAAATAAAAAAATTAAAAAAACTATAATATTTTCCAGAAAAAAAATAATAAATGCATCAAGGTAAGGAAATATTCCAGAAGTAATTCAAAATTTTCAAGGAGTCAAGTGAAAATTTCAGCAATTTCAAGGGGACTTAAAAATTTTTTTTTGGAATTTAAGAAGTTTTCAGGAGTTGCTTGAACCCTGATTAGAAGATTCCTAATACATCATAACTCTTATACATTAGAAATACTCTACTTATTAATTTTATTATATGCATAATATTATAAGGATATTATTATTATAATTATCTAGAATAGAAATATTAATGAACTGGGAAAATTGCTGTCAAATTATGTCAGATTTTGCAAACAGAAAGTCACTTTACAAAAATTGCCTAAATGAAAAATTTCAAATTAAAATATTGATCATTTTATATAGTTTTATAAAATAATTTGCACTGTGTAATTTTATTAGCTATATTCCCATCTATTTCAAAATTCCTAGCTACCATCAAAAGATATTTTTTTCACAGTAAAGTTGTTTTTTACACTATTTTGTGATATAAACATCATTACTGATAATAGTATTGTTATGATTTTACAAACATTAAAGTCTATTTTTTATTTCTTTTATTCATATTTTTTGCACTTAATAAATTTTCTCTTTTAGAACTCAAATATGGAACAATTAATTTACTCTGCTCATCACTTAAAACTTTTATTCTATTATTTATTGTTTATGACCATTTTATGTAAGTTTCAATTTGCATATTTGATACCCTCATGTTGCCAAACCAGATGTTATATTGCACAGAATTTTCCTGCATTTAGTCTGGACACAGTTAATTTATTATTAGATAGCCTGTGTATGAATTTAATTGTCAGAACTAAAATAAAAGCAAGAATATTTTCATTCACAAATTCAATGATAATTGCTTTATATTCAGTAACTCAATTGCATACATTTTTTCAGATTTTTAAGAGAGAGTGTGACATTACAAAATTAGTCTCTTCATATTACTTAAATTATGCAATGATTAACCTATCTCTGAAATCCTATTAAATTTTGGATAAAGATAGTTTGTAAAAGTCCATTTAACTGAATTATTTTTACATATCAATTAAAAAGAAATTATATCCTCAAATTGAAAATTTTTCTTAAAACATTTTTTAAATTCAAATCTCAACTTTTCAAGACAGAAATCTACCTTAAGGACGATGAAGTAGTACCCCTAAACAATAAGATAATTTTTCTGTTTCTTAAAACATGTACATTGAATAGATTTCTTTTTTTAAATTAAAATTATAAATAAATGATTTTATCTATAATAATAATTTATAATAAATAAAAAATTAATAAATTAAACAATAACTAAATATATCTAAGCAATCATAGCTGAATCAATTTGAATGACAGTATTTAAACTTTCTAATATGGCAATATAGTGTGATTAGTTTATAATTTTTGTGAAATAATAAGAATTCAATAATCAAGAATATAAGAGTTTAAACATTAGAAGAAAATAATTTACCTCATAAAATTTCATACTATATTTGAATCTGAACAGAAGCATCTAGTTAAAGAAAAGAATATATCACAATTATTTAAAATTATGTACAGCAAATTACAAGTAGTGCCAAGATTCTTACTTTCATTTTACTTATGAAAAATCAGGTAAAATAATCTTATTTTTCTCCATTTCAAGAGCTTATTTTTAAAAGCAGCTTTTTCAATTTTTTTCAATGCGAGAAAACACTTTGACATTATTTTTACCAAAAATTATGGTCAATCGTATCATGCGTTTCTTAGCTTGTTTCACAGAGAGTACCAAACCTATATCCTGTTCTTGTTTGATACAGAAAACTCTTTTTTACTCTCATTCATTACATTTAATCATCTGACACTGCTTACATACAAATTAACATCTAAATCCACATTCATAAAAATTCTTAAATGAAATTTTGTGTTTCAGTGATTATTTCTGTTGAAGTTTACAGATGAGTAATTGTCTTTTCATAAAGTCCAACTAAGGGCTTAGTACAGGGAAGTATACGGATGCAACAACAAAACAACAGGTGAGTAATTGATCTTAACTCATGTTGTCAAGTAAATACTCTCAGCTTTCTATAATTTTTTTATATATATATAATCAGATTAAAATGACATAGACATCTTTTTTTCTGCAAGGTCAGGCCAAACATGGATTGTCAAAGATGCATTAAAGTGTGTCTAGAATGTCATTTTCATTAAGTGAGTCCAAGTCAAGATGACTTCTTGCAGAAGTATCGAATGATATTTACATATAAAACTATTGATTATATTCTAGAGTTGATTAAGGATAAGAGTTTTACTAGGCAGGAGAAATTCTACATAAATTATGAATTGCAAAAAAAAAAAAAAAAAAAATTCTTCATTTGCATTTGCAACATATAAAAGTCATTTTACAAAAGATAAATCCAAACAAAAGTTTCATAAAAATGAGTTGACAAAAACATAAAAAAGTACTTTGTGTGTTGTGTGTGTATGTATGTATGTATATATATATATATATTCCATTAATTTTACCATTTTAAGCAACCGTCACTGTTCAAAAAATTATGAGTGTTCATAAATAAATAGTTTATAAAAATTTTTTATAGACCTAACATTTTTCATAAACTATTTTTGGTATATAACATTGCTCCAAAGGAAGTGCATTATAATGTTATTGGCTAAACTTGAAAAAAATTGTCAAAGCACACATTCAAAATAACTTATTTTCCAATGATTATCTGAAACAACACATCAAATTGGTTTTCTACATTACTCGTGCTTACATTAGTATTTGTTTTTGCACCTATATCCAGCCAAGAATTGGTTTCTTATTCAATTAGAAAGAAGCATCTTACTTTTTGTTATACCTGCATTACAGTCTGAGTTATTTTACAGTTAGTTAAAAAAAAAAAGTAATACTATATACGAGACATTTAATTTGCATTAAGTGAAAAATCAAAGAGTGGCAAGGTTTTTTAGAGCACCTGATACAGTAGATGCTTGTTTTAATGAACTTGAAAAACAACAGTAAAATAGTCCTTAAAATCAAAAGCTCATAAGATGGAAAAAATATGAATGTAAGCTTTTATGTTAATTATTTTTAGGAAATTACTATTAATTTATAAATAAAATACTAGGCGTATATGGACAAGTACATTGTATCCAGAATTTTAAGAACACTCCAATTATAAAACCATTATCACTCTTTGCTTGTAATTTACGATATCTACGCTGGAAGCTGTTGATAATGCTCTAATTTATAGGTTGGGAAATATATGTTAAAAAAGACAGAATTTTTTTACATGAATAGCTTCAAAAGATATTGGTCTTCAAAATCAGTAATGCAATAACCCACAATTTATTTATTACAAATGCCTAGAAGTTTGGTCATGATACACCATTAGATCTCTAGCCTTCCATTATTTCTAACTATCACCAAGCACTGAGCATGAGTAAAGGTGAATAACATCAAAAATTTGATGTCCACACAGAGTATATAAGGGAGAACCACAAAACCCAAGTATGCAGGAAAACAGTCATGGTCAAGTATATTGCATCTAGAATGCAAAGCACAACAAAAGAATTATCCACAATAAAAACTTGATGACTTTAATAAAGTGTAAATTCTTGTCAATAATAGAAAAATGAAGTGATAAAAAATGAAATCAAGATATATAAAAATAATTTTGAAAAACAGCATTGTTGAAAATTTTAGTAATTTAATACAAAAGGGGAATTAAAATTATCAAGCACTCATAGGACCAGCTAGCAACAAGTTCGTAAAATCATGAGTGGTTGTAAATTAGATTCATAAAAATGAGCATTTATTGTATTAAGAATTAATCCTTATTAACATCTTTATCAAAATCTTACATATTTGTGCTGTCTTCATATTACTAATATTGCACTAGAAAAGATTTTTTTATATGACAAATAGCAGTTCTTAGATAGCTTTCCAATCTGCAGGAAATCTGATTGCAGCTCTAAATGATTCTTACATCTTATGGCATACAAGTATATTTAGCCTAAAAAGTGAAATGTTTTAAAATTCTAATTGTTTAATCTGAGTTAGAAATTGTAAAACTTTTGAATTAAATTAAAACTCTTTCATTTTGTTTAAATCAATTATGAAAGAAATCAGTTTTATTTTTTCCCTTTGTAAGAGTGTAAAAATTTATTTTTATTTACATATCATGAAATTATAAAATGCTTTTATAATCACAATAAACTCTTGTTTTATGTACCTCTTGTTTATGAGCACTCTAATTTTACAAGCTAGTGGCCAATCCCTAACACACTCCAATACATGGAATTTTAATTCTTGCTTACAAGTTAAATATTGAAAAATATCTCCCCAATGAACTCAATTTCATGTATTTTATATTTGCATCTGATATTATGATTTTTAATTTTTAATTATGTGGTGGAGAAGCTTGGACTGATATTTTTATTGGAAATTTGCAAATGTTTTGAGTAATAGATAACTAACACTAATGTAATTAATATTTTAGTATCTAATAATGTCCTGTTGACTAGAGAAATAAAAAGTATGGAGAATCACATGAAGCTTAAATACTGGGGTTAATGCAAACTAGTGTGACATGAAATGATATTATTTAAAAAATTTAAACAGAAAACTAATATTAGAAAATAAAGTATTATATATGACACAAATTGTATGAGCTTTATTATAATTATCATATTATAAAATTTTTAACAAGATATTTCAGTAATTTTGTATTCAGCACGTGAAATGAATAGTTAAATAATGAGTAATGTATTATAGATGTAACATGTCCTATTGTTATTTCAGTTGAATCCTATTTGACCAAAAGCTAAATGTTCGATAGGATGCCAGATCAATAGATTACAACAAAAAAAATGATTACTTATATGAAGAATTTCAAACTATGTGTTAACCGATAACGATTTTGGTAACTTTCGTTGTGCATAGATTCTGAAAACCCATGGATCTTAAGGAATATTGCTCATTAAATACTTAAATGCTGAACACTTATCACAAGACTTTAAAAAAAATTAGGGAATTATAACATATATAGAATTTATAAATGCTCCTTACACATAAATGAAAATAAAATAAAAATAATCAAAAACAAATATTAATAAAAAAAATATTGGCTAAACTGAACATAATAATCTTGAATTATACAGAATCTGAGTCAATATTCACAAAGAGAATTGAATATAATAAATTTATAGAATTTTTACCTTAACTTTTAATATAATAATTGAATTTTGAACAATGACTTTTTATTCATTTTAAATAAAATTTGATTTACATCATTCTGCAGCACAGGTATATCTATTCACAATAAAATTATTTAAAGAAACTTTAAAAAACAGTCGTAGATAGCCAACATCAATGTTTTAAATTTGATAATAATAATAGATAGATTAAATAAAAATGAACATATTATAAGACATTAACTATGACTAATGTTCCATATTCAAACAACGTCAAAACATTCCATGTGACGTTATAAAATTATCAAATATATGGACGACAGTAGTCGTGACGTCATTCACTACTAAGTTTTTCCAAGCAATCGTTGCCGCAACATGGGAATTCTCGTAACCAATATATTTTGGGAATATCCCTAATAGGCTTTCTGAAACACGTTATCCTGAAATATTAAGTTTTAAATAAGAAATAGCAATTTAAATATCTATCACTCAAAGCATTGGCGATTCAACGATAACTGGCCCTTAACAAAGACTGCTTAGAAACTGTTGCTACGTTTGACGTCAAACTAAAGCCCTTAACAACGACTGTTTCGAAACGGTTGCTAGGTTTTGAAGTCACACTAGAATCGTCCATATATGGGCCATCACCCTCTATAGCTAAAAAAAGCCAGAACACTTTCTTGTGACGTCATCAGATGTTTTCTGAGATCAACTGCGTTCGTTCTCAAAGGAACTCATTTCATGCTGTTTAAAAGTTCCTAATAATCAATTTTGTGCTTTTACATTTATTCTGATATTATTTCCACGAGGAATATTAAAAATTAAAAGCAAAGCTATATGAAAACATTTATTCAAATATAACTTGAAACAATTTTAAGTATACATTATAATTGTTAATAACAAACTTTCTACTAATGTTACGATTAAGTCAATGCGATTTTATTCAATATTGGAATTTATATTTTCGTTGTTGTACTTTTAAAGGAAATATACACTACTGGCCATTAAAATTGCTACACCAAGAAAGCGACATGCTACAGGCATGAAATTTATACGAAAAGAAGAAGGTGCTGTGATATGCAAATGATTAGCTTTTCAGCCCATTCAGACAAAGCAGGAGCCACTAGCGACACCTGCATTGTGTTTAAATGAGGAAATTGTTCAGCCGGTTCCTCATAGACAAATTGCCTTTGAACGTTGTTGCCTGAAGAAAAGTTGTTGTGATGCCTCGTGTAAGAAGGAGAAATGCGTACCAGCACGTTTCTGACTTTGATAAAGGTCGAATTGTGGCGTACCGGGTTTATCTTATCGCAGTATTGCTGCTCGCGTCGGTCGAGATCCAATGACTGTTATCAGAATATGGAATCGATGGATTCAGGATGGTAATACGGAACACCATGCGGGATTTCAACGGCCACCTATCACTAGCAGCCGAGAAGACAGGCATATTATCCGCATGGCCGTAATGGTTCGTGCTACTACGTCACGAGCTGTGAGTCGAGAAACGGGGTCGTTTGGAAGACAAGTACGAACAGTTCGACGACTTTTGCAGCAGCATGGACTCTCAGCTCGGAGACCATGGCTGCGGCTTCCCTTGACGCTGCATCATAGACAAGAGCGCCTTCAATGGTGTGATCAACGACGAACCTGGGCGCACGAATGGCGAGACGTCATCTTTTCAGATGAATCCAGGTTCTGTGTACAGCATCATGATGGTCGCATCCGTGTTTGGCGGCATCGTGGTGAACGCACACTGGCAGCGTGCATTTGTCATCGTCATACTGGCCCATCACCTGGCGTGATGGTATGGGGTGCCACTGGATACACGTCTCGGTCACCTCTTGTTCGCATTGATGGTACTTTGAACAGTGCACGTTACATTTCTGGTGTGTTACGAGCCGTGGCTCTACCCTTTATTGGAGCCCTGCGAAACCCTACGTTTCAGCAGGATAATGCCCTACCGCTTGTTGCCGCTATTGTACGTACCTTCCTTGATACGGAACATGTTCGGCTGTTGCCCTGGCCAGTACGTTCTCCAGATCTTTCACCAATAGAAAACGTCTGGTCAATGGCTGCCGAGCGACTGGCTCATCACCAAACGCCAGTCACTACGGTTGATGAACTGTGGCATCATGTTGAAGCTGCATGGACATCTGTACCATGCTATCCAATCTCTGTTTGACTCAATGCCCAGGCATATAACTGCTGTTATTACTGCCAGAGGTGGTTGTTCTGGATACTGATTTCTCAGGATGTATCCAGCCAAATTTTTTGAAAATTTAATCACTTGTTATTTCTAGTATAATATATTTGTCCAATAAATATCATTTTGTTATCTGCATTTCTTCCTGATGTCTTAATTTTAATGGCCAGTAGTGTATGTCTGCGTTGATTATTATTATACCAAATCCATGGAAAGTTATTTTTATGCAGTGTGTGTATATATACAGGGTGTCCACTAAAGTCCCTTACCACCCTCTTAACTTCGGAACGGCTGCTGCTATCTTCACAAAATTGGTGTCTAAGTATAGTAAAGCAGCCATGCGCTAGTAAATAAAACAGGCTACAGCACCACCTGGTGGTAAAAAGCGGAGTTAGCATTCTTATCTCGAAAACGGAACGAGATAGAGAGAAAAAGTGATATACGAAGTTGTAGAGCATCCTCGATTTAGTACGAAAAAATACATTTTAGGCAGTAATGGGAAGAATACAACGGTTAAAACACGCATTTGTTGTTTCGTACTATGACGTCACAAAACGATATAAGAAAGAAAAATAGGAAATAATTATAATGATATACTTTACTTAAGATGTTCAAAATTCTCACCGTCAGCTCCAATGCACATTTGGATCCTCGCTTGAAGATTACGTTGCACACGTTGGAACACGCGACCGTAATACGTCGTTTAAGGTCCTGAAAATTGTGTGGAGGAGTTGCATACACACCTGCCGTTTCAAGTATCCCCACAGTAAGAAGTCCAGGGGAGTTAGATCAGGAGAGCGTGGAGGCCACTCTTCGAAACCGCCATACCCTAGTATTTGGTTGCCAAATTCCTTGATGAGGTACTGCTTCACTGGAGATGTCTTGTGAGCAGGCGCGCCGTCACGTTGAAACCATAGACTTTAAGATTAAACAACGGCAGGTTCTGCGCAAAATCGGGTAGTACATTCTGTAGCAATCGTAAATATTGTGCACCCGTTAGCGTGCCATTGTAGAATATTGGGCCTATCAGCTTGTTATTGTAAATTGCACACCAAAGGTTAATAGTATACCGCATTTGATCTTGGACGTCGACGAAACACTTAGGAATTTCCAGGGCCTAGTAATGGGTGTTTTGCCTATTGTACATACCATTCCGTGAAAAGCAGGCCTCATCCGTCCACATTATATCTGCCAAGAATGTTGGCTGGACCTGTATCTGATTCATGACAAAGTTGGACCATGCATAGCGTCGCTCGGCATCCCTGTCCATTAAAACCTGTTCAGGCGTTGGTCGATATCGATGAGCACCTGATTCGCTCAGGATTTACCAAACCTGACTTTTGGAGAGACCACAGTCTTGACTGATTTCTCTTACGCTGCATTTCGGATATGTGAGTGCATATGCTAATACCTCATTCGGTTGAACTTGACGTCTTACCTTAGCTGGTCTGCCAGATCGAGGTTGACCAGTAATTCAACCTGTCACCCTTAAACGTTTTACAACAGTTAGGATGGTTTGATGTGAAGGATGCGGGCCTGCAGGGAAAAGTTGGTGGTACAACCTTGCTGATGATCGTGTCTTGCGTCAACATTCACCGTACAGTAAAACCATCTCACAATACTGAACTTTGGAATACTCAGCCATGATCATGAGCATCAACATACTAAAGCCCCAAGATGACTCTTATGTAACTGTCTCAGGTGAACAGGCTTGACGTTTCTTACGTATTTGGATACTTCATTCGAAACGTTGGAATTATTTTTAATACTTCCGTTCTTCCAATTTCGAAATAAAAGTGAAAAATTTAAGTACGAAAACGATTTTTATGCACACGTATGATGTGCTACGCCACAGCATGATCTATTAAGAATTAAGAATATTTTCTTTAATGTTTTAAATGAAAACACAAGATTAATTTATTAGCAAATTATATTCCATTTGTATGATAGATGTACAGTATTTGATGAGATGATTATATGTATAATTGAAGTGGAAAAGACAAATAACAAAGTAGAAAATAATTTATTTTAATCATACTTTTTTATATTTCTTCTAAAAACAATACACAAATTTGACTTGAAAAACAAACATAAGCATTATTTTGCATATTAAAACACAAGTACATTATTATGTATTAGAACAAAATTAAATAATGTATATAATTTATTCAATTTATTTTGATGCAATCCTATAACATTGGATAAAAATAAACTACTTGAATATACTTAAACTTATTTTCAAAATTACTTTAGTTTTGAAAGGATATAAATACATTAGATACAATTTCTGACAGAAATTACATTGAAATATTTTTTTTTTCAGAATTAGGAAAATTTTGAATTTTTATGTTTTTAGATTGAGAGTATTAATCACTATAGATTCATCATTTTTTCAATAATTTTTAAGGAATATATTTATACATGATTTGACTATGAAGAATTTTACTTCTTCAACAGCAAGTTCATTTTCCCAAAGGTAGGTAAATTTCAGATTCATTCAGAATCCTAATTACTAAAAATGTATATGCTCTATGATTATAACAAACGACAAGTAATATAACCTTCTAAAAATAAATCTGTTCCTTAATAAAACACAAAACATTTCTCTGCATTTTATCTACAATATTTTCTGACAAACAAGATGAAATATTATCAATTAAATCATACAAATTTGTTTATATTCCTCGTAATTTGATTTAATTTAATTTTCTTAGTATTTTGTTGTATATGTCTAATATCAATAACATTATAAATTTGATATTGTAAAGAAAACTTACTCCCTTTTTTATTGGCATATTTTTAATGAAACCATTTATAATCAAATTTTCACCAATAACAACAGAAGCTCGAGGTGTATAGCATGGTATACTGCACAAGTAAACAGTGCTATCGAAACCTTTCCTCAATTTTTCAGAAATAGAGTTCCGGCTCAATCAATGCCAACTATTTCAAATGGCTTGCAATCTGTACCTTACCTGGTGGCAAAGGTGTTGTTTCGCTTGACATAACTTTTTCTCGCTTTGAACCTTTTACAAACAACACAGTTACCCATATAACAACACACGTCTATTAGACGTCTTTTAAACATCCATAGAGTCCAAAAGACGTACTGGATACCTTTTGGATGTCATAAAGACGTCCATGGTTAGATGTGAACTGGATGGTCTTCTATCGACTACATATGAACGTCAGATTGACATCCACAATGGATAAGTTATGGAGTATTAAATTTAGATCTGTAATAGGCGTAATTTATATATCCATGATAGATGTAATTTGGATGTCCATGGTAGACGTACTTACGATATTCATAATGGATGCTATCTTGACTTAAATTAAAAGTAGGTAATTAACTGTAATTGTAATTATTTTTGCTTATTGCGTTCCAGAATTTTAAATTATCGTTTGCTTTACACAACGACCAATATCGTCGCCATAGAAACGCCGTTTTTGCGTAGTGTCTCTCGAAGCATTCAACTCCGCGAGATAACACTCAAAAACGCACCAGTTGGCGAATTTTTGAAAATGTGCCAAGCAGGAAGCAGAGGACTCAAAGTACATTTTCACCTAAACTTTATTTTTAGGGTAGTCTTAATTCCAACATTTAATGTTTAATTAAAATACTTTTTACTGTTGAACTAAAAATCTGAGTATTTTTTTTTATGGAATATCAAATTTTAAATCCATAATTCAAAATTTTGCTAATTAGCTAGAAAAAATTATAACACTCAATTATTTTAATGTATGCTGGACTAATATTTCAAATGAAGAGCTATTAAAATGTACTCTTGTGAAAATTAATTTTTACATTTTGTAGCTAAATGGAAGATATGTTTATTTCTAATACCAGATTTGGAATTCTTACTTTCCTGAAGAATCTTCTGGAAGATTTAAATTTGTTGTTTACTAAAGATTCTAGAATTTAAAGTAAGCAGTTTTTTTATTTTAATGAAAAATAATTATGTAAAATTAAAATTAAAAGAGATTATGTAAAATGATTTAGTATGAATTGTTTACATCTTCAGTGATTCAGCATTTAGAATATGACTCTGTGATCTGTGAATGTGATTTTCTATAAGATATTGCTACACTTAATTTGGTAGCAAAATTTCCTACTTCCATAATGCTTCTGCATTAGAAGCATTATAGAAGTAGGAAATTTTGCTTAGGAGGGTTTTGAAAATTGGCTTAGGAAATTTTGAAAGGAAGTTAAGAAGCATGCTCTCAGTGAATTTAAAAACAAAATGATTACGTAAACAGAACAACGAAAAAGTTTCTGGAATGAACATTATATGTGTATTTCCATTAAAATTTTGTTGATTCATTTCATTTAAAAAATGATACTCTCATTTAGTTTCAAGCAGAAATATCAATATTCTTCCATTTTTAATTGTGTTCCTTTAAAGTTATTTTCTAGTAATTTACTTTTTTACAGACTTCAAAGACTTTACTGGCAAAAATAAACTGAATGGCATCCACGTTTCACACAATAACCTGATTTTTAGTTCAATTAAATATCTGTCTTCTTTTTTAATCTAATTTGAATATTATTAAAAAAGATGTACACATTTCATTACAGTAAATGTTATTTATTTATTAAATGTTGATTGGAAATTCCTTTTTTCTATAGTGTTTTATATTCTGTTCTGTTATGCATGAAAAATTGTTTATAATGCTCTGAACCTAGTTTCAAATAAACTGAAAAAAATTTGTTTTATAAATAGTTAGCTTTTTATATTTATAAGATTGTAAATATTTTTATTGTGCTATGCTTTAATTATTTTGGTTGATAAAGTAGAATTGTATTTTAAGAGATGAAATATACCTCATTTATAAATTCTAAATTTTGTTTTCCTTTTTATTTAAATGAGAATAACAAATTTATATACCTAAGAATGAGATTAAATTTAAAATAAGCAAATTAAAAAAAATTAAATTTTTCTATATTATTTAAGCTTATTTGCAACTAAT